>OY759160.1:15057969-15400469 GCA_963662125.1 Diplazon laetatorius
TGTTTGCTATCGACATCCCGCGGTGGTCAAAGGTCTTGGGGTGCAGTTAAGCTCTTATATATATATATATGCTAAGGTACATGGTGGACTGCTCTCTGCTCAACGTTTTGTTGATGGGCCGAGTGATACCGCGAACCCACCACGTGGTTTCAATACAGTCTATGCCACATCCCCGTCGACCAACCCTTCCCCCACCCCCCACCCCCCTCTACCCACCCCGCTCAACCCCGACTCCTTTGTTCACCGGAATATTCCATCGCTTTATTTCTGCGGCAGGTTCTCGTCCTTTGAGGACCGTCAAATTGATTTGCCGACGGTCGAGTTTCACCCCGAAATGCACGAATGAAAGACTCGACGGTACGGACGGAGAGTGATAACGGTGAAACAGACAGAGATAGAGAGAGAGAGAGAGAGAGAGAGGGTGAAAATGTTATAAACAAAACTGGAGAAGGAATTATGCTGGTGAAAAAGTTTTTCACTTGGGTTTTCCGACTATCGAAACGGAACTGGTGGGGCTTACTCGTAAACACACTGCCGAGTCGTCTATTAAAGTTCTTGATGGCCGGCAGTAAGTCTTCTCATTTTCAGACAATACGCGTTCGGTATTTCTCGTTTATGCATTCACTCGCTGGCACTCATTTCCACTTCCCCTCCTACTTTATTTCAGTATTTCGTTAATATCAGCCAGACTCCACTCGAGACTGTATTATCATTGTTATTTACATTATATATATAGACATATATATAGCGAATACGATTAATACGAACGAATTCTGGGCTGTCCGGAGAGAAACGTTGAAGCCGAGAATGGGACGAAGAACGAGGATGAGGAGGAAAAGGTTGGTTAATAAGCCGTCGCTTTTTATTCTATAATATATATGTATATTTAATTTTTTTTTCTCCATCGTCTGCCTGAGTCACTGATCAAACTCGTAATTAATTGCAGCTCAAAAGAAAGGGCTAATGGCTTCACTTCGATATTCCGTTTCACTCCGTCGTCTCCACCTCTTTATCGACATTCAAACCCCCGAACCCCACCAACCCCTAGCCTTCTACCCTCTACGGTAGCGTATATACTTTATACCCTTATCGATTATTCGCGATTGAAACCGATGATATTGCGACGAGGCACATGTTCACATACTCGTTGGTTTTCAGACTAGTGGGGAAAAGAAAAAAGAATAAACGATTTTCCGAACGAGTCCCTAAATCGAGTTTTGCAAAAGTTTAAATAACAATCAATCAACTCGAATAACTGAAATGTTTCCGTCGGTTCGACAAGTCTATTGTGAAATAAAATAGAATCACACGCGTATGGAAATTCACCCCCGCGGACATATTTTCCAATAATCATGAACTTCGTACGCTAATTAATTTCGATGATCCAAAATCCATCACTTTTTCATCCCAAATTGCGTTATAATGATAATCATTGGGAATGCGATATAATTATTGTATTTATCAGAATTTCCATTTACTTTCGTTAACGCATAAAGCGAGCTGTGCATATGGAGAGATGGATATATATATATATATATTAGGGTGGTCCTCAATGGGGGTGTTGACGAATTTCGACAAGTGCACCCTCCAGATAGGTTTGAAATGAATAAATGAAAATATGTGCGAAACCCCAGCACTGTAGTCCAATGAGAAGATGTGGCTGTAAGCTCGTTTTGTTTCCCATTTGAATAACATGGAATTTTCCGACTAATTCGGTCATTATTTTTTCGAGTTGTCCCTAAGCACGCAAAAAATTCTTCATTCACATAAATCTATCGTTATAGGGTATAACTACTCCTACATTTTTTTACAAGACATAAACACAAATAAATCTCAATTTATGTTGAAATCGTTTGTCAGTTGTTATCATCTTTCATCGGTTCGCCGTTATCGATAGAACACAGGTGGGGTCTTGTAAAAAAATCCACGAGTACTTACACCGATCAACAATAGATTAATGTGAATAAATAATTTTTCACGTGCTCAGGGACAACTCGAAAAAATAATTACCGAATTAGTCTGAAAATCCCATGTTATTCAAATGGGAAACAAAACGAGCTCACAGCCACGTCTTCTCATTGGACTACAGTGCTGGGGTTTCGCACATATTTTCATTCATTCATTTCAAACATATCTGGGGGGCGCACTTGTCAAAATTCGTCAACACCCCCATTAAGGACCACCCTAATATAGATATACGCAGCTTCTATGCTTGCCCGCCGTAATACCACTTATGTCCAGAAATTACTGTACATCCGGGAATAATTTCGAAGCTGTGGCAACGCAGCGATGCATAGTCCGGCATATCGAGCATTTGTGCTGAGCTCGTAGACTATCGTAATGAAACGCCGGTTGATCCGTTCCTCGTCCTTTTCTCTCTCCCTCTCTCTCTCTCTCTCGCTCACTCTCTCTCTTCCTCATTTTCTCTCTATCGCTATACTTCGCTGCAGCCTCCGCCCGCCCGTCGCATCCGCAGCTGCAGCTTCCGCCAGCCGTGTTTCGCCCTCGTTGGCGATCACTTGAATATTCATACTTTCATTATTGGCGCGGCTTTATGCAGGCCAATCCATCCGCATTGGGCTTTCTCGTCCTACGTGAGCCCTGCGTGACCCAACTCCGCACCTCATTTCCCTTCTCCCCCCACTCACCCCGCGCGTTTCTTCCCTATCTCTGTCTCGCAGCGTTTGGTTCGTACGTGTCATACGCGCTCGAGCGTTCGTCGTTAATGACGATGACGTCCTTAATTATGATTGGAACGAGGCACCGAGGGAACCCGCGAAACGGGGCCGTATCCCTCTCTCCGCACTCTCCGCGTATGCTATCGCGTTGACAAATCCGATTTGCCATTCTCCGATTCACGATTAGGCCAGCATGGCAGAGGAGAGGAGTCGCGGGGGGGAGGGTGGCATCGAGGGAGTTGCAGTGGTCCCGACAATCGTGAATTTTGAAAAAAAATTGACGAGATTTCGAGCGATATTGTGAATCGATTTGTGGTATTGTGCATCATTACAAATCTGTTTAAATTGATACGACGGCATTTGCAATGTCTTTTTTTTTTATTCCAATTGTACGTACATTAAAAAATAGAAAAAAATAATAATAATTTTTAAAAAAAATTTAAAAACCTGGTTGTGTTAAAGAGATTGACATTATTTTAAGCTTGTGGTATTTAACGACACACGAGTTAATCGATTGGGGGAATTTTTTTTTCTCTCAATCAGGATTGATTGTCACAGAATCACAAAAGAATTGATATTTTTTCTGTGATTTTCGTTGGAACGAAATTTTCGAATTCACATGGAAATTCTCTTGTTTTCTGAACAATCATTATGCGATATTGTTGATTATGAAATTGAATTAATTATACGATACAAATCATTTAGACTCGTAATAACAAGTTGCCTTCTGGTTAAAAATAAATATGCATATGTAGAGTAAGGTAAACCTTATTTTATATACGGATACTCGCCCAGGAGACACTAATACGACGCTCTCGCCAAGCCAGATGCATTATTATCAGTCAAACTGCACGTAAACCTCACCGATGACGTTGCTTGTATATTACGGTGGAGCGCGAGGGCGCTGCGGGCAACCGGTTAAGGCACCGGGGGTCGTGTCTGTTTTGCTTTTCGTGCACGGTTCGCGAGACCGGCTACGTGAATTCAGGCGAATCGACGGGGCTTGCGAAAGCACACGGACTCGTGGCACACGTTTGTGACGTTTCGAGCTTTCGAGCAATTTCGAAAATCTACGAAAGCCAAATCTAGCCGAATGTAATGTAGGTCAAGCGTTTGAGAGAGTCATGCGACGAGTCAAATTTTTCACAGATTTATCGAAGAAATTTTGGGAAATCGGCTATGCACTCGATTGTACGCATTTTTGAAGAGCCCATAACTGTAAATTATATTTAAAACATTCGTTCAAACGAATAATTCCGATGAATTATCGTATAACAATTAATATTGTCACGTTCGTGTGACAATTATGAACAATCCACACGAATGATCATTTAGTAGTGCATCATAACATTCATTAAGTGCTATAATCCATGCACGATCATTTCGCAGTCAAAGTATCTCAAATACGATTTTCATTTTGCAATCAATCGAAATGCCCATCCCCAGTCCACAATTCCAACGAGCTTGCAGCTTTCGACCATTCAAAATTCACGTAATAACCTGCGCAAACGAAATTTCATCGAAATTCGAACGTTGAAAATAATAATAACACTGATACCGATGATTCGACGAAAAATGTTCAAATGCCCCACGTGATATCGAAAAATCGAACGCACCTCGCGAGCGATGTGTAAACGACGGTTGTCAATTACGCGAAGAGCCGAATAGCCCGGTGGTATGAAAAGGATGTGACTGAAAATCATTGCCGGAGAGTTCTAAAGTGTCGGTCTCAAAAGCGCGCGTGTTTTTTTTTCTGTTTTTTTTTTTTATTCCAGAGCCCATTCAATTCGTTTCAGAGTATTAATACCGAGTTAGTGAAGGAAGAAGTAAAGCGAATTTGATCAGCCGGAACAGGAAGTGGATATAGCGTCTATATAACATATAGACGGGCCTGGGTCAGGGTCGGGGGAGGGTGGAGGGAGGGTGGGGAGTCGTAGGGGATGGCGTAGCGAACGATCGGAATGTACGAACTTTAGCTTTCGTACTGGGTTTGGAAAAGGGGACGTACGGATGCTGGGACAGAGAGAAAGCACGGAGCGAGAGAGAGAGAGAGAGAGAGAGAGAGAGAGAGAGAGAGAGAGAGAGAGAGAGAGAGAGAGAGAGAGAGAGAGAGAGATAGATAGAGAGAGAGTGGAACTTCAATAGGAAGTTCGCCGGGAATCAATTTCCTCCTGTCCGATACGAAATTGCGCCATCGTGCGTAAGTGAATTTATTTTGATGCGCGCTCGGGCGTGACTCGCTCGCGTCCGTGCCGCCCGAGAAAACAATAATCTCGTAAATAATCGTGAAAGGGTTTGGAACAGAAAGCGTAGACAATCCGGGCTCGCGGATGTTGTACGCTCGTGTGAAATCCGTTTCGAATCCGATTTTCAACGATTGCGCGAGAACCGATCGATTGTCGCACCCACGTATATATATATATCTAACGTTTGTCCATCGATACTCCTCGCTCCTTCTGCGCTTTCCAAACTGCGTATGCACCGTAAAAACATGATCCAAAAACTTTATTGGCCTCTGTATGAAAAAATAAACGAATAATGATAATTGTAATATTTGTTGGTTAGTTGCTTTGGCCGTATTATTTTATAGTAAATTCGTTGTATGATGTTATTTAACGTGCTTTGACGAAGGGCGTCCTTGTTATAAATGTAATTTCGTAAGATTATTTTTCCTCTCTTGGTTTGAGACCGAGAATCCTACTTTACCGACATAATTTTTTTCGGTTTTTCTTTTTTTTTTTATTAGATTGATTGCTCAGTCAATTCGTGAGAATCAACGAAGCAATATTCCTCTATCAATGATGTTTTCGATAAGTGAAAATTGAGTCGTGAAAAAAATTGCGCCATGACCCGGGATAATTGAAATGAAAACTTAACGGGTTAGGACTAGTCGGCAATTTCCAAAAATCGATTTTTTTTTTCTCGAACTCGAACCAAAAGTTGAATATGGAGTGTAGCTAGAAAAAAAATTAGGTCGCACTTTGCCGAAGTTTCGTACAAAATAGAAAAATCGATCGGCCAAAAACAAATCACAATGATAATTGAAATACTCCGAAATTTCATTAATCAACGTCACGAAAATGTCTCATTAATTTCTGTTTCTTTTTTTTTTCGTTCAGCTGTAACGTGTACTATAAATCATCGCTCGCGTCTACATCGGATGACATTGTGGGACGTATTCGTTTTCTCATTAACGACATCAATAGACCGAAATACAATGTCGAGCGACACGGTTGGAATATCGGTGCTAATGATAGAACGCAGTTTCTGTGTTAAATGTGAAACGGGAACAATTTCGTTAGCCAACGTGAATTATGACGGATTTATCAAAATTCGACGAAAATTTCACGTCGATGGAAAGCTTGCCTGTGTAATTCACGACATCCAAGCGTGTGTGTGTGTGTGTGTATGTGTGTGAATTCGTGAACGTAAAGTTTTAATCATTCGTGAGATTACCGGGCATTGATCGTTAGATTGAAATAATTTTTCCGTCCATTGAATCGAATGCGTTATAACGAACGAATCGAAAATTGAGTTGATCGTGAATTTGTTACGTTTGTAATTCGAAAGCCCGACGTTTTGTTCGTTAAAACGTGGTTAACCATTTGATGCCGATGATTGTTACTTCAACGGCTAAATACCGGAAGATCGTTATCGATCACGATCAGCGTGGACCATCGCGAGCGGTTCTATTTCAATCACGATTTCAATTATATTGATCCTGTGGTTAAACACGATTCAGGTGGCGAGGGTTTGTGTTCTCGTGCGAATCGTGGGAAAGAAGGGGGAGGGCGGGAGGGGGGCGATTTCTCACACCCATTGAAAATGCGACCTCGGCTGCGATATCCCCCCCCCTCCATCTGACGACGACGCAGCAGCCCAGTTTCGATAAAAATGCTCGGAATAATCGAATCACGTGCCCGGATTAACTTCGCTCGAGGTTAACCGCGTAGTTCCTCTTCTGTCTCTCTCTCTCTCTCTCTCTCTCTCTCTCTCTCTCTCTCTCTGTCTCTCTCTCGCTCTCTCTCGATGCGGTAAACGTGTTACCAGTATTCCCATTTCGGATATATAAACAATCACGATTCATCGAATGGAAAACCAGATTTCGCGGGTACGAATAAATTGGGGAAAAAAATTTGTTTAAATAAAAAAAATAAAAAACAACACGTACATTAATAATAAAAACGGATGTGAGGTGTCGATATTTATTGCGAGATAATAAAATTCATTTCGCGTGGTCACACGAATATCCCATATATCACGAAAGGATATCAGCACGAACAAACTTGTGTCTCGCATTCGGGATCGAAAAAAAAACAACAAATGTAACACAAATCCGGTTACGAATATTCGAAAATCGAAGCGAAGCCAACGGGCCGAAATTTGTTTCACTCGAGTTTGAAGCTCAACGAAATTTATCGTTGATGCACCAAAAACGATTTTGTTAATCTTGATGGAGTGGAGATAGTAACGAAAAAAAAAGAAAAAAAAGTGAGAAACAAATTGTCGAAGTTTGTTAGTATTTTCAAATTGTTCGAAAGCTCGACGATGTTGCTGTAACGGCCAGTGCTTAAAAAGTTGGCAAAGACGAAAACCGAAGAAAGATCACGAAGTTTATCGAGGACTTATCAATAACGACGAAACCAAGATGTGATCGAACGTGACTGATGAGTCCGGGAGACCCGAATACGTCGGAAACTCGTTGGTTATAGCTTGATTGACGTTTTACCGAACCATGAAAGTAGCCATAGCTGGTACGGGGGAACTCGGATGTACGAACGTTTTGCCAAGCCATCGTGAAACTCGACTATGTGTTTCGCGGCGTGGCTGGGTCACGCCCTCCGATGCTTTGTTTCGGAAGGAACTACTTAAACCGTGAAACGTTAAACTAAATTACGGTCCGAATAACCGCGACGAGGGCTGCGAGGTAATACGCGAGTACGGCCCTGACGTTGGGGGATGATATACGACGCGACTGACGGACCAAGTAGAACGTTTGAGAATCAAGCTGCTCTGGCCGTTGTCTCACATTATTATTATTATTGTTATTATTATTATTATTTTATCTAGTTTTTTCATGCTCACTCTTCAAACGTTTTAAACTTAAAATTGTAATCATTATCATCATCATTATTATTATTATTATTATTATTATTATTATTATTATTTTATATAGCTTATCATGCTCACTCTTCAGACGTTTTAAAATTAAAATTGTAATCATTATTATTATTATTATTATTGCTATTCATATTATTATTATTATTTTTTTATCTAGTCTTTTCATGCTCACTCTTCAGACGTATTGAAATTGTAATTATAATTATTATTATCATTATTATCATTATTATTATTATTATTATTTTATCTAGCTTTTTTATGCTGAGACGTTTTAAAATATGGATTGTAATTGTTATTCCAGAGCAGAAGTAAAATTTTGGCTCGTGACAAACGTGCTTCGATAGCAAGATCTGTAAATGGGGTATTTCAGGTGAAACCATGGGGTCATTTCTGCACTTGGGTAATTCGAAAATACGGGGTGGAAATTACCGTGCGACATGCCGGAATGTCTGACTGAAACTTAGTGGATGCCATTGCGGATTTGCAAAAGCAGCCTTGCACCGAGATCGTGCACGCAGTCTCACACATTGATTTTCTCACGAGATATGCGAAACTTTCGATTCACTCGAGGCCCCACTAGCGGCACCGTCACTCGCGAAGATTCTCGAACTACGAAAATCATTCAACGTAGGATTGAAAACTCACCTCGACCATGTAATGAAGACCCGACAACGTCATTCGAGCCACCGAGTCTTTCCTTCGAACCGGTTGCTGCCATCTTCTCAGCGTCACTCCCTGCGAAAATTTTACAATGAAGGACTTGTCATTAATTGAAAATTTTACAATGAAAGAGTTGACATCCCTCAATGGGCCGAGTGTGAAATAAATTCCGAGGATACTTTTCAGTCTATCGGAGTAAAAAAAATGGATGGTAAAAAAAAAGTTTTAAAAAAATGTAATGTTGTCTGTTTTTGATCCACAGACGGACAGACTGAAACCACAAAAGTTTACGGTTGGTTGTTAAACCTCAAAAAACCAACGACCCACTATCGAAAGTTGACGAAAAGACGATTCCATAAATGTGATACCTTCCCTGACGATGCGACAAGACGTAACGAAAAGGTCTTAAAATTTTACACGCAAGATTTTCGAATTCTCCGAAAACACGCACACAACTTTGTCGGATGCTTTGCCGGATTCACACACAATGGGGTTGAACGCGGCGACAACGTACCTCCGGTATTTCCGTGGAATCCGGAACGTCCCTCGTAATATCTGGATCGGGGGGTTTGTACTCGGGAAGCAGGGCCCCGTACTTTCTGGACGCCATGCGCCTCCGGCGATCGAGCCATCGTTGCTTCTCAAGCGACTCCGACTCCTCGTCGACCCCGAAGAAAGTTGCCGTCTCCCGTTTTATGTAACTGAACGCGCAAACACCGAATAAAACGATTAAAATTGTTGAAAAACTTCGATAATGATGATTAACGTGATTCATAAAATCGTGAGTGATTAATTTATCAAGTTGATCGAATTTTCACAGTGATATCAAATTGATTTAAATAGAAAAACTAGATTGCGGTTGGGTAACAGGGTTTATGTGCGACGGGATAATATTATCTGGGAAATATTTCGAGCTACCAGGAATCTGCATCATGTTCCGTTTCGTGACGTGGTTACGCCACCGTGAAATTATGAGAAAAAAAAACAACCCGACAACCTTTAGCTATTCGACGGGAATGTTTGAGCGGAAAATAGCAACGATGAATTGCATTGCATCGCGCATAGCTGGAAAAATTTTATGTTAGCAAGATGTTATTTATGTGCATTCTAAATTTTTTTCAGGAAATTCAAATAAATCGGCATTCGACGAACAAACATTTTTTTTCCATCGAATTTGGGAATTTTTCCACCTAATCTTTTTTTACGTTTGTGTGCAAACCCATTGGACTCTTTGTGGTTGTACTTTCCATTGAAAAAAAAATGTTTTAAGGCCTTATAAATAAATTTGAATTTTAATAAATTTATACGCGAAAAATTTCCAAAATTTTTTCATTTTGATTAAAATTTTTTGTTCCATTAGCCTGAACCAGAAAAATACCTTTCACAAATCGGCAAAATTGCTTATATAAAGCCTTAATGTAATTTTCTTCAAATTTTATTTCAATGTATTCGAAAATTCGTTTAAAAATGTATTTTTTATTAATTTCAAATTTATTTTAAGCTCACTTTTTGATCGCTTCGGTACGACTCATGTTTCTTCTGAGTCGGTGCCTCTGATTGGTTGCCGCACTGGTGCTGGTAGTGCTGAAGGTCGGTTGTACGATGGGTCTGGGTCCCGCGGGTGCGGATATGCTTCTCGTGATGTTGGGACCGTTCGAATTGTGCTGGGGTCCGGAACACGACGACGCAACGGGAGGCGACGAGGTCGGCAATGTCGTGGCCGTTGATTTTTCCGATTTGGAAACCTCGACACCGACCGCGTACAATCCGATGCTCTGCGTGCTCTCCCCATCGGTGCCCGACGACGAAACCGTCGATGTCCCGGTCGTTCCCGAACTCGGTGACGGTTGCCTGAAAAACGGATCACAAAAAAAAAAAAAAAAACCCCCATCAGAACAATTTACGGCATGTGATCTTGAAGAATTACGAAAAAAATCATTTAAAGAAAAAAAAAATTTATCAGAAAACCATTTTTTTTTCGAACTGCAAACGAAATCTCGGTTACTACAATCAATTAAATTCATCGATCTGTGGGACATTCGAACGTTCCGGAATTTTTTCCCAAATTCCGTTGCATCTCACCAATCAAAATAAAAAAATTCGAAGTTTTTATTATCGAAAAAAATGACAATTCGAACAAAACAATGTCGAACTCACGAGCCTTCGAAACCTCAAAGATGTCATCCTTCGACACTCAACCCGACCACCAGCATACAGATTCGCGTCGATAAAACAGGAATCTACGTTAGTTTGTGCGACGAATTTCTCGAAGCCCTGTGATCCGAGATATCCGTCAAAACTTTGATGTTAAATTCGGCTTTCTCATTCCGCATTTGACTCTCTTCACACGTCACGGGTCAGAGACACGTGTGTAAAGTCCACGGGGTCGTGGGAAACACGCGTCTCTTCAATCCTATCTTCAAACTCATCTATTCATGACTCTCTCACTGGCTCCCCAACATTTTCCGGTCATCGTTATATACTCACAATTTCACCGAAAAACCCTGTACGACCCTTCATACAGCCTCGAGAGACTGTCGCCCATGTCGTATATACGTTACGACGCGAAACCGCTGACTCCCTTTTCCCTCGAAATATAAGCCCCGAGACGTGGTTGCTGCACCGAGTGTGTGTGTGTGTGTGCATTCGTGCATCGCACCGCAACATCTCGTCTGCCCCGCCAAAGTCTCGATATTACTTCGCTCGAGAGTGTAAAACCGGGAAAACCACGGTGGATCATGCTGGCTCGTGATTCAACCCCTCTCGCCCGTATTCCGACTTGCTAATTATAAAAGCGATTCAATTGCAAGTTGCAAGCTGTCTACGTTGGAAAATTTCAATATCACAACGAATTTCTAAATGCCTTGTCGACGCCAACGACGGCCATATCGAGTCCACATTACACGTTACGTCACAATGGCAACCGCAGTCTCCAATGTGCAATGGGCTCTCGAGTGATCAAACGGTTCACATTGGAATGTTGAATTCCTACAACCATTCCCCCCACCCTCAAAATTCGTTTCACTGCAAATTAATTTTTACAAATGGAAAAATCGTAAAATCCTAAGTAGAAAAATAATATATTATCCATGTATAAACTATATATAGTCTATATCTATATATAAAAAAAATGAATCGTGGTTTGTTCGGATGCTCAAAACTCGAAAACGACTGAACCAACTTGGATACATACTTCCTTTTGCGGATTTGTTCGTAATTGCTACGCGAAGGTTTGGAAACAAGATGGAAATGAAGCACGATGAAATTTATGGGATCCAGAGTTTGATTGGGTCAATTAGCTGGAACGAGATCATAAATGGCGAGTGAAACGTTTTATGAATTCTTTTCGAAATATCGTTTAATAGAGCGAAGAGGTTATTTAAAAAAAATATTATTATGATAAATCTGATATTATGCCGTTATTATGATCACATCGTCATTGTTTCCCGATGCGTACGTTGTGATGAAGTACTCGGTTTAAAGTTTGGATACCGCAAGTATAATGTGGTATAATGACTGTGTTTGGACTGGGCAAGGTGGGGGTTGGATTACCGGTATGGTTAATTGAGTTACCACGAGCTGGTACGTATTTTGCTGTTACCAATGGCTCGGGTGGTTTTGTCGTCTCTCTTTTCATTCACTCACTCTCTCTCTCTCTCTGGCATTGTTTTTTTTTTCCTCGCCCCTACAGAGCAGCAGTTACTGGGAGTGTGATCTACATTTATGTAATGCAATTTAAGTGACAGTATGGAGCACGGGTTTATCCGCTAACATTCTCATTCACACCGTTATACACACACGCACGTACGAGTATTCAGTCAGAGCCAAGTGCACATCGAGAGGGTGAGAGAGAAAGAGACAGAAAAAGACAGAGACACAGAGAGAGGGTGAAGCGAAGGCAAAAGTATCGAAGCATAAATTCCCGCCGAGGTTACTGCATAACGGCAGTGTGCAACCGTGCACCGTCAATCTTCGTTCTCGTCTGGCTTACCCAACATCAACGAATCCCCAAACATCCGGATATACGATTCGACTAATATTATTCTCGAAAAATTTGACAAATTTCGTCGACATGAATTTTGTGCAAAAATTTTCCACGTCCATGTCATATCGATTATCGTGAATATCCGACAGTTTGCAACGTCGAACCGATAGTTCATAAAAATCATCGTAAATTTATGTGCCGATAATTTATACACGACGATATGCAGACACATCAATTTAAACTCGTATTAAAACTGTCCAATCGGCAAGAGCAATACGTGACGATAAATAATTTTCGATGAAAAATTATCGTAAGCTCTGATAAAAGTCGAGATAATCATATCTCGGTCTGATAAACAAATGAGAAACAAAATTTCATATTATTCATCGCTCGAAAGATTTTCTAATTATGAATTTTTTAATAAATCGATCACGACATAAATCGCTAGCCTACTCTGTCGACCAACTGGCGGCAGACATTTTACCTCCCAACCTCCCTCCAAAAATTCAGATGAATCAAAATGAAAATATATTTTTTTCCCACTCGCCACGTGCTGCGTTCGACGTTGTTCGCGTCTTTCCGATCGTCCCACGCTTCGTTTGGTTTTAACCGCAGAGTTAAACCGAGTGGATAGCGATTTTCGATGGCTAACAACCTGCCAATGACTCCACGCAATTACAGGACTCGCCGAGAACCACCCCTTCGGATATACGCAACGGAACTCGTGGCGCTCCCCTCGCCCCTCGTCGACTCTCCGCCCGTCTGGCCCGACGAGTCCTCCCCTCCCCATTGCCCCCCTCAGCACCGTCTATATACCTCGCTCTCTACTTCTTTGACGAGCCTTCGCCAAAGGGGTTGCGCGATAGCGCGTGTTTAATCAACCACGAATGCCTCTGCAGCATGAGCTAACTCTCTTTTCCACGATTTTTTTTTCTTCTCCCCTCTTTCATACCCCGTAATCGGAGACACCTCGACCACCCCCCCCCCCTTCCCCCCGCCCCCCCCCCCCCCCTCAGCGGGCCCCAAGGGTGGCCAATATCGATCCTCCGTTTTTCCTCTTTGGAATCGTGTTATCGTGAAAAATTATTGCGGGCATTAACGTTTCAAACGGAATTAACAACGCTCCATCGACAAACGCTTCGGCAAACAATATTAAACCTTTCACCGAATCCGCATTTCGCACCCCATTGCTTTTCACTCGAGCTACGAAGAAAATACTATTATTATTATTTTTTTTGTCTGGTTTTTTCTTTCAACGACATTTTTTTCGTTTTTTGCAAACTCGGGTTTACAACGTTGCCCAAGTAAATAAAATTATATGTAAATTAGATATGGGATTGGGCATATAAAGTTTATATATATAGACTATATATAGTCTATATATATATATAGTGTATATACAATCTCCGAAGTAAAAAAATCATATATAAACTATATATAGGCTATATATATGCCCAATCCCATATGTAGTTTATATTTAGTCTATATAGACTTGATATATAGCGTATATATATATAATCTCCCAAGTGAAAAAATTATATATAAACTATACATAGACTATATATAATTTTTTTACTTTGGTGGGGGTCGCCATTTTGTATCGGTTGTGTCACGATTCACACGAGAGTTTGTCAACTTTTCAGCTCTAGCAGCTTCGTCTTTCACGATGGCATTCACCCTGCCCCGCTGCCAACCCCTTACTCGCGCGGTATTAACCGAGCGGTAATTGGTTATTCATCATTCGACGAACATTTCACTGTGGCACAGTGTAGAAACTGTGTGTTTCCGGCATTTATCGAACACCCCCCCCCCGGAGCCAATGGTGCCACCCCAGAATTATACATACATAATGTATTCGGCAACTATGTGTGTGTGTGGTACACGTTCACCTACACACACGCCTCCGCAAAACACATGCATCATCGGTGCCGCGTTGAATAGGACGAATCCCGCAGGCGATGATTAATAATTGCGTTGCGAATTCCAACGCGGCTACGAAAGGGGGATGTTGAACTAGGTATACGACGAGGATAAGGAGATTGGGGGCCGCGGGTGTGTGGGCACGTACGTATCTTCCTTGCCCAACGTTGCGCGGAGAGGCTTCCGACGAGAACCCGGAGTCCCGTCTTCTCATAAATTTCAATATGGCACACACACACACAAAATTTCACGAGCCCCGTCGTTCCCAGCCGAGAAAGACAGACGGCGTTGATGCGAAATGTAACGAGAGAATATTCGAAACGTTTCTCGCGAAGTTTGGAAACCTCTTGGGTGCCTAGGGGGTGAAGGGGTGGGTGGTGGGGGATGAACGTGAACTCGGACTGGACCACGCGCATCCACAAACGTTTAATTTCCGGTTGACGAGTTACTCTCTTCTCTTGTTACCGATAACGAGGACGCTTCGAAGCACTTCCATGTAAGCCGCACATTTCAACGCTGCCCTCACCCTCCCCACACCCCTCTTTCGACTCTGAACTCCCTTCGGGCTGAACGGTCTTCTTCGCTCGGCATTCGGGGAGTTTGTTGCCTCATGAGGCAGCCAGGCTGCTTGGCATCTTACGTCATGGGGCCAAGAAGACTCGGCAAGCCATCTTAAGCTCGCGTGTACACGCAGTTTGTAGTAAGGAGTAACGGGGGTGACTCGTTTGTGCCGCGAGCTGACTGTCGACTTGGGTTCTCGAATTATTTCGAAAGTTTCGCGTAACAGTTGTGCGGAATTTTCGAGTGTAGCTGGGAAAACGATATTTGAGGTTATGTCGTGCCAGTGAGGTTGGGATGTGATGATACGTTGGGTCGGTTGGAATGTCGTTGAGGGGCTTTCGTGGTTTGAATGTTTATTCTGATGTTTGGTGAAGACGTCGAGGCATTTGGGGATTAAAGGATGTGGATCGATCGACGATGAAACGAGAAAATCGATGAAAATTAACGTGATGAGTTATCGACTGGTGATCATTTCGATATTGTAAAAATTTCAAAATCACGATTTCATTTCCTTCATAAAGGTTGGAGTCGTAAAGTTTGCGAAATTATTTTTTGCGTAATTATCTAAAGACATTTCGGTCTGAATAGTTATTTATGAATAGATTAGTACCGAAGGTCGGTTTGTATCGCATTGAGCCCGAATCCTATATAGAAGTTTGGATTTTCTGATAGTTATGATTTTTTTTCGAAAAAATCCAATTTGTCAATATAACTTTCATTATCACATAACTTATCACTATAAAATCGTTGATCGATTCAAATAAAACTTTTGAGAAGGATATAATATCATTTGGCCCTGATACGTCTCAAATTTGGCGGAGATCGGCAAAACGGATCGAATTTCAAAGCAATTCAAGATTTTCAACTTTCAACTTCTGGCGATTAAAAAAAAGAAGCCAATATCATGAGCCAGCCAATTAAGAAAACAAAAACGAAAATACTTCCTCGGAGAAAAATGTTCGTTTCAAACAAAACAGGCTGCAACTTTCAACTTGCAGCCTGTTTTGTTTTTTTTTTATTCGTACACAACGAGAAGAGAAACAACGTGATTGTAAATGAAGAGGTAATGAGAATACCGAGTAAATCGTCGGAGTACACACGATAATGAGGACTGTTTCGACGAGTTCTTCTGGGTTTACGCGAACAGTCGGACTTTTAGTCGAGTTAATTGGAATCCCACGAGTTTCATTGAAAATTCAATTAACGTATTGGGAAAACTCGGAGATTCGATCTGTCGGTTTTGCATCAAGTTCTCACGATTGTCGAACAGGTCGACACTCGATCCATTAAGCAAGTTTCATCGATTTCCATTCAATCCAAGAACACAGTCAAGAATTTCGTTTTTTTTTTTTTTTTCGAATTTATTTCGTGTGTTTCGATAAATTGAATCTTGAATTGTTCAACAAGTTTTTCAACACTTTTATCATCGACTCTTAAAACTTTTTTTTTTTTGTTACAACTTGAGAAACAAAAAAAAAACAAAAAAATGATGAAGTGCAAAACTGTAACGTCAATGTTTGAGTTTTGAAAAAAAAATGTAGCCGAAGTTACGAAAAAATATCTGCCGTTTAATATTTCATTCTTCGTGGTCTCGAATGCGGGATTATCGACGAAGTTGGGTCTCGGCAATCGAGTCGGATGTTGATGAGGGAGCTTCGAAGGTCAGAGGTGAAGGAACCCACGGACACGTAGCGAGACACGATCAACGACGCGACGTTATCGCGAGGGACTGTACTGGAGGAGGAGGGGGGGTTGAATTTTCCGGGTTCTGAACCTCACAGTCTTTAGCAACGCCGCCGTTAGCGTTATAGCCCCCCCGTTGCAACGGAGCTATCGATCCACCACAGACGAGAAGCGGACCATAGGCGCTGATCGGATGAGGCTATTGCTTCCACCCATACACTTCCCAGCCAACGTGGATAATCCAATCTTCATGAATTTACCACAGCGTCTGATGGCTCCTTGAATTTGTGGAAAACAAAGAAAAAATAAATGAAAATAATGAAGACAAAAAATACATAAACCGTTATCATCGTACCATCGATTATAATCCAATTCAATCGAACAAATTCATCTGCGAGTCATTCATGAAAGAATAAAACTATTTTCAGAAAAATAATACAATTTCGAAATCATTCCGAGAATTAAATTCCAAATTTCTAAGTATTTCTGATAATTCATGGAATGAAAAAAAAATCATCTATTTTCATTTTTTAAGTTATGTTTTCCGGATGGCTGCCAACATTTTTTTGGGTGTTTTTGTGGTATAATTTTTGACAATATATATTTTTTTCAAATTTCTTTTCCTGACGGTTTTCGTAAAAACAAAAATCAATGACTTTAAAAACTTTCAAATGAATTAAAAATCAACTTTCAAACTTTCGAATGAATGAAAAAATATGAAAATTACTTTTTTCATGGTCTAGAATCATTTGGAAGGTGGTTAGCGATACTTTATTTTTAACAACCACCCTAACATATATATATATATATATATACATACATATATATCTCTACTGGTGATCGAAGATGCTGGGTAGCAACGTATAATGTTCTACCTGAGTAGCTGCAAACAGAGGCAGCAGCTTCGGCAGCATCAGCAGCATCACCGGAAGCAGCAGCATGGCGTGATAATATTATTAAATCGGAATTTGGTTAACCCTCGGTCGAGGGGGTGAATGGGAGGGGGGGGGGTGGCATCGGTGGATAGTAGAAAGGAGTGTGAGGAGCCAGTCAGCAGGTTGCCAGGTTACCTTGTCTTCTGTTCGGCACGGAATTCACTGTGCATCGTCTCTGTATGGGGGGGGGGGGGGCCTACCGAAATATCCGGAAAGCCGATAACTGATATCGCTTCTGGGTGATGGCTGCCGGTACAAGTGGCCGGTGCCGTTGACGGTCCGGCACCGGATGACCAGACGCAGCCACGAGCATCCTCCACCAGCACGAAACCCAACGGTATATCGCATTAGCCGTTGGAGTCTCCGAAACGGTAATTCGATTATACGTCCTTCTTCGTTTACCATTATAGCCACCATCGGGAAGTACGAAATTCATTTGATTAAAGCTCGGCAATAACCACGTGGATAATTCGTTTAATACGTACGTCCGACGCATACCGACCACGACTACTTGATTTCATTTCTATGAATTATTTATTTTTCGTGAGTTTCATTGTCGTTGGAATTTCGTATTTTGTTTTTTCTTTTGTGGATATCGTATTTTGAAATTATTGAATTATTCGCTTATGCGATGCGGTGAATCTTCGAATGAATGTTTGAATATGACAGGTGGTAATTGATGGTCTGACTGATACGGGGTCGTACTACTTGCCGAGCATTGCCAGGAAAATTATCAATGTTTCGGGTTTCGTAACTTTAATGGAAAAATTGACGGAACTTCTGTGAGATTATTTGCACGTCTGTCTGTCTGTCCGTCTGCCTGTCCGTCACAATCGATTTTCTCAAAAACCACGCGACGTAGAAACTTAAAATTTCGTATAGCGATACATCTTATTAACGCATATCGTTCGAAGTTGACACTTGAAAATGTTGATATAACAATTGTAGAGGGAACCAATTCCAATTAGGTACTAGACATTTTTTCCTTCTTTTATTTCAATTATCATGTAGGATATTATTCAAGAAAAATTGACACTTGGAATACGAAAATAATTTTTCGATAATTTCCAATCGCCCCCCCCCCCGCCGCCTATATTCAAAATTACAGGACCTAAGATTGAAGGAAATCAGTGAATCAGCCTTACTCGAACCTCACCGGAAAATTTTACCGAAAATCCTAGATCTTATAAATTTTCAGAAATTAATTTTACAAACTCAACAATTTTTTTTGTTTTTAAATTAATTTTTTTGCACCAATCTAAAATTGAAAAAAAAAAAAAAAAAATACTGCAGCTCGAAGACGATTCAGCCAACAGTATGTCAGACCTCGGTGAAGATTAATTTTCTCATTGCCCCAATGATAGAGCCTCGTCACAAAGTCCGTCGATTTACCGGTCATAACTACTCAACCGGATGGTCCAACGATGTATGGAAAGAAATTTCACGACTGTGAAATAAATCCCCAAAGACATTGTGACAAAAAGATCGACGGCAAAAGCGATCGAGGGACAAAGAGGGTCGAAGAGTGGGGATCGCGAGGCGTGTCGATCACGATATAAATCGTTCTTTGACGTAATTATCGGTAGGTCGGACTCTCTCTCTCTCGGAAACAACGATCGGGAAGCGATGTCGGCGACGATGGTTGTGTTATCGTTGCTCAAAAAAGAAAAAAAAAATCAAGCGGCGAGCGATACTTTCAGCGAGACGTCAACCCTGCCCGTTAGAGTCGAACGCCTCTGAGCTCGCAAGGACGTGAAGAGGGGGGAGGGGAGGGGAGGGGAGGGGAGGAATGAGGGGTCGGCTCGAAGGCGACGCGGCGGTTCCGTGCCCACGAGGAATTAGTGCCGCTACCTCATTCCCCCACGAAAGAAATGCAATTCCAGTTGAGTTACGATCGGCACTTTGTCATAGTAGCTGCTAGCGCGCGCGCGCGCACCCGCCGACACACACACACATGCACACACGTACGGCGGAGAAGTAGGAGCTTAGCTGTAAATGAGGCAATATCGCCCACGTGTTCAACGTGTATGCGGAAAATGAAATGCCACGCGGAAGAAAAGAAAAAATCGAGTGTTCTCTTCAGCAACGAGAAAGTAAAAAAACAAAAAAAAAAAAATTGCAATCAAGCAGATGATACTCGTACGACAATAATTGCCATCCGAATTCCGTATTCGATTTTTTTTTTTTTCAAATTTCTTTTGGATATTGAAACAATAAATAAATAAATAAGAATCATAAATATTGAATCGTGGCTTTTGGAAAGATCTGACGATTACAGTGTAGACAAATATGGTAACAATTTAATCAATTAACGTTACGAATGTTAATTAATGTATATATATATATATATATATATATATATATATATATATATATATAATTTGGACTTGCTTCTACAATATTCCAATAATTATTGAAAATTTTAACTAACGGGGCAAACGGATCGTTGAATAATCGTCAAAGCAAAGAAAAAAAAATTATTGAAAAAAACAATGGATTCCAAACATCGAGAATTCGATATAAAAAACAATATATATATATATATTTATCGACAGATCGTTAACGTCGCGAGAGTTCATTCCTGTTTCACGTGGCATCTGTCATCAAAGGAAAAGAGCGATGTAGCATATATGGCTTCGATATTGCGTCGCTCGTGGAACCCTCGTTCGATTTCAATCGGCCACATTCGACGTGAATCAACCGCAGCAAGAACAACAACGATTTAAAAAAAAAAAAAAAAAAAAAAAAAAAAAAAAAAAAACATAAAAACGAAAAAAATCAACAACAACGACGAAATTTCGATGCACAACGGATTCTCATGTGGTAACCAACGTTGATGCGTCGTCGTCGATTCTGTTCAACCACAATTTTCAATCACGAATTCTATTTTCCTGGGGGCCATGGATGTTCGTACGACGTGGGCGTTACGCCACTACGAAACACGATGTGTGTGTGTGTGTGTGTGTGTGTGTGTGTGTGTGTGTGTGTGTGTGTATGTGTGTGTGTTTCGTGTCGCCCACCACGTTCTGCAGGAGCAATCAAACAGACTGATATAAATTTCACTTGCAAACACAACGGAGAATCGTTTCTCCGTTGGTAGTTGCACACACACTCACTTACACACACACACACACATACATAAAACCCGGGCACAAAGAAACGGAGGGCTCGATGAAAAGCAAACGAATATGATACACCGCGTATAGCCCAGAGACTTTCGTCCTCGTTAAAAAAAAAAAAAAAAAAAACAAAACAAACAAAAAAAAACCATCACCACCGAGACTCCCGGTTCTCCAGTCATTTTTTATTCCAGCGTATTATTACCCGGGTTTTTTTTTATCTCGTGTGTGTGTGTGTGTGGTGCAATGCTTGTGTCGACACGCGCAATTGTAAGAACGATATTAAGCGCGTCGAGTTTTCAGCAACGTACGTATAATATACTCGTACACGTGTATGGGGTATTCCACGGGTAGAGGGACCGGGCTCAACATATACATCGTCTTCTTGTATATAAAAAAAATATATTGCCATGTAGTTATGGATTTCAATTGAGTCTGGATTTTTGTTGACTTCTAATCGAAAAATAAAAGAAAGAAACAAAATATGTAACGTGGGCTTCAATTGTGTGTCTCTTGAGTGTCGATACAGTGAAATTAAAATCTGGCCCGTGCTTTTTAAATGGATGAAAAGCTCTCTTTTCAATAAAGCAAATGGAATGTCAATCAGATATGTAAAGAAAAAAAAATGGGCACCCAAAAAACTGAGATAAAAAATAACGTTTTTATTTTTCGTTAGCCTTCAGGGTTTCACTCAATTTTATCAAAAATTTTACTGAACATAGTTCAACACGAGAGAAACGTTCGGTTAAATTCTCCGCTTGCCTTTTTTCCTCGTTCAATTGCAATAAAATGTGTAGCTGCTCCGTAAATCGACATTCAATTATTTATATATTTTTTTTTGTTTACTTAGGCTATCCCGCTACTCGTGGAATACCCCATATGCCGTATGAAAGCACAGCCGGGGGGGTTGCACGCGAGGGTGATATTCCAGAGAGCAATGTTATCCCGGACGTCGCGGGGAGAAGCGTAAAATGAAACGGTTTCGGAGGTATGCGGTTGCCGAAGTGGTCGAGGACACGCAAAATGCGTATGTACGACTGAGCAAATTGCACGTGCTTTCTCTACGGCTCTAGATCCCAACAGGCAACGCCATCAGGACTCGCGAAACGTTTCACGGTTTCCATGAATACGTAGGGGGGCCCGTGATGCTTCAGCTTCGGTTAAACTTGTTTCGCATGCTGCTGCCGCTGCTGGTCCAAGCAAATTTGTATTCGTGATGAGGCGGATAAGAAAAAAGAATCAAGACACAAAATAAATAAAATAAAAAAGAAAAAAATAACGAAAACGACAAAAGCAAAGAAAAAAAATAATCCGTAGACAGAAAAAAAAACAGAAAGACACTTAACGATGCGTAGAAGAGTTATGAAGCTGGCTTTTCAAACCACAGTCGGCTTATTCTCAGCAATTATTTTATTTTACTTCTTTTGGATTTGTTTTTTTTTTTAATTTTTTTATTATTATTTTGATCATATGAATAACCAAAATTCGTGTATTGGCGAAAATATTTCCATGGTTGGAAAATAGTTGGCTCTTCGTTGATGGGCTTCGACCTGTGTTTACAGATTGTCTTTTGATGTTCCCTTTCGCTTTCGGCTAGCGTTAACATCGTCGGGGACAGACTAATCAGCTTTCGAACCCTTACTAAAGCGACCTCATTCGAGACGGCACATGGCTCACTCGTGATAAAAATATATATTAAATAACTCGAGCTAGCACGAACTATGAACGCGAATGGAAAATGAGGTTGAATGGGTTTGAGACCTGTCGACGATGATTTTCGAGAGTCTGAATGTTGTATACGTTCGAAACATTGGAGTTGGAAGGATTGCCCGGTTCTGTTCATTGACCGTTCTGAACTTCGACCCCCCAGCTTATCACCGCGACGATGGAAAATTGGTCAATGCGTTCTAAATATATATTAAAAATATATTTTCGCGTATAACATTGTCGTACATTCGTCCCACGATCGATAACGAAGAACATTATCGTTCGGATAAGAAATTTCGGATTTCTTCGAGAAATCGGTCGATCCCATCGCCGTGGCATCGAGTGGCCGCAATATATAGCACAACGGCTGGCCAACGGCTGTACAGCACGGTCCTACATTTATTTTGTCGAGGCTGTCTTTCGTTTTCGTATCATCGATCGGGACTGTTGGTTATTTAGGCACGACTGGAATCGCGATAAAGTTCTACAAGAAAAACAAAAACAAAAAGAAAAAAGAAAGAAAACAAAAAAAAAAAATACGAAGATGAAGAAGAATGGGGAAAAGGTCGCGGTCCCGAGTGTAAAGCGAGAAAACGAGACCCCCAGAGACTCAACGTATACACAATTCAATCCCAACATTCGGAAAACCCCGATGCTGCAGTTTGCAACGACAATACTCGAATACACATGATATGGTTCACGCCATAAAGAGCGATGGACCAACCGTCGGTTTTGCATTACGTTACCCAGTGCATAAATGAAATTGTACAAAACGTGATTATGAAAAAAAAAAAGAAAAACAAAAAAAAAATGAAAAGTTGCTCGGTCAACAATAATTTCACAACAGGCTGGTGAAAAACATATATATATATATTACAATTTTTAACTAGCTCGATGTAATTTTCACGGTTATCCATAAACCTCAAATAACAAACGAACCGTTTTTTTTCCTATTTTCTCAAACTCATGAGTAATTTACGCAAAACTCATATGGACCACGAAACACCGGGAAAATGTATTAAAAATGTTACACACATTTTTTTTAACATTCCGGCATGAAACGATTGTCGAACAAATAACATTTTTCCCTTGTATTTTTTTTTTTGTCGTCCAGTGTGTGGAAAAAGTTTTTAATTTGTAAAAATGTTAATTTCGCATGTTTAACTATGAGATCAGAAAAACGAAATATTGTAAAAGAACCCAAAAAAAAAAAAAAAACACGGATACGTGAATTTTCCACCACAACAATGCTTGTCGAGTTTGATATTGTTGAAAATTAACGAGTTTGGATAATCACTCTCGCTCGAATAGAATCAAAACGTCAGACGGGCTAATTGATACGGAAGAGCACGCGAAGCGACGACGGCTTTGGGTAAGTCGGGAGGGGGGGGCAGAGTGGGAGGGGGTGGGTCGAAGGTGGAAAAACAGGGGCTGCTGCTAAGAACGGTGACAGAAAGGGGATGAGACAGGGCGCAGGGGTGGAGGTGGCAGTGAGCCCCTATCGCACGATATACACCCATATACACATATATATACATATATATATAGTATACATAAATAGATATATGTATATACATACAGTGGGGTGTAAGGTAAGGCTGCTAGCTGCTGCTGTGCCAGCGATACAAACGACGAGGGGCGAGGGGGTGGGCGGGTTGGGTTGAGGCCGGTTGACTGACCCCGGTATGACCTGACCCAGAGCGCCGTGCGAGTTCGCGAGGCCTCGTGAGTCCCCGGCAAGCTTCGGCTCGCCCGTTCGTACGCGCGCGGGGGCGAGTCCGCGCTCGGAGCCGCTCGATAAGCGTAAACGCCTAGTCTCCCCGTGCACCCTCCTCGTCCACCCCTACACAGGGCTGTCGAGTCAGCTGGCGAAGCTTTCTACCGCCCATCTCAAAAAAGCTTCCACTCACGTTCAAGATCGTTCTTCCTGTTACCTCAAATTATGCAATATTTAACTCAACCAAAAATTCGTTATCACTAATTTTTGTATTATTCATTTTTATTTTTATTTAAATGGAAATAAAATTTTACTGTGTAATGAAATAATCGATTTATGTGAAATCAAGATTTGAAAATCTTTTTTTTTATTTTATGAATTTAATTTTTTTTTGTTTTCTTCGTCATAATTTTTCTAAAATTGTTTTTCAGCAATGAGATTTGGTAATTGACGTTTGATTGTGCATTGTTTGGTGTACATGTGTGTTTTGCGTTGTTTGTGGGGCAGTTGTCTTGAAATTAGTTTTGAGAAATGGGAATAATGTTGTTCGTCGAGATCTCGGCATCGATGAGACGAGGGAAGGCGTATGAATATTGCGATTAATATAGAGATGAAACTGCATTGGCTCGATGGTAATCATTGATAATTCGAATGAGCTGAGCTGAATTGAGCCCTGGCACGGAGAGTTGGCTATCTCTCTCTCTCTCTCTCTATCTCTCTCTCTCTCTTTCCCTCTCTCTCTAACTCGTTCACTCGCATCAAAGTTACGAACAGCAGCCGAGCAAACATATTATAGGTGAACATGACGATGTCTTTACATAATGTAGTGATGTTGCACGCGCCTGGCTGACGTTTATGCTCGAGCTACATAAATGCCATTGGGTTCACGTGACGCGTCCGGCTAATGAGACTGGAGGGTCTCTCACCGTCCCCCCTCCCCCCCCCTCTCTCTCTCTCTTTCTGTTTCACCCCAATCTCTCGCGCACATGCACGAATTTATTACAACAATGGAAACGTCCGAACAACCGGGTTGACGTTTCCACATTTACGTACGTACGATGTTCAACCGTAAAAAGAAGTTAAATTAAATTCGTTCCGACTCTCACAAAGCCAATGCGCCCCAGCGACCATAACATTATGACGGAAAATTCGGTAACATTATTTTAATTCACTTTTGAGCTTAATTAATTCATTGCAACTGCTGAGTATATATTTTTTTTTTTCGCAATAAGCTACGCGAAGAATTCACGAAAAATGTATGCTCTTTAAAATCGTTGTGCATTAATTTATTTTATTTCATGTTATATTTCGTTTTGTTAATTATTCCCGTTGCTACCGTGTTGACCGATGAGATCCGTAATTACGGTGCTTTTCAGCACAAACGGAATATCTCATCGATCCACATGTATGACTATTTGCATCGAATTTACGATTGCCATTTTAAAATTCTATTTGACGGAAAAAAAAAACCAAAAAAAAAAAAACATTCTTTGAAAAATTCGGTCGAAGCGATTATTCGCAATGATGGAAATTTCGTTCGTTCCATCGAATAAATTCGGCCATGGTTAAATGTCAAACACATTGATTGAGCAGCATCGAAAACAAATATACAATATTGGGTCCAAAGAACGCAATTCCTTATTTTTTGACGAATAAAAATATTGCTTTGTGCAAAAAAAAAACTCGACATAAAGCATCGAAAAAATACGTCAACGTCAACATTTTCTTCGTTTCCGTTTAACGTTGAACGCAACTTGATACACGAGCGAAATAATTTCCGGCCTGGAGTCCAGACCAAGTGGTACATGCCACGGTGGAAAGGTTTATCGGGTCTAACAACCGGTCCCCGCACAAACCCATGGGCCAAGATATCAAGCGAACCACGCGGCCACGTAAAACCAATGGAGTGGTACGGAGGAGGCCGAGGTTCATCGTACAGAAATTAGTAGCCTGCTCCGTTCCCGACGTCCGGACGAGCCAATCCGACGCGAGAGCCCCACGGTGAACGTTGGAAAACCCTCCTTCCGGGCTCTCGACTAAGCTGCAATTTATGCCAGCCCCCACGGTGATTCATCCCCCATTTCTCCGGGGGGGTTTCGTGCGGATACTACCGCTATCTTCACGGAGTGAGATTTTCCATTTTCGAGGCGTGTCGCGCGTCCGGCCCTGCCACGAGCATCGCGACTTATCCCCACGAAGGGCTGGGATTACTCAATTATCACCGACAAACCGAGAAATTTCGCAGACCCACAGATAGGCAAGGACATCGGGATAAACCCGATTCATTGTATTTATAAAAAATAAAAAATTATGGGAGGCTGTGATAATCAAGAAGAAAACCCTTGATCGTTACATTTGAAGACAAAATTTGTTCATTCACGATGAAAAAAAATGAAATTCATATCACAGATACAAAAAATTCGATTCAATTCAAATCCTATCAGAAACAAAAAATCTCCCGATATCCATGATGACTCTTTAGCATCAGAAGATTTTTCAACCAATAAAAGTTATTCATTTCTAAACGACAATCACCGAATTTCCAACAACAAAAATAATTCAAACCCAACAACGTGAATTACACGTCGACATGAAAGGATGATATGGATTATCGCTCAGACTCCCACGAGATGCAACATCTCCAGCATTTTTTAAATTTTTTTTCCACCGAGTCGGCAAGTTTCACACGCGCAAAATGCAACCATTTTGGTCGTCATACATTGCTTTCATAATTCGCGCCAAACTGGTGAGCGCATCTGAGAGTAGATGATGGGCAGGACAGGCTATATCTGCGAGAGCAGCCAGGATCGCGGGCCGCAGTGTGTGTATGTCTGTTCCATTCCAGCCGAGTAACATCCTCAATCCGGGTGGATTAAATTCGTCAGCCTCGGAGTTTTGCCTGGGCGTACCCGGTAGCCGCAGACTCCGGTGAATTATCCGCGTTAATTATGCACCCGCATTCTGCGGCGGTGGAATGCGTTGCGGACGGGAGAGCCTTAGCCCGCTAGCTAAGCTCCGACGGAGCTAAGCGAGCCCTCTGGCATGAATAATTCAATGTTTGTATCAGCAGTCGGCGGTAGAAAGAAGGATGCTAAGTTATTCGTGAACAGCCACCCCCCACCCTACCCCGCTCGCTCGCCCCTTACCTCGGAACAGGCAGCACAACGAAAAGCTTGCAAAAGCTGAATGTGCTGCTAGGGGCAGACACAACTGTGATGGCGGGCCGGAGAAGACGAGGGGAAGTTAAAGGAGGGCTGCAGGGGGGGTAGTTCTCTGCTTAGCACTCCTGAGCTTGCGCTAGCGTTTTCCTACATCTTCGTGATGTGTCCTGTTCATGTTCATATGTGTGTGTGGGTGTGCGTGTGTCTGTGGTAGAGGCAACTTTGTAAGATAACCGCAAAATTTTACTTTCAGCGAGGAGCCACGAGGCATTAATCATTCTTCGGTGTGACCCCAGGGCGGGGGGGGGGGGGAAGGTTCGTTGAATAGGGCGATAAAAAAAGGGGTTGGAATTTATTTTCACGATTATTGTTGGGAACGCGGGATGGATGACGAAAATTTGGTCGGGACGTGTGCTCGCATGCTGCGAGACTTCGGTGAATGGAAGAGCTTGTGGTATCTGAAAGAGGGTGGTTTTTTCGGTCGTTAAATAAAATTAGGATTGGTAATGGACGACCTTGAGGGGAGCCTTAAAAAATGATGACGTCTTGATGTATTCGATTGGATACGGGATGAGTTATATCCTGGTCGATATATATAGGTCTCGGTGGTTAACAACATTGATTATTACTAAAATACAAACACTCAAAGTTGCGTTTATCTTATATGTCTACGACGGATAGTCTAGCAGTTTGCTATTTACTTTTAATTGTCGATGCAACTATTTACGATCGAGAAAAAAATTAGTTATGAATGAAAATGACGTGCGTCTGCAGCGCATTATTATTTTTTTTTTTTCGTTTTTTTATCTTCATTTTTCTTGTCGTCTCCCATTGCGAAACGTGGAAAATTCATTACCCAACTTCTGGCCCAACTCTCATTGATCATCGAACTTTACCTGTCTCAACTCGATAATTAACTACCACCCCCGGATGTATGTGCGCGCATGCGTTGGCCTTATATCCTTTCCGGTATAATTTGGTCGCTGTATCGGTGTGCTGACGCTCCTTACCGTCGGTGAAATACTTTTTTTTTTGTTTTTTTTTCACGGAATATCGTTGATCAATCGTCCCACGCGTTCGAGTACGCGGTCACGCAGGTCTTTCGTTCGTTTCGTCGTTTGTGTTAATTGAATTTTCATTCGAGCATACGATATTACGTCTCAATCCATAAGTCATGATGAACGATATGGTTCACCAAGGTGAAATGATAATTAGGGTGTAGCAAATGATTATTCTTCGACGATATAATTTGAAAATCTGATAACATCGATAATTCGAGTGAACAATCGTGATATTCGAAGATGGTTTGAAAACTATAATCATCAAGACCCGAAAAAATGTAATTATTCAATAATTAATTTTGTATTAATCGCACCTACGAATAAAATCGCAATTCCCCGAACATGCTCATTCTCCAAACAAGATAATTTCATTATTTCGTCTCAGAACACATAAAACACCATCGAATGTTCAGACAATCACCAACAAACCGTACGATATATCTTGCTCCACGTCGTCTGGGCGTGTGAGGTCAAGCACAGCTCGCAATCTCTCCGATACCAAGCCAACCGATGTATTTTATAATTACAACGTGTAACTGGCTGACAGATAGTGATAAAAGTGAGTAAAGGAAGACGCGGCTAGAATCCGTGATAACAATGTAGGTTCTCCAGGTTCTTTCGTTCCGACGTTTCTTTTCTTCGTGCTAGCGGAAACGCTCATTACATGTATACGAACCGCACACACACACACACACACACACACACACACACACACACACACACACACACAGACATACACAAGAAAGTATTCGAAATAATGGGAAAGCAGTTGCAAGCTCACGCGAGCGCGTTGCGGGTTGTTGCGAGGGTGAAGGATTGCGACCGGAAGTATGAGCCGGTACTGGTTCGTTGCTCGTTCACCATTGCGACCCCTTACGTTTGTCCTGTATATCCGACAACCCCCGCCCCCCTCCCGACCTCCCTGTGGAACGAATAGTCAGTGGCCATCGCCGAGTTCTGTAGAGGAAAACGGCTATAAATTGTTCGAGGCCCCTGCCTACGAATCCACCCATTGGCGGCCCTGAACCCGCCATGCCACGTTATCTCGACGCCAGCTATCCGGTCATCGCGTTATCCGTCTCCCAGTATCTCTTTCTCTCTCTCTCTCTCTCCCTGTTCCTCTTCACTGCTCTTTCTCTCTCTCTCTCTATGTGTCTGTCTTTCTCCGTTCCTTTCTCGCGCATCTCATTCTCCCTCTCTTGCTTTTCCACTCGGCAACTCGTACGCGTTACTACCACTGTTACGGTCGAAGCCCGAATCGAGCTAATTGGCTCCCGGGCTGGCGGGAGCTTCGCAATTCGTCCTACCTCTCCGGTTTTCACTGTACCAAACGGAATCAAAAGTTCCATCGTCCACATATACACACACACATATATATACATATATACATGTATTTTCAATTTTCCCAACAATTTCCATACGGAAATAACGCACGAGCCGCCGTATGTATTCGTAAAAACAACCACAAAAATATGAAAAAAAAACATTCAAAGTAGTTTTTACCCTCCTTCTTTCTTTCAGTTTGAACCAATTACATTTTTTTCCTGTTGACAGAACAAATTTGGATGAATTTGCACCCCGGACGAATGCCTCGAAATAAATTTAGTATTTGGATTTTAAAAAAATGATGAATTCGAGAATGAAAACTCAATACTACAGTTTTCCAAGGATCAATCACAAAAATATGAAAAAACATTCAAAGTAACTTTTTTGTCCTTCTTTCTTTCAGTGTGAACCAATTAAATTTTTTTTCTGTTGACAGAACAAATTTGGACGAATTTGCCCCGCGGACGAATGCCTCAAACTAAATTTGATATTTGGATTTTAAAATGGTGCATTCGATAGTGAAAACTCAATGCTACAGTTTTCCTAGGATATTTGTCGTTGAATCCTTTGTATCGTCGAACTTTTGTTCGTGAGTAAGCTTGAAAATTTTGTTGCTAAAGTAAGGAGGATGAGTTTAACGATATTACCGTCGAAGCAACGTATGTAAGCTTCCCGACGAGAATAAACGCGCGCCACCCCCGAAGCTTCAGTCTTCCACGGGAAGCCGCCGGCTTCATAACAATTAACGACGATGAAGCTGCACCCCGACGAAGCGTTTCGATCGGGCTATCGATGCACTCGCATCTACTCTCCGATACGTCGAGCTCGTCGGCCAAACTCCAGTGACTCCTCATCCTCTTTCAGGCTTGATGCTCTTGTCGAGCTTCGCGATGCACGCAACTAGCATACATATATATATATATGTGTGTATAATCGTAGGAACGTAGATACCCCCGGCAACCCCTCGACCGGATCCACACCAGCAGTCGCAGGATTTACCGTCGCTCGTTTGCATAATATCGGTTTTGCATTTAACCCGAGATTAAGATTGCCCGGAAGATTAACGGCCGCGCCCGGAAGCTCCCTCCGCCCTTTCCATCCACCCTTATAGGCATCGTGGACGCTCTCGCGATGCACCGAGAGTGATGCTGATGCGAGGATGCAAGTGAAAGAGATGCACCAGCTGCGACGAAGCGCTACCGTCTGATTTTATATCGCTCGTCCGTTCCATCGGCTTTACCGGGCGAGGGGGCGGGGGTGGGGGGCGGCCGGGGGAGGAAGGAAAAAACTGGCAATTAATAAATCCCGAGGAAGGCCAACGGGTTGTTGAGGGAAATTAGAATATTTTAATATATTTTCGTGTGGAATGATGAATTGGAAAAAATTATGGGATTATATGGAAGAAAAACGTATGGCGAAGGGGTGGGGGGTGGGGGTGGTTTTTATGGATGCGATAAATATATTCGGTTGAAGCTTTTCTTGCCAAATTATAAAATAGCGCATACGGAAATGTTGAATGAAATTTTAGAACGAATTTTAAATTTCATAAAATTTATTTTAAGTTAATAAAAGTTAATAAAACTGTTATTAAACTGTTAATACTGTTAATAATAGTAACATGATCTTTATTTTCAATTAAAATCGTAATGAGTGCAATTGTTCTCGGATGAATTGACGAGAAAGAGAATTCTGAACGTTCCTGACTATTTCGAGTTGGATCGTCATGGGCAACGTTGTGCCCCAAAAGGTTTGTCGGAGCTTCGACGTCATCAATTTTATATTCTCGAGTGCCGCGGGTTACCGCGGGGAACGGTCGGGTTATATATGTGCTTGACGTTGCTGCCGGTAGTCAACGACGTTCTCGCTTTTCCATGCACCCGGAAAAAATTCATTTAGTTAAAGGGTAAGGTAAGTACCTCAACCTATAACTCGTGGTCCGGACGGTGTATAAACTATACGCGTATCTACTTCGTGGATGAAGTTCCTTCGTCGAATAACCGTCATTCAATTCCCCCCCCCCCCCTTCACTTCACCCACTCATTCCACAAGAGAATTGTATGTACTCATCGAATTAAAAAAGTCTTTTCAGACTTTCCGGACCCTTCAGATGGGTCGATTAACCAAAGAAGCTTTCACTCGTCTATTATTCTCTCATAGGTTTCTATATATATATATATATATGTGTACCGAATGGTGAATAATGTTAGCACAGCTTTCATACAATTTATTTCGTGCAAGTTAATTGACACAGAATTTTGAAAAAATGAACTTACGATTCTCAATCGTACAAAGGACGACTTCTGTGTGTCGATTATTGTAGAAAGAAATGCGTTATAAATCGATGGGGAATAAATTAACTCCATGGAATTTAATTAATCATCGATGATGGTAAAAATATCCGCGAAGCTTCGAAGAGGTCAGAGAGTCGAGTGGTGAGAAAGTTGGATCGAATGTTTCACGCGAAACAGTGGTGGCCATTATATAGCATGTCGTTGCTGCAAAAGTAAATCCCCAACGAGACCCAATTCGTGAGGAAATACCAAAAATATAATCTGTCACCTAGCCTCTCTGCCCCCTCTCCAACTTCCGAGAAGTCTGGCTCTGGGCCAGGAGATTATCGTTAGCGGAAGGACGGAAAGTGAACTAAGTACGCATATACATATGTATATATATATATATATATATATATATATATATATATATATATATATATCGTGGTACAACGCGAAAGTGAGCGAGGGCAGCAGAAGTTGAACGTAGATCCGGCGCAAATGAGGCGAGAGAAGTACCTTCACTTTTTTCATGCTCATTCGATGAAACAAATTTTTTTGAAAAACACACACCGAGCCTGAATGATCTTTATTATAATTTTTTTTCTTATTCATCGAGATAGCCTCGAATATTTCACCACTCCGTATTACAAGATTTTTTTATTAGCTGCAATATTCATATTTTCATAACTTTGACATATGTAATTGGACACATAAAATATTTGATAAAGATGTATCTTTTTCTTTTTCCATTGGATTCATTGGTGACACACTTTATTACGATTTTTCGACTTCGAGTCGAGTTTCTGCTATTCCAGAAGCCTGATTGTGAATATATTGTCCAGACGTAGAAACCAACGAAGATCCATCAATAATCACACGTGCCGTTAGCTCTGGATAGTACAATATCGATGCATCAATTCACCCCGTAAATTATCGACGGAACGTTGGGTTATGGATTATTAACCGCACATCGAACTAGCCAGTTTCAACGCGACCCCATCAACGTAGTTCACAGGCATTGCCCGCCGAGTGTGTAAACGTGATCATATGTCTGAGCACGGGTCTATAACGTCAAAGCCATATCATCGCGAATGCACAATCGCTTCGATGGGTCTACCCATCTATATCCGTATCACGGTGTAATTAATCTCGCGGGTCAGCGATGTCTGGCACATCGCGTACGTTGCAAAGTAACGTCGAACTGAACCCTTTCTTCGGAACTATACCGACATAGTCATCGAGTTCCGAGTTCAATTTCGTTGTGTAATTTCGTGGCGAGTGGCACTGTGGCTGAAACAGTGGAAGATAGGGACAAGTTTTGGTGAGTACAAGTTTCGGAATTACGACAATACGGTTGTAATATCAGTTTCCGTGTGTTTTCCGGTAGACTCGGTGGGCGGAACAGCGCCACCTGTTTGCTCCTTCGGACCGTCGGATGGTTAACGACATTGAGGTGTATTCCGTTTCCCCACAAATTTGTATATATATGTATATAAGGAATGGGAAATTGTGGATGATATTTCAGGCTGGAGGATTGGTCACTTGGATGATGGCAGTTGGATAAACAGCCGTGGGCGCCCTCTGGCTTTTGGTACGGGCGACGACCGCTCAGCCGCTGGTGGCAGTCTAGGAGGAGGATCAGGTGTCGGAAAACAGCGGGATTCGCAGTGGTACACCCGATATAGCCGCCTGTGAGTTCGATAATTATCACATACCAACGAGGCTGGGAAGAAGCTATTTCGGAAACCCCGTGGGTACACACACACGTATGTATTGTACTCCTCTGTTATCCACGGATATCACATATCGCACAAACGTCTCGACCCGCACACTCGGCCGGTATTCGACGGCTGCGGTCGTGGCTTGTTGGGGTTTGCGTGATTGCGGTTTTCACGACCGAGAGAAGGCCCCTTTCGTCGACGGGCCATCTTCATACCCGCAATTCAACGGTTCACGGACAGGTCGATCGATTTCAATCTACGTCCCCGCGTAATACAAATGCGTTTTCGGTTGGTTGCCGAATTAATGGCGATGATGATGAATTTTCGTAGCTTGAGCTTGTAAAATGATTTCAAGGTAAAATTTTATTTTTTGAAGCATTTGAAACGTCGGATTGTAATTTATACGTCGCATGAAGGGGGTCAAGAAAGAATAAATCGAAAAAATTGATTATCAAAAGTTCGACGATGCTGCGATGTTTTATTCGATGGGATATTGAAACTTTATTATTTCCCCGACAAGACTTATCACCCGGTGAAATGCATTACGATGATTCCCACGGTTTCTCAATTGTCGTATTTGTGATTTTAATTGATAGTTCGGATGGGATTTACCACCGTCTCGGAATGATTATATTCTAATGGCGGTTCGAGGGAAGTTGGAGAATCAATCGACGTTACGGGAAAAGTGAGAAATCGTGAGAAGTGTGGATACGAGTGAGAGTGAAGAACGTTGGCAAGAGTTTCGACGAAAGAGAAAGAGAAAGAGGGAGAGAGAGAGAGAGAGAGAGAGAGAGAGTGGGAGAGAAGCGAAAGAGGTTCGGGAATCCGGAGAGGTCTGCGGGAATTTCCGACAATAATGGAACCAGCCACGCTACCACGCGCGAGAAACGGAATCCATCTCCTTGGTTCGTGGAAACTACCGACCGTCACGCAACTACGCCTTTCTCGAATCAGGAGAATCGAACACGATATATATATATATATATACACGCACACACACATACACATATATACCTATTTTCACCTACATCCAAACGTATCCCCCTACCGACCCCGGAAGATACACGCCACGAACGGAGGACTCAACCGTAACTCCTTTTTCATTCACTCACACTTTTTCCATTCCCATCTTTGTCATTCCGCTACTTTCGTCCATTCAACTGAACCAACGGGTACTCAATCTCCGCGGGCTCAAACATAGTTGTAGCTGGGTGAGCTGAATTTCCGGGAGGGGAAAAAAAAACCATGGCTCGCTCGGTTCTAGCCTTGGACGCAAGATGTCGCTTCCATCCTCGCACAGTTCCTTTGTGACTGCATGCTCGGTTCTCTTTTCCGTGCTAGCCGCTTCTCCTCGTCCCCCCGTACCCGCTAGCCACTACTATTTTAACCTCCTCTCGCAACTTAACGGATTACCCGAAACAACGTCCGTCCCAACCCCCTTCTGCATTTACTCGGACGTTTCCAACCGAGTCTTCTTGGACTTTTTCGTTCACTACCCTTTCTGTCTTTCTTCCTTCTCTCGTCTCTGGTTCCATTACCACTTCTGTACCCAGTTTCTACGTGGCTTTCCCCATTTTCTTTACTTCCTTTCGACGTATAAATATATATATATATATATATATATATATATATATATATGTGTATATATATATATATATACATCGTTCCCTTTTTCTCTTTCTTCGTCAAAAGCGTGCTCGCCGGTAGCTACCCTCGTTTCTTTACCTCCCGTGGCTTTGTAATTCGAAGTGTACCCATTACGTTCCAAAGTCCCACCCACCGCCCACACTCATTTGTCACAAGTGTCTTATCGCACATAGCCCCCGGCTGCGTTATCAAAGGACGGTCCAACGTACCCACCGTTTCTTCTTGAACTCCTCGATCGTATTTGCAACGTGTTCATCTCTTTGTTCATTGTTATCTCACAAAAAAAAAGATGTTCGACGAACAAGTTTTCATTGTTTTTTTTTTTTTTGACGAACGCTTTATGAATACGAAGTAATCGTCGTGCGAATCAAATGTCGTTTCATCGTCGCTCGAATTAATTCGATGGAAACTCGGAAGATCGGGATCCAATTATGGTCGAACTTGCGGAATATGGCTTCGCACATGTTCAAGACAGTTGGTAATACGAGAATGTAGTGGCGCAAGACAGCAGGACCGTTCTGCCAACGTTAGCGCGCAAAGACCCGAGACTATATGTATATAACCGGCTGCTTCTACATTGTAACATTTCTGGTCGGCAACAACGACGAACTTTGGTAACGCCTCGGGCTACTCGAAACAATGAAGAACGAGAGAGGAAGAGAGTTACGACAATAGGGCTTTCGTCACATCGATATATCACGTAAACACGTCTGTTATACGGTTGTGAGGGAGTTTCCCAGAATCGGATATTCGAGTAGAAAAAAAGCAACATCCCGTTGAGCAGACACAGCCGAAAACCGCATTTTACGTCACAATACGTCTGGAGGAACACAAATTGGAGCAAGTTCAAGATGACAAGTTAATTGAACCAATAAAATAATTTGGATTGCATCTTCCGGGATCAGAACAATTATGGACATCTGTAGAGGACATAAATGAGCAACGGCGTTTGACCATTCGTTGAACTGGAATTTTAAGGTTATTCGGACACAAAGTGTCGATAAATGTAATTTTCCAAGAAGCAACTTAGCCCAATGGATGTTTACGATGTGGCAACGTTTACCACGAGGCTGCATGACACTCGTGAATAAAATTATCCGACTCGGAACATTCGAAATAAAAAATTGTCTCCGGGGGATCCAACGCCGGATTAGCGCGAAACTGGGACACGCTGATATAATTATATTAGCCCGTGGCGTGGTGGGTGAGAACTCGAAGGGTTTTCAGAATCCAAGCTCGGAGTTAAGATCCGCACGTGAACCGCCCCACTCGCTACATTCGTGGAAACAAAGACAATGTAACCCGGAGAGAGAGAGAGAGAGGAGAATGGTAGACGTGGGCGAGGCGGCGTTGTACAACGTTGCACTTACCTGTCGGGGAGTTTCTTAGCCGAGGACAATGCCGCGACTCTCAGACACCAAACCCCGGCCCATCATCCGTGTTTCGTGAATCGCGGGTGTGTGTATGTGTGTGTGTGTGTGTGTGTACACGGTGTGGCAAACATTGTTCCGTGTTTGTTCCGGGAGTGAAACTCGGTATTTGTGAACATTCATCTACCTTGCTGCACCTGCTCGTTTGTCCACCCTCGTCTTACCCTCGGGATTTATGTCAGACCTCCGGGCGGGGGTTAGGGTCTTTCGTAAAACCGGCCGTTCCAGTGGCTTCTGCTTCTGGCTCGGTCTACTCGTCTTCCTTTCAACCTATTTCTTCATTCCGGCACTCGACCGAACGTCCGCATTCGTGCTTCTGCTTTGGTAACGTCCACGTAAACATGACCTCAAACGTGTGGCCTTTTGTTTGAAAAAAAAAAATTGCAACAACCGGTCTCACCGATAATTTGCAGGTTCTTCTTATCTTTGATAACGAAAATAACACCGATTGTTACCAAGCGACCGCCATTTCGATCTTATTTTGTTCCAAACGACAATTTTCCGCACGCGTGGCGTGTAATGCTTCGGCGTCAGCCTGACGACTCGCATCTGACGCATTTACGTCGTCCGAGCTCTGTCGCCGTTGGTCCGACCGTACGCCGAGTCGAACTACTGAAACGCGGAAACGATTCTCGTGGAGACTCAAGATGCTCGACCATCCAGGATATTTCCACCGTCTACGTCCGTCCTACTCTGTATCTCGTTCCTACTCTCGTTGCCCGTAGATCGTGAATTATCCCGTGAATTACCGTAAAAAACAAAATTGTCAAATATTTCGTCGTCATTTAAAAAAAGGAAAATTTCATTTTACCACTTCCGACAAAAATGTAAAATTCCAATGAAAGCTCTTTGTCACTCGAACGACTGACCAGTTTGCTGTGGGTTTGAATGAAAAGGTTCGATAGAATCGAGGTCCATCGCAATATTTGTGAAAATCCATTGATGCGGAGTAGTTTTTCAAGAAAATGGTCGCAAGGTCGAAAGGGGATGTTTGAAATACAGCGAGGAACGTGAAAAATTTTGTTACGACCTCGGTGGGAAAGGCAACGAGGTTGGGGTTTGCTCGAATTATTAAAAATATTCGGTCGGATATTTTCGGTTGGTTCTGCTGTAACGACGCGCGGATCCGCAATAGACGAAGAGGGATGGTCGAGAGGGGGCGGGGGGAGGCTGGGGATTGGGCGAATCATTCCCCCGGGGGGTGGCCGAGCACGGGGGCGCGTTTTGCCGGTCGTAGAACGGATCGAGAATCGCGGGGAACGGAACTACGCGGAGACGATGGAAACGCCAACGACCTGAAAGTCCTCTCGTTCTGGACGTTGGAAAATCCGATGGGATTTAGCCCTGGCCCGGCGAGGGGTTTCCTTTTGTTCCCGTGGTTATGTATAGGCGAACCGCGAACTTTATAATTCACATCGCGTATAGCAACCTGTCTGGCTGCCGGTGCAGCAGCAGCAGCAGCAGTTTTTCGTCCACCGGCTGCGATACGCCCACCCCCCGTTTTTTATTACGTTTTCAGGACCGACTCCTTCCTTATGCGTCATTCACCGCGTCTCCTTTTTTACTCGCTCGAATCTCCAGAGGTCTCGAGGCTTCGACTTTGCAACGAATAAAAAAAAAAAAAATCGTTGTTCCATCATTTCGACATCGTTTGCGTCCACGTTTTCGAGTAACAAGAACTCGACGATAAGGATGGTACGATGAATATATATTTATATATCTGTGTGTATATATCGTCGTTACGGTGCCAGAAAATTGTGACGAATGGGTCTGGTCATGGATGAATTTTATTCACGTAGCTGCATTCGATTTTTCTTGGAGACGACAATGTCTAACGTTTGAAAAATCACATTTTTACGTGGAGTTTGATTTTTTTAATTTTTTCTTTGGTTTTTTTTTCATAAATATTGATTTTCAACAGCCACGGCTACGAATATATGTAAAAATGCGTAAAATCGTAAAAGTTTTGTGAAATCGATTTACAGAAAAAGTTTTGAATGAGAAAGCTCGGTACATATGCTATATATATATATATATATATATATATATATATATATATCCGTTTTTATAGCATAACGCTCTTGTCACGAAATGAAGCTTCGATTTATATCCGAGAAAGAAAATTGAAAAAGAAAAAAGAAAAAGAAAAAAGAAAAAACAACTCACCGTCTCAACTATTTCCAGCAATGTCGATTCACATTCCACGTTTAATAGCTTGCAAACTAATTCCCCCCGAAGTATGCAATACTTGTTTTCGATATATCTTAGCGGTGGTGAAACTAATCTCGAAACTTACGGATGATGCGGTAAGTTACACGCGATTGGCTGTTTAAAATATCCTCTTGATATCTATATTGGCAAACTTTCATCTCTATATCCATCTCACTCTCTCTCTCGACCAACAATATTTCAAGATTTTGCCTGGTCGACGTTGCCAGATGTGGCTTCGAACACACAACGATGCACACGAGGACGAGGTCGGGGTGTCTATTTATTTTTTTTCTTTTCGCGAATAAAAAAAAACATCCGCAAACATCGCAGGCTATCAAGGTTGAACGTTTCACCACGTTTCACACTTGCTTCTTAATTGAGGGGTTCCGGTGAACGATGGTTGACGTCGTTACCCACGGTCGATGAGGACTCGAACGTCAATATTTGTCTGAGAACGTCTCGAGTCTACAGCCCAGAAATTAGTTCCCCTAGCAGCCACCCCCACCCTCCTCCCTCGCATTTCCTCCATCACCGTTTCGACGAACTTCCGAAAATCGACGTCCCAACCGACGACCTGGCTTCTCTCCCCTCACAAAAAAAAGGAAAAAAATAATCAACAATCACGCACCTTCGTTCGACGACTATTATTCAGGACAATCCAGGCGGAAATGGGAATCCTTTTTTTTTCTTCTCATTTTCTACGACAATTCGAACGAATGAAAAAAATAATAACCAATGTGAGAAACTCGTGGGGCAATGAAAAAAGAAGGGGAAAAAAATAGTGGAAACAAGAGGAACGTTGCTGAGACGAATGGGTCACGAAGAATTGAGTGAAGGAAGATATTGATAACCCAAGCATTTCGTCGAGACTGTTCCGTGACGTTTTTCTCAAACGAATCCTTCGAATGGGCGGAGGAGGGGGGGGGAGGTTGATGCCGTTGCTGATGTTGGGCCGGAAATAACGACGAAGAGGAGCGATGACGCGGGATTCCGCCGAAGGATATCCTCGTTCTGTAAGGTGAAGGATCAAAGTTCCTTCCCCGCTCCCTCAACCCTCAGTTCGTCGTCGTACACGTTTTGGCTTGAGCCACATTTTCGTCAAGCTTTGTGCGAACTTTCCCGGAGGAGTGGGGGAACCACTTCGCAATAACTCCCATACTCGCTACTGTATTGTTGGATGTATAACCAGGAGGAGTACAGCCAATGCGGGTCCTGTGGTGTAGCAGAGTGCAAGGTACAAGCTGATTTAAAATCGGTTTGACAGTTTAAAAATATAATAAAAATAAAATAAAATATATTAAATATAAAAATTGAATAAAAAAATAAAAATTGTATTCGAAATAATTTTCTGACAAAATGTTTACGCAATGTATCACGTATTAAATGTCAAGGTGCATTTCGAAATAATGATTCCAGTGAATTATTCGTAATTATTACGGTACACTCGATGATATTTAATTCTTACATGATAATTGGTCAGGAATTATATGTAAAAAAAAAAAAGATTTCAAATTAAATTCTTCATTGAACGAAGGGTCGTCTCTGAGAGTCAATTAAAAATACCGTGTGCACATCCAATAAAGTGCAATATCGTTGATTCCCATTTTTTTTCAAATTTCGCACAAAATTTGGCAAAGAAAAAGAAAGGAAGAATAAACAGCGAAGGACCATTCAGTCGCTAACAATGTATATTTCGCAAGTTATTTCGAAACAAGTTTGCAGAGGCGTCGACATCCCGAAGATCCACTTGTCCCGGCACAAAGCGGCAAATTTAGCAAGCGTTATGTATAATTCAATGATGTTAAACGGAAGTCGGACGCGTCTGCGTCGAGCGAACCGTTACCACACGCAGTCTCGGAATATATGCGAAAATTCGTCGGCATTGAACCGTAAGGCCTCGTACACATCGCGGCGTTACATTCCTCTTGGCTTTGTACACGCGGGATATAACGCAGTTGCCAGCTTGCGCACTCGAACACAAACACGAGTATGGAAGTGTCGTGTAATTTCGAAACTTCGAAACAGACGAAATTACGGTGAACAAATTCTCCTTTTCAACTCTCCGACTCTCGTAACCCACCCACTCAACCTGCTACGTCATTCATTCCGTACTTCCCGCCCCCCCCCCACCCCTCCTCCACCCTCTCGCCCTATTTCGAGTGACGAATTTCACCGCTGTTCTCTCGCACAACTGATGTCACAGCAGTCTTGTGAATTACAAATGCTTCATGCGCAGAACACCCATTTATAGTTGTATTATTGTCACTTAAACGTTGATATCAATGTCACCGAAAATATACGTCAGATACCATGGCCCTGTGGAATATCGTCGCACGATGATGTTTCGTTGGAACATCAATGAACCAACGTTTTGGGGGTGATTCAAAAGTCACAATCGACTTTAGATATATTTTTTTTCAAATTTTTAATTATTTTCATCGTCACCGAAAAAAATCCGTGCAAGACACGATATTCTTCGGTTCTATTTTTTTTTAATTGCGAAACTCACGTATTGACAGTTGGTGGCCAAATTATTAGGGACAGCAAACCTTTTTTTTGTAATTTTCGAGTTTAAATTAATTTCGCGACAAAATAAATTGATCGTAATTATTTTTAATTCTGTAGTTTCGTTGAGTTTCGTTGATTTTTTACGAAAAACAAATTTTTTTTTGGCAAAAATCGATGGGTCGGGAAAATCGATTCTTATGCGTTAATCTTCGAGAGTTGGGTGTGAAAAGGTTTGTAGTGAACGTCGTTTCGTTTGTAGCGAAGCCGAAAACAATTTATTCCGACTTTTAGAGGTTTTTAGACCCCCAATTTTGACGAAAATCGAGTCTATCGGTTCATTCCAGGGTGATGGCTCTGTATGGTCGATCCAACGGTTCATTCACATAGGGATACCCTCGTATGTGTCCCTGGAAACCGAATTTTCGTTTGTAGAAGAAAAAAAATCGATTTTTTCATGAAAAAATAATTTTTTTTTATGAAAAAAAAAATTTTTTTGGCGAAAATCGATGGGTCGGGAAAATCGATTCTTATGCGCTAATCTTCGAGAGTTCGGTGTGAAAAGGTTTGTAGTGAACGTCGTTTCGTTCGTAGCGAAGCCGAAACCATTTTTTTTCGACTTTTAGAGGTTTTTGGACCCCCAATTTTGAGGAAAATCGAGTCTATCGGTTCATTCAAGGGTGATGGCTCTGTATGGTCGATCCAACGGTTCATCCACATAGGGATACCCTCGTATGTGTCCCTGGAAACCGAATTTTCGTTTGTAGAAGAAAAAAAATCGATTTTTTCATGAAAAAAATTTTTTTTTTATGAAAAAAAAATTTTTTTTGGCGAAAATCGATGGGTCGGGAAAATCGATTCTTATGCGCTAATCTTCGAGAGTTCGGTGTGAAAAGGTTTGTAGTGAACGTCGTTTCGTTCGTAGCGAAGCCGAAACCATTTTTTTTTCGACTTTTAGAGGTTTTTGGACCCCCAATTTTGAGGAAAATCGAGTCTATCGGTTCATTCAAGGGTGATGGCTCTGTATGGTCGATCCAACGGTTCATCCACATAGGGATACCCTCGTATGTGTCCCTGGAAACCGAATTTTCGTTTGTAGAAGAAAAAAAATCGATTTTTTCATGAAAAAAATTTTTTTTTTATGAAAAAAAAATTTTTTTTGGCGAAAATCGATGGGTCGGGAAAATCGATTCTTATGCGCTAATCTTCGAGAGTTCGGTGTGAAAAGGTTTGTAGTGAACGTCGTTTCGTTCGTAGCGAAGCCGAAACCATTTTTTTTTCGACTTTTAGAGGTTTTTGGACCCCCAATTTTGAGGAAAATCGAGTCTATCGGTTCATTCAAGGGTGATGGCTCTGTATGGTCGATCCAACGGTTCATCCACATAGGGATACCCTCGTATGTGTCCCTGGAAACCGAATTTTCGTTTGTAGAAGAAAAAAAATCGATTTTTCCATGAAAAAAATTTTTTTTTTATGAAAAAAAATTTTTTTTTGGCGAAAATCGATGGGTCGGGAAAATCGATTCTTATGCGCTAATCTTCGAGAGTTCGGTGTGAAAAGGTTTGTAGTGAACGTCGTTTCGTTCGTAGCGAAGCCAAAACCATTTTTTTTTCGACTTTTAGAGGTTTTTGGACCCCCAATTTTGACGAAAATCGAGTCTATCGGTTCATTCAAGGGTGATGGCTCTGTATGGTCGATCCAACGGTTCATCCACATAGGGATACCCTCGTATGTGTCCCTGGAAACCGAATTTTCGTTTGTAGAAGAAAAAAAATTGATTTTTTTATGAAAAAATAATTTTTTTTTACGAAAAAATTTTTTTTTTTGGCGAAAATCGATGGGTCGGGAAAATCGATTCTTATGCGCTAATCTTCGAGAGTTCGGTGTGAAAAGGTTTGTAGTGAACGTCGTTTCGTTCGTAGCGAAGCCGAAACCATTTTTTTTTCGACTTTTAGAGGTTTTTGGACCCCCAATTTTGAGGAAAATCGAGTCTATCAGTTCATTCCAGGGTGATGGCTCTGTATGGTCGATCCAACGGTTCATTCACATAGGGATACCCTCGTATGTGTCCCTGGAAACCGAATTTTCGTTTGTAGAAGAAAAAAAATCGATTTTTTTATGAAAAAAAAATTTTTTTTTACGAAAAAATTTTTTTTTTTGGCGAAAATCGATGGTTCGGGAAAATCGATTCTTATGCGTTAATCTTCAAGAGTTGAGTGTGGAAAGGTTTGTAGTGAACGTCGTTTCGTTCGTAGCGAAGCCGAAAACAATTTATTCCGACTTTTAGAGGTTTTTAGACCCCAAATTTCGACGAAAATCGAGTCTATCGGTTCATTGAAGCATTGTCGTGTTCGACGACCGAGCGTCAAAGGGAGGAGCGAATAACCGTTCGCATAAATTTTACGAATTTCCGGGGGTGACGTTCAATGACCACTGTAAACAGTAGTCTCGCTCCCGCGAAGTAGCTTTTCCCACTTGAAAAGCACATGTACGTACGTGATACAGCGTAACCGTGGATACTTGAAAACGCTCGTAACTGAACGTCACTGCGTTTCGACCGTGAGACACTGAAACACTCTTCGTCACGATGTCTGCCACGAAATATATACCGTGTCTCACGTATACTCGTTCGTTAAATCTTAAGTATAGTGTTCGTCGCGACCTCGGTGAAGTGAAGTCTTCACACGGGCTTTTCACTCGGTAACATCGAAGGGCTCAATTTCGTGCTTTCAGAGTGAATCTATCTTTCAAACCGAAAAGTTTTGGCGAAAAGTCTGTCAAAACTTCGAATCCATTTGCGTTCTACTTTTACATTCATGAATTATCGTCGTTATTATTTTTTTCTTTTTTCTTTCAACGACGCCCGGAATACTTATCAACGAAATGTAACTCAACCGTTTTTTTTTTTTTCAGTTATTCGAGGTTTATCGTTGCGGCGAATTTTTTTTTTATCTAGATTCATTTTTTTTTAATCTTGATTTATCGTGGAAAATAATTTATAAGACGAGGAGATTTTTGGGAAATACGGTCGAGCTTGATTATAGTAATAAATATAATAATATAATATGATATAATAATACAATAAGCTACTGCTTCCAAATACTTGTAAATATTTAAGATTAATTTTGAGTAATTTTGGAATATTGTTTAAATTAAATTATATTCCTCGTAATTATGATGTAAATGATTTTATGCGAAAGCTCGTATTTTGTGTGTCACGATGACTTATTCTTCTTCATATATTCCGAATCAAGTGGTTTTGATCGTCAAACGGAAAACCCGAAAGCACAAATGTGAAATATGAGATCAAGTACTCGGTTAATGAATTCGAGCTTTGTTCGGCTTGAATTTCGACGACCACAATTCCCGGTAATTCATCGTATTCGGTACATCGGACTCGGGTATTCGCAATTAATCGGCTCCTTAATTAATATTGTAACGTGTGGGATGCTGTACTTGATCTGGGCGGTGTTCCTCAGCGATTATGCAAATTTACGAAGTTGCGAGACGGCTACTGGCTTCGACTCGGTGACACACGATACCCTGAACCGTAATACATATATATATATATATACATTACCCTGTTTCTGTACGTAAATCACTGTGTAACAATGTTTCAACGGACTTGCGTGAACGACTATTACACAATTGGAGGTACAATACCCTAGAAATACAAATACTGCAATTTACTAAAAAAAAAAAAAAAAAAAAGAGAAAGTACTACGACATCGTCTATATTTATTTATATCGAGCTTGCCTTCTGGGCGCATGTGATCGAAATCCCGCGTCGTCTTCTTGGGAAATTGTAGCTAGTCGAAATTTATGATTCTCGAGTGACACTCGTGTTTCCTCGTCTCACTTTATTTCCCAACATTCTCGCCACTTTTACGAGTAAAACGTGCCTGAATTTACGCCCGTGTCGCACACCATCGCGCGATTGTCCGCCAGGTATATGCGCACCAACCACATGGCCGCATCACGGTGCACGAAATATTGATACGTACGGTTCTTTCGTATGAGTGTGTGTGTGTGTGTGCAGTTCGACGAATGTGAACAACCCCTTCTACGACGATTCGGATAAGACGACGATTTATGTATGTGTGTGTGTGTGTGTGTGTGTGTGTGTGCGTAGCGAATTGCCATGAATCTCGAGGGATGCAAGAGTCGAGAAGAAGACGAATCCCACGTCGACTTGACGTTGAAAATTTCGTGGTGACGATTTGACGTACAACTTTCCATCCTTGCTATGCTCCCCTTTTCTTTACCTTCTCCTCGTCACGTATCAGCGCACACTTCTCGCAAATTCGATAGATTCCAATTGTCTCTTATCTACATCTCTCCACGGTCTCGAATAAATTTCACGAGAACAATCATCCTGGCTCTTGTGAATAAAAAAAATAAATGAATAAATAAATATGTAGTGAAAATTCATAATTTCGTAAATTAAATGATTAAATTATCAGACGTATCGAATGTTTGTTCGAACAGTAACTTTTTCGTGAGTCTGTACGTTTTATGGAATGGAATAAAAATTTACCCCAGCGAATAAAATCATTCCAATAAAAAAAATACATAAATAGAAAATAAATTTTAAAAAACGTGATTGATAACGAAGTTCAGTCAGTTTTGTTTTTTCTGTCTTTTTTTTTCGTCGTGTTATCGAAAGTTCGAGCGTGAAAACGCACAGAGTTGTTGCTCGATCGAGACCGAGAGTCGAACGTGCGTGGCACACGTCAATATGGGAATGACAACGAAGGTCCGAGAGACAGACAGGTACGAAGTCTGTAATTACGTTTGACGAAAATTTGTTGCGTTTCTTTCACTTTTTTATATATATTTTTTTTCAATCTCCTTCCGTTTCCGCCGGGTTGTGGGGGGGGGGGTGATTTTTTTTTGTTTCAGCGAGACTGCGAAGCGAGTGGAATGAGAGACGAGAAGAGGGCGAGTGACGTGGTTTCCATGAAAATTTCAGGTTGTCTGTCGGACGGACGATGCGGGCAGACACCTGGGAACTAAACGAGGAGAGGGTGAGAATGGCAATGGATAAAGACAGATGGCGTACGGATGCGCGCGGCCGGATCGATGAGACTGTAATGGTTGCGGGCCAACCCTCATCACGGATGAGCTGGAAATTTCTGTACGACCAGCAGTTACGAATCCTCCGGCTCAAAATGGCTCATACGGATGTGAGATAGTGAGGCGGGGGCGGCACTCAAAATCCCGTAACGGTACTCCAAGATCCTGCCCCTGCACCCTCCAACCCTCCACCTCAGTGGGGGTTGGCTGAATTCCGGGCTTTCTCTGTGACCCTCGAAACCCGGTATCGCAACGTGGAAAACAACGTGCAAAAAGCCTTCGGCGATATTTTACCTACTGCGTGTATATATTAGGGTATATATATTAGGGTGGTCCTTATTTGGTCTAAAAAATAAAATATCGCTGCCCACCTTCCAAATGATTCTGGACCGTGAAAAAGAAATTTTCATATTTTTTTCCGATTTTTAAATTCACCCTCTGCATTGCCTGAGTTCGTTTGAAAGTTTTTCAAATCATTTATGTCGTATTTTCGAGTTTAATGCAAAAACGGTGGCGACAAAAAAAAATCGGGAAAAAATGTATATTATAAAAAACTATACCACAAAAATACCAAAAAATGTTGGCAGCTTATCCGGCAAATATAACCTAAAAACATGAAAATGATTTTCATTTTTATTTTTTAGGTTATGTTTGTCGGATAGCTGCCAAAATTTTTTGGCGTTTTTGTGGTATAGTTTTTTATAATATACATTTTTTCCCGATATTTTTTTGTCGTCATAAATAAAATTAATGATTTGAAAAACTTTCAAATGAATTCAGGCAATGCAGATGGTAAATTTAAAAATTGGGAAACAGTATGAAAATTTCTTTTTCATGGTCCTAGAATTATTTGGAAGGTGAGTGGCGATATTTTTTTTTTTAAGAACCACCCTTGCGTATGTATATAGTACACCACACACATAAGTATCCACCAACGACCCATCTCCGACTCAACAACGACTAAATGTTCCTCGGGGAACGTACGAGGAACCTCCGGGTTTTCCTATCCCGCAAGCTTTTCCGGTAAATTTTTCACTGCTTTTCTTTCCACATCTGTCGGGGGTCACATCGGACCTCTTTATTTGTTTTTTTTTTTTTTGTTTTTTTTCAATGTAAAACAGGATACGCTCGAGAAACGTTGTTTCTGTGGCCCAGACTGGAAGACCCGGACCGAACGTACGTTGAGGATGATAACACGATGAATAAAGATGGCCCAATTATTTTTCCTCTGAATCTTTTTCTTACTCTTTCGTTTTTTTTTTTTGCATCGATTATTATTTATTGTTTTCGTTCGAATTTACAATTTCGATGTATCGTGGATGAACAAATAAATTGATTTGAAAAATTGTAACATTGAGATATTTTGAAAAATCCAAAAAAACGATATAGTATTGATAAGATAAGTGGAGCCTTCAATCTTGTTTAACTTTAAATTTCGCTGAATCGTCGACGGTTGCTTCAAATTTCAAATGTTAAAAAATTGAATATCCAAGGGACATTATCAAAGAAATATCTTTGAAGGACAATTATTTTCCATCGTTCGTCCTAATGTGTGATAAAACCATATTTTCGTAATTCGCCATTTTTTATTCATACTGCGACGGTAGGACGAAATTCTAAAAAGTATTTCGTCGATCGTGTGTCAGCCACACGATTCTGGCCCAAGGTTGGCGAGCGTATTATCGAAAGCATTATCCAGAGTATATTATAACGTGCAGCCGACCAGCAGTCTCGTTATTAAGTAGTTTACGGTTAGTGATAAAAGCTGCTGGGTGTGTTGGTACAGGACCAGTGTCGGGTGGGGGTGGATGGAAGCTCGGTGATGGTTAACGCTGCTTTCCAAGAGCACAGTGCCAAGTCCACGGTTTTGTATTAAAATTTTCATTCTCATTTTTTTTTTTCAATCATCCTCATCGCAATTGCCATTATCATACTGCGCACCAGCTTCAACTATAAGCTGAGTGTTATGAGTGTGTAAGAAAAAAAAGTTATGATTTCTACATGAATTTTTGTTTATTAAGAGGGCAAAGTCACCTGAAAAATTGCATTTCATTACATTGCATTGCATTACACTTCTGCGTCCATAGATCACAGTCATGACTAATTTTTCACCTCACCAAACGCATTGATTTTGAGTGAAAAAAAAAAACAACAACAACAACAAACAAATTCGATAAAAGAATTTTTAAAAACCAAAAAAATTAAATTACGAAAAAAAAAAAAAAGAATAACTACGTTTCTGGAAGAAAAAGAAAAACGAGAACAACGAAGTTTCGTCAAACAAAGGCGATCGTGAGTCAATCACAGTGAAGCGTCCACCCCCCTCACACGGGCTCGGTCACCCTTCGCAGGTGTGTATAGTGGGAAATCGATTTCGCGGGACAATACCAACCAAAGTCCAACAAACTCCGGTCGCTCACTGCTAGCGGCAATAAAAATATAGTCTGGTGTGTAAACACACACACACAAACACACCTACACACACACACACACACATCCATATCTCGTGCACGGTACACAGACGAGCCAAAGAAATGGAAAGAAAAATAAAAAAAGAAAGAAAAAAAAACACGTGGTAGGTGGAGCTACTTGGTTCGGTCGTGTCGTGTTGACAGCGAAATTCGCGGACGCCTTGGCAAATAATCGCGGCCGCTCCATTCACTCCTTGGAACTTCGCTATCGCACAAACCTCGGCTTGCTGTGTGAACTTTGGCACGTACGGTTTTCACAACCCCGCCCGGTTTCGCCGACCCGTCATGGGCCTTTATCCCGACCCCACGCGGTGTGTTCGCCCGATTGCCCCGAAGGAAAATTCCATCACGGCTTTTCCAACGATTTTCTCGCGATTCATCGCATTGAAATTTTCTCACCCCCCCCCCACACTTCTCCCTCCCCATCGATAATTAGCTTGTACAAATGTACATTCCCCGCATTATTCGACGAAAAATAGCTCCTCATTACCGATCGCAAATGAATAACGACGAAAAAAAGCTGATCAATGCTGTGAGCCGTGACGTAACAATGAAAATAATAATAATGATGATAATTTCGTTGATGAAAGAAAAATTTCGTTCTTTCTCGCTTCTATTATTATTATTTTTTTTTTTGGTTTTTTTCGGTGTTCAAACAATAAGACGAAAATTTCACGTTTCGTGGAATTCTCAAGCTAATTAGTTTTACGATTATGGAACCGTAATAATGAATATTCTTCGATTGTTCGAAAAAAAAAAAAAAAACAAACGAAGATGTCTAAAAAATAAAATTGTGAAAAACAATCTGTGAAGCTGTTAGAAGGGGCGAAAAAAATGGCTTCCAACTAACCATGAAGCAGCTGAAAAATCGTGGACGGGGTAACGTTTGAATCCTGGTTAAAAATGTTCACGGATCTTCGACGTTGCATCTTGTCAGACGAGTCCGGGATTAACCACTTCGTTGATCACTCGTCGACGTTGAAAGTAGATAGACGCCAAGAACGACGAACGTTGCGTACGGCGTTCTCGGTTCTCAAAGGTTTTCCCATCGCCGTTGAGGCTCACAATGGAAAAAATTTTCCGGGCCAGGCGTAGCGACCGATGCGTTAAATATTCGCGTTTCCTCGCGGTACTGCAGCTCTGGCTTTGGCCGTGTAGCGTGAATACGAAGAGAGTCCACCGAGCACCGAAAGATTTCAAAAGACGTTCAAACGTCGTCGTCTTCGTTGAAAACGGAATATCCGTATACATATACAGGGTGGTCCACGCAACGTGTCCACATCTTTTACGACGAAAATATGCCCTGCACGAAAAAATGTGATATACAAAATTTACATGGTTCATAAGGCTGCACTATGTAGTGCATTCATTTTTTTTATAGGTGAAGGCGCTTCGAAGATTTGAAGGTCAACTTTGTTTTTTTTTTTAATGGAACGCTGTATTTTTTATAGCGTGATATGATGGAGTATCGAATTCTGAGTAAGAAAGTATAGACCTTTATCAGCCCTAAACCCAATAGCTAACGAGTAATTTCACCTTATTACTTAAACATTTTTTTCGCATAATATCAAATTGTAGATTCAACCTTATCACAGCTTTTCGCAGGACAGCGATATTTACGTCACAGTGAGTGACTGGTATCTATCTCATCGCAACCAATGTGTCCTGCAGAAATCTGTGATGACCTTGAATCTCCAATTTCATATTATGCAAAGTAAATGTTCGAGTTATAAAGTGAAATTACTCGTTAGCCGTTAGGCCTAGGGCTGATAAAGATCTATACTTTTTCACTCATTATTCAATACTCTACCGTATGACACTATAAAAAATATAGCTTATCATTGGAAAAAACAAAGTTGACCTTCAAATCTTCGAAGCCCCTCCACCTATAAAAAAAATGAATGGACCACAAAGTGTAGCCTCATGAACCATGTAACTTTTGTATATGACATTTTTTCGGGCAACGCATATTTTGGTCGTAAACAAGGTTCAAACGTTCGATGGACCGACCTGTATATATCCGCACTGTGTAGTGCGGAATCGTGGCGAGTTGGCGTCGCGTACGACCGTGCGCACAGCCGAGTGGGTATAGTCAGCGATCCCTGGCGCCGCATGTAGCAACTGTTCAAAGAGACATCGGGCTGTGCGGTTGGGAAAACGCGTTGTGCACCACTATCTCTCTCTCTCTCTCTCTCTCGCTGCGATGTACGTAACGGAAAAAAGGATGAAAGTACAGTTTGAGAATCTCGACGAGAAGCTCGGGGCCCCCGTGGCCGGGCGAAACGTTCCTTTCGTTTCTGCTTCGCTCGAGCAATCCTCCTCCTGCCACTGCGAAAATATGTTAAGTCGGGAAGGTTGGCGGAGGTCGCAGAGTCGCGAGGTCGAAGAGCTCGAGAGGGGTGACATTCGAGAGTGGGTGGAGAGAGAGACAGAGAGAGGGGGGACGGAGAAACGGCTTGAGCACGGAGGAGTTTGAAGAACGGATGAGGATAGGCAGAGACGGAGAAAGGCAAGAGAATTCGTCCGAGTCTCCGATGTCGTCGCGAATGTAAACGTTACGCGAGTAAACATGGCCGACACGACGTGTAAGTACTGCACGAAGCACGAGAGGGGGGGGGTGGGGGGTAGGGGGGATTAAAGAGACTCGGAACTACGCGTATATTCTCGCCGAAAGAGAACGTCCACGTTTGTGCGAGCTCATGTGTGTACACCGTGTGTATATTGAGTTGTACCCTTGGGGGATAATGACACAAAGGACCGAGTACAAATTGAGGGTATGCCGAGGAGTATAAGAAGCTCGGACTTGTCCGAGTTTTCGCTCTTCCTCGAGAATGTACAGTTGGACGGTCAGTTGCCTCTGGTAACCGAGCAATTTCACATTCCGTCTTGGGGGACGCCATATGTGGCTTCGAATACTGGACGCTCGCTCGTGATGACATTTTTCATTGAACTTTTTGTCTAAGTAGAAGAAATAGAGAATTTCAAAAAGAAGAAATTATTTGAAGTTCGTAGTGAAAAATAGTTTACTCTTTATCAGTTTTCCAAGTCCAAAAAATGTTGTGATAAATCTTATAGCGTTCAGATGCTTCGTATGACTATGAAAAAAAATTGAAATTATAGCTGAGTATATGAATGTTATGAGGGTAAAATCGATTTTTGAATTTGTATCGATTTAGTGACGAAAAAAAAAATTTCCAATTTTTTAGGCGACTCAGCCCCCTTAAGTTATTGCTCATATTTAGGGAGGTTCATTTTTTTAATTCCAATAAAACTATGTTGAAGATAATAAGTTATAATGTCGAATCGGTAACTCCAACAGGAGTTAAGTGTTATTAAGATACAGACTGTGAATAATTGAATGTGATTAGTAAAAAAAAAATGTTTCCCCTGAAATTAATTGAATAAAATATGAAATTTGAATAATCCTCGAATGTATAATCCACGGAGGCTCCCCGGGCCTATCTATCTCGTAATCAACCCTCCGCGCAACGCGCTGTAAAAGCCATTATATAATTCATAATCTTAATACACCGTCTGTTAATTAATTCAATAACAATGCATCTTCGTTTCTTAATCACAGTTCGCCAAGCCCATGAGGGACGTCGTAATGCCCAAAGTTTCTTCAATCTCGCCAACGATGTACCGGATATCAGCTGATATAGTGCACGTATCGGGTCCACTTTCGACCCCAATGTGCTTTCGCGGCAGAACAAGCCGTCACACTTTAGGGATGTAACATAAATCCCCGAAAAAAAATAAATCGTGTCTATCCCGATGCCACATTGATCGTTTACACCGCGAAGTTGGATAAAACAAATTCATTTCCGGGTTCTAAAAATAACACCAGGAAGTAGATGTCTCTTGACGATACGGAAAAACCGTTCAATACGTCTGTGTGATTACCATCGATGGTCTCTAAACTATTCTCAACGATATAGTCACAGTTGCGATCAAAATTATTACGTTTAAAAAAAATAATAATAATAATTCACATAAATTTGAAACGTAAACAATTATTATTTCTTTTTTTTTCGGGATATAGAATATTTCGGCTACAGTTGTACCGATGAGTAAAAATGCGGATTTCAAGGCATGCAGTTATTTACAATAATGAAACCAAGGGAAAAGGGCTGTTGGAGGCAAAAATATATGAACCTGACAATTTAACGAAATTCCAAATTACATTCATTCAATAATTCAATATAATCCAAAATTACACAAGCTCCGTAAATTCCTCTTTGATTCATTTCGAATAAACGTCAAAATTAACGATAATCTGATAATCGAACTGAATTTTTTTTAGGGTGGCTCACAAATTTTTTTTTGGTTGCCACTCGATTGACGATAAAATCGCGTACGAGTTGGACCGACACTTTTGTTTTTTCAACGCTGCAGCTGACTATTCCATAGTCAGTCACACGCTGAGGACAGGAAATGAGTTGTGCTCAAAAAAAAAAAAAAATCCAACGTTATCTTTTCCGTTTGCGATATAAAGTAACGCGTAGTCGTTTTGTTGCTATCGTCTCAGGTAGTGTCGCGGTAGTGCGACATAATCCACAGACCCTACAGGCCTGAGCGGAGACGAGAAGTTGAAGTCGCAGATGTGGCGGAAAACAGCTCGATCTCTCACGACCGTCGAATGGGAACCCCCCAATTCCGTGCACCGACTGCAAATGAGGTCGAGAATTCTTTTTCACATTTTTCTTTTCTTTTTTTTTTTAAATATTATTCTCCGGCCAAGATTAAAGTAGCACACGGATCTACGAACCTCGCTATGCCTCGTTTTGTGTTATATACCAAGTACACTATGCATCCGCGATAAAGCCACTCGAACACACACATATATATATATGCACTTCCTACTGCTATTCTGGATGTGAATATAACGTTCGTGCAAGTTCGTTCATTGCCATTATGCCATTCGCGACACGCCATGAAACGAGTCTGTCCTTCTTCGTAGCCCAACGTAAAAAAAAGAAATAATAATAATAATAATGTATAACGACAATATTAGAACACGACGGTCGATAGTTTTATATGTTTGATTAATCAGCAGCATTTTCATGTAGCTTCACATCGATTTTACTTGTGTCCGATAAACTGGGAATTGTTGACTACCTCGTTTTTTTTTTTTTTTTCCATCCGCGATCAATTTGTATACGTTGCACAAGCGAATGCACATCGCACATAATCGACATCGATGAATCTTGAAGTCACAAGTTTTATGAATTATCGCATCTTTCGCGATCACAAATATTTTTCGATTGACAAAATAAAATGTATAGATATTTTTCATAAGTTTTAATAAAATAATCGCATAAGAAAAATTCGTACCTAATTATTTGACACAAGCATGGACTGGTTAACAATACTGATTTTTTGTTGTTTTTGCACTTCAATCATTCAATAACAAAACGAAAATATTAATGAAACACAGCAACTGAAAATAAATAAATAAATAAATAAATAAACAAACAAACAAACAAACAAACAAACAAATAAATAAATATTCCCCATCGATGATTATTTCGAAAATCTTGTCAATAACTGTAAATTCATTACTATTATTATCATTCTTATTTTTGTCAAAATAAAATATTCAAAAGATTAATTGACAAACGTTGTAACATCTGAACGAATGACTTTATTCCGGATGTATCTACCCTGCAAAAGGGATTATACAACGGGAGCACGTAGATTTCACCGCGCCGAGTAACACACGAGTTTGCATACACACGGGAGACCGGGGTGGGGTGAGGGGGAGGAGGGGCACGACCCGCGGAGAGGCTTAATTTGGAGCAAATCTGTCCGTGACACTTGCAAATTAGCACTACCCCAACAGAGCACCCTCCGGTCCCACCCGGCGCTTCCGTGTCCCTCCCCCCCCCCCCGCCCCTCAGTAGCATTCGGGCTTGGCAATCTCTCACCCTCAAGGAGTGCTACATGCTTGTAGTACCGACTGAGTGCTATATCGCGTGTACGTAGCCCACCTACGTGCACGAGTGCGGATACCAACGTCGTGCGAACCAACCCGCGTATATCGTTATATGCGTCTATAAACCATGTGCAATGTGCATTCGCGAAGACCTTCACCCCTTTCCATCCCCTTCCCATACGACCCACTCTCGTGTTGCGTCGAACGAGGAAATTTCGTGCAAACACACAACTCCCACGATGGAATATACATATATACATATATACATATATATACATGATAATAATATACAGCACGATATTTAGAGAGAATATTTAGAAACGTGGAATTGTTCGTGTGTGATATCGAGCTTAAGAGTCGTCGACGATAATTTCTCTCTCGACTTCTGGGACGCTGGGGATCATGACGTCGGGAAACATTGTGGTATCTTAAGTTTGACGAGTGTCAGGAGCAACGAATGTTTGTGTCGGCGCAACGTTGGATGAACCTCGAAGTTGAGGATTAAATCGGTCTCTGTGCATCACTCAAATGCACGAAACATTCGTCTGATTCATCAATATTCTCGAACGTTGAATCACGAAACTCTCGTCAAAATCGTGAAAAACTGAGATTGTCGAATTTTTAATTTTTTTTTTTGTAATGAAAACAATTTTCTTAAAATCAAAAAAAAATTTTAAAAATAAAAATGATTTTTTTTTTCAATAAAAACAATTTTTCGCACGATTCTCGATCAACGTGAAAAAAGTTATGAACGAAAAAATAAGAATCGAGTCGACGGTTATTTGACGGAAAATAAGCATCGAATCGACGTGGTTAGTTTTTTATTTTTTTATTTCGATAATTTTGCGTTGTAATTGCCGCGATCTTTTTTTTTAATATATTTTTATTTTACTTATATTCATACGGCCAGAAGTTTGATTCGGAAAACGTCGAAAAAATGAACTGGGTTTGCATTGTGTCAAACGTTAAAAGTGAGCCTGGGGCGGGGGTGTGTTCGAACGTCCACAGTTGCAACGAGAAGTGCATTTAATTAACTCGGTAGGGTAGTCGTGAAATCGATTACGAAATTGATCGAACGTGGGCGATCCGTTCGAGCATTCGCACTTTGGGAAACCGCTGGCAGCTATATCCGACCCGCGACCCTCTTCATATAATTACACCGTGTACGAGTGATGTTTGCGCGAAAGCCCAGTTGGTCCCGCGAATGCTGTAATTATATCCGTGTTTCAATCGACGATCGTTTCATGAAAACGCGTGTACTGTATATATCCGTTTCACATCGGAGAATCGTGGAAATCGTGGGGCAAAAAATACAATATAAATGCCAAAATCACGCGTGCGTTATCGTCGGGCGAAATATCGAAGAAATAATAACGATTCTATATATTACTGTTATTATTGAATTTTTTCCAACGACATTCAAAATCCCGTCTATAATTTTTTTTTTTTTTTCATTGATAGAATCGTTTTCAATGACATGGCAAATGGTTTCCATATCTAATGCACATGAAACATTGATTAACGTGATCTGGAAACCTCGATTTGTTTCCTTTTTCGTTTCAATGCCGAATTGATAGTCAATGCGACTGAAAAAGCGTACCCGAGATTGGAAAAAAAAAATTATTATCAACTTTCAAATGGGCTTTAAAAAGCATCCATTTTTTTATCGATGTCATTATTCGATTTGACAATTAGTTAATATCGATTGATAGTATGATCTATCAAATTAAATTTATTGATTGGAAGAAAGTCATTAATCAGCAGTTATTATTTTGTCTTTTCATCAAAATTTATAATAGGAATATCGTTTGAAAAATATTCGTTTGGCATAGTCGAGATTGAGCTGCGAGATGCAAGATAAACATTGCACAAATTATTTTCAGATGACTCATATATCGACGATAGGTTATCTATTTTGCTGATAAAAAAAATCGTGATTACAAACCTCGTTCGTATGATAACCGTCACAGTATTTCCGATTGAAGTCATTGATAATAAATTGGGCGATTCCAACTGTACTATTAGTTGCATGAAATCCATTTATTTCAAAGTATTCATATACATATATATGTAAACCATATGTATGCGTTAACAAGTAGTTTTGAAACCGAGTAGGCCATTTTCACGCGGTGCGATACGTGTAAAGTGCATTACAGTATATATATATGTCGATAAAGAACATCGCGTGATCCGTGTTTACGAGATACCAACAGGTATCTCGCCCGAGCCTGGGATCTAGCCTGATCCATACACTCGCGTCTTATCTCTCGCAGGTACATTCCCAACAGTTATGTGTAAAATTTGACGAGACGTTGAAACGCTGAAATGCTAATTCACCGAACCGGACTACGATAATGAGGAAAAGTATCGCAATCACGAAGAACCCATCTGTGATCCAGCAGTCGAGTAACTTTTCAGCGTCCACGATTTTTCATTTATATCAACACGAAATAAATTCACCAAAAATTCACGAATACATCGAAAGAAAAAAAAAATTGTTTGGATTCTGTATTTTCTTTTTACCATCACGAAAATTGTTGCAAAAATTATGTCAAAATAATATTACCCACTCAATAATAGCAAACCAAAATTTTATCTCAATGTCCTGATGTATTTGTACTGTACTTTGCACCATAGTTTCCATCGTCCTTGTACGTTCAATCAATTACTCACCAATTTTCACGAGTCATCGCTGAAAATGTTTACGATAATCCCAACTTGTAATCCCGTCGTCGAAAAAAATTCGTCATCACAAACACACAAATACGAACATCACAAACACACGCACATTGCCACGTCGCACTTTAGTCCCCCACGATTTCCACAAAGCACATGAATTTCCATTCCAAAAAATATCTACGATTTCTACGTAAAAAAAACGAACAAACAAACAAACAATAAATAAACACAAATATCCGAACTGTGGGAAAGAATTTTCGGCAACTGCTGTGAAATCACGATGCCCATTGAATGTTTATGTGTGTGTGTGTGTGTGTGGGGACGATTGACAAATTTGGCGCTACGATCGTCGAGGTACCACGTGTTAGAAACGCGCGGGCTCGCGTCTTGTCACCGACGTCCCGAACTACTGCGGCACACCTCGATCCGGAATCCGCGATTAAACCCGATATAGGACCCTGCTTCTCGAAGAAAATTATTTCGAACGATCGTGTCTGTGACTGGCGTGACGTCATCGTCGAAAATGCGACCAAACTAGGACGAGGTTGACCGGTTCACGTTCACGGCACATTTGTGACGACCGTTGCGAGTCGATCGCAGATTGCACACACGTGCGTTTGCCACACGAGGGGAGAATCGAGTTGTACACCACACGCGTGAGCACCGATGATTACTTACGCCTTACGGTACAACGTGATTGTACAGTAGGCGCGCTCTCTCTCCTGTCGAGAGTACACGAGATTTCTGATACGACGTTGCCGACGTTGCCGAGTCTCTCGCCTCCCCCCCCCCCTCCCCGCCGCTCCATTGTGCCCAATGTGAACGGACGAGACAACTTTCTGAGTCATCGAATAGCGAGTACCAGAAAAAAAAACCATGGAAAGCAAATAAAAACATCTTGAAAAAAAATAAATGAATAAAACTAAGAAGAAGTGATGAAATGAAAACAGCGAAGAGGGAAGAGAGGGAGATAGGAAGGAGGGTGGGAGGGCGAGTTCAACGATCGTGGAGACGCGACGAAAGAGAGAAAATGAGAGAGAGGTTCGAGAAACTTGTGGACAAAGAATGGAGTGGTCGAGGAGGAATATTGGGAGGGAATACAATATTTTCGGCCTCTGCCATTTGGGATAGCGGACGGACATAAGAGAGGGGGTAGAGAGAGAGAGAGAGAGAGAGACAGAGAGAGGGAGAGAGAGAGAGAGTGGTCGATGAGCCGACGGGGACGCAGGTGAAAAGAGATAGTAAGTTTTGTAATTCATTTCGTGATACATTCACTGACCGGCCTTCTGATGTGACGTGATAAGGTAGAGCGCGGTCGGTAATTTTACTTCTTCGAAAAAGAATCTGGGTAGATCGATGACCAGACGAATTTGAAAATTTATTTTTCTCCCTGTTGTTTCATTGTCTATATGATTCAATGTGTATATCCAAAACAGCGAACAACTCAATCTCTATTTTTGCCATGGATGTGAATACCGTTTGATGAGAGTGATCCAGCCAGTGACCTTCCTGCTCAGCTGATCCTCCTGCACCCGCCTTTCTCGGAAGTGACTTCTGAGTCTTTGGATACTTCGACTAGACAAACAAGGCTCGGAAAACGTGTGGAAACTGTGGAACATCGAAATTGTAGATACCAATAGACTTCTTCACAAGTCATCGAACTTCAAGACACCATTGAAGCTGTATTTTTTACAGAATTATCGTCCTTGCAATTAAAGCCCAGTGAAGTCATTGCTGTGTCCGAATTTTCGGGTAAGGGTCGTAAATTCAGAATGAGTTCGATTGATAAAAAGAACAAAATTAAAAAACGCGAAATGTTCCGAATTTTTCCATATTTTCCGATTTTCGAGATTTTCCAAGCATAAACTATACCAACGTTGGATAAATGCAATGACGGACTTTTTTTTGTTGGAGATTCAATTTTCTAAAAAAAAAAAAAACCAAAAAATGGAAATCGATATCAATTGCCCTTTGAACGTCGTTCTCAACGACAGCAGCGCCACTGTTGCAGCGGTCACAATCGAAGTAACTGTGCTCACCCGCTTGGTGCATGAAATTTTCAGGCTAACGTTTGGCGTTCGGCCGTCTGGGAATCACGATACGACTGTTCAACCGCTATTCGCTCCGCAAGGTTTCAATTATCAGTCGGAACCAGCGAGCGTTTCTCGCTCCATTGTCACCAATCTGGCACTGCACAGATGCGCACGAATCCCGCCTAACGCAGAGAGATTACACGTAGCTCGTGACACACACACATACACACACACACACACACATAGTGTCCGACAGCCGCACTATCTGCGGGACTGATAATGAAGCCGGGGGGGCTTACGTTTTGTTTGAAATCCTTCGTTCAATAGATGGTTGATGAGTTCTGACTTTCGTGGACGGTCTGTGAGCCTATTTGATCATCGTTTTGATTGATAATAACCGTGGAACACGCATTGGGACGTGTTGAATTATTTTTATCGTTTCGTTGCTCGATGATTAATTATTATTTGCAATTAAATATTCGGGGGTGATGAATATGTTTTTTGTTTTTTCTGCAATAAGGTCAAAATTTCGAACGCCCAAGGTTTGGAATGACAATGTTACGACGGGTCACGGCGTAGAATGACATTGCAGGCCATCGTCAAAATTCAGAATGACATTGTAGCGAACGGACAAAATTCCGAACGCCGAACAGTCGCCACGGTTTTCAACATTTCCTGACTTTCGAGCTTTCCCACGCGTAAATGATCGAAGTTAAAAATATTTCGTTGTTGACTATTTTGTAGGAAATTCGATTCTCTGTAACATTGTTTATGTGAACTTTTGGTCTATATAGCGTTGTTCATCCAGCGTTCGGACGGGAAGGTAAAAACAAGATTATCAATGTATTTTTACCTTCTCGTCCAAACTCTGGTTGAACAACGCTATATAGACCAAAAGTTCATATAAACAATGTTGTAGAGAATTAAATTTCCTATAAAAAAGTCAGAAACACCATAAATCTAACTTCGATAGTTTATGCGTGGGAAAGCTCGGAAGAAAAAAAAAGATCGTTCGTAACATTGTCATCCGTTTCAACTATTTTTTTCTTATCAAGCGAAACTAGAAAATATTCTGTTCATAAGAATTTTAATGAGATTTCGAATTATCAAAATGGAAAATTCTTTAATTCGTTTGTTTCATAATTTTATTTTCATTTCATTAGATATCAGATTTTTTTTTCTATTTTATTTGGATACGTTTTAAATTCGATTTCGATTTTTCAATAAAAATTTGTTAATCACGCGTTGTTGATGGAGCGATCGATTGACGTGTCCCATGATTTCGAAAAATGTATGATTGACAACGTATCAGGCGAACGTTCGTCGAATCACGATAAATCGATCAATGCGGTGGGCGAAGCTCGAACGAGACTCGTTGAAACATCAACGACATGACGTTTGACGCGAATCGAGATATCAGCTGCAATCAGCTTTGCTCAGTAGCATATTGGATTGCAAGTTTCTGATGCTCATGCAGAGCCTGTATCAACGGAAAGGGACGGGGAGGGATGGGTGGGGGGTGGGGGAGGATTAGAATCGAGAGTCGTGAACGCGACAGGTGGTAAAATGACCTTTCGAGGGGGTAAGTCTCTGACGACAGCCACGTACCAACGTTGTAATCGACCCTTTCCCCACAATCAACATGCAACGTTGCCCCGGGTTGTGTTCGAACACTCGTTCAATTAACGTCGGTTCGATTATCGTCAATTTCGATTTACAACATCGTAATGTATCACATTTGCAATAATCTCGGATACATCTGTACGTGTTACGTGTCCTTCACAAATCTCCAACGAATCCGTTGATCCTTTTCTCATGATAAATCACATCAATCAAAATTGCTACATCTACATTCACGTCAACAAGACAAACGCAAAAAAAAAAAAAATTAATTCCCAGAAATTTTAATACGATTTATAACAATACTATAAATAGAATATTGCTGATACAATCAAATTGATATACATATAACGATATTATGATGATAATTATAATGATAACATAAAATAAATATTGATTGAACATACAATGAAAAAAATATTTTCGTAAGTAAATGAGACAAAAAATTGTTTATCTTGATGAAAAAAAAAAAATTCTTACAACACAGGATCGGTGATGGTTTCTTTTTTTGTCATTTTTTTTCTTTTTCTCTGATAAGGCGGCTTTTTTTGTCTATCATCGTTTGCCCAACTAATTAGGTTACGTCTGTTATATATACAACCGTTTTCGACGATATCGTTCATCAAGTTTTCGTCCATGCGAATTATTTCACACGTTTATTTCGTTTTCATTCGTTATTAGTCGAGACGTTGGTTCTGCGACGAAAGAGTTATTTGTAGCGTGCGTCGCGACTGTTTTGCCGTCGACAAAAAAACCTCCGCCGCTCCACGAGTGCATCACACGCAGATCAACGACTTGAAAATGCAGAATATGATTCTGCAAGGCCACGATTGTCCACATCTTGGACGACGACTTCACGGCCCTCGCGGATGCACGGCAGTCTCGCATCGTGCGACCCGACCAGATGGCGCGACCCCCACAAACCCATTCGATATTCGAGTTTCACGTCGTTGCGATACGTGCGTTTTACGAACCCCACTTGCACAGCCCACGCTAACGTTCCTTCTGAATTATTCGCGTGGCACGAAAAACGGCGAAAAAAAAAAAAACAGATGTAAAATAGTCGAAAAATTAAGAGGAGAAGTCAAAAAAAAAAAAAAATGAAAATAAAAGGACGTATGGTCCCCGCGGTAGGAAGCACAAATTACGTGCACGCGCGTTCGCCGCTCGTGACCCAGACTCAAGGGTTTTTTCGCTAATTAAGATTCTTGCGGGATGGACCGTGTAGAGAAGACAAAAAGAGTTTGAAAAAAAAGAAAAAAAAAATAATAATAAAAAAATATAAAAAAGACAGGCTGACCAGAAAGGAGTGGAGGATCCGGTGCAGCTGAAGAGGCAAGAGAGAGAGAGAGGAGAGAGTGAGAGAGAGAGAGAGAGAGAGAGAGAGAGAGAGGGAAAGAGAAGGAGAGAGAAAGAGAGAAATAGCGGAAGAAAAAAAAATTATGGTGGGAGACGGCATGGTACGACGAAAAGCTGTGGGGCGGGAGAGGTTAGCGAAGGGAGGGGGGGGGGGGGAGGTGGTCGCACATTTACGACACCTGGGAAATAGAAAGACTCCGGTTGGAATTCGAAATTGGAGCTTTTACGAGAGAACGAGCGAACCCAGCGAGTGAGCAAAGTTGTCTCGACGAATTGGAGCCCCACCATCGGATCGTAGCTGAGACCTCATACCACGCGACGAATCTGTTATTTCACCCGAAAATTTCATCGCAACCTGTTCGTTCGCTCATGCGCAGACGGATGTAAATAAACTTTTCTTCGTGATGCCTATAATCGCAAACTTGTGATTTTTTTTCACGTTGAATTCAGGTTCCTGGATTCAACGTTCAAACTGGTGCTTGAATTCAATTCACGTTGTCATTTATGTGATTCTTCATTTTCAGTGAATCAATTGATCGGAGGGTCATTGAAAAATCTTGTGAGGACGATGATACAAATGGCGAAGAAAAGTTTTGTGTTAGCAACTTAACATTTCCGGAAACGTTGAGATGGAGCTTCGAACGCCATGCTGCTCGCGTGTATATAAATTCTTCAGAGTGCTCGATGTAGGTCGTTCGATGCTGCGCTCATGGCCACACACACACACACACACACACACACACACACTCATGGACATCCACGTACGCGAAACGGAACATCCCTTCTTCCGAGACTATGTTTCACGGTGAGTAAAGGGCTTCTCGCCAGAATTTCGCTTTTTGAAAGAGTAAAAAACGAACGAATGGGATAAGTGGCAAAAGAAGCATTCGTTACATTTGGAGAGTGCACTTCGAATCGTTCGTTTTCCTATCTCGATCTCTCGCTCTCTCGCTCTCCTTCACTCTCTATTTCTTTCTCTCTTTCTTTCTCTCTCTCTCTCTGTCTGTCTGTCTGTCGGGGTACGTGCTCCGCTTACACGCTCGTCCCGGTTCACCGTTGCCGCACTGATAAATCTAATCAGTCTTCTTTACATCCCCAGCTCGAACCATTCAACGCGAGTAAATGCAAAACGAATGAACAAACTATCCAGATTGGTAAATTCTCACACGTTTATCTCCTCACAAAAATTTCATGATCATAATGGATTTTTTTTTTATTTCTTTCATTTTTCGTAAAAAGTTTGCATTATAAAATACATCTCGAATAATATTTTCATTTGTCATTCGTGTTTGAAGAAGCCGAAGTAACGTAAAATTGTTCTCTCAAACTTTCGTTACCTAATTATTATTATTTTATTTTAGCTCAATGCGACTGATCACGTAAATTATGAACGCTTTCGAATATTTCACGAATCGACGAAACTTCGAGGCACCCTCGACAAGGTAATGGACCATTGAAATTAGAACTCATTTCGATTGATATAAAAAAAAAAAAAAAAAAACTTCGACGAGTGAAAAAAAAGCAGTTCGGACATTGAATAAATGGAAATAAAGTTTAAAAACGTTTTCACAACGAATGGATCGAGTGAAGTGGACGCGATTGCTTTAATGGAAGTCATTCCGCGAGAATCGAACAAAAGAAATATTATTTTTTTTTCCGTTCCTTTCGAGTGTAAAACGTGATTCGACGTAAGCCTATTTCATTTACGATTATTTCTGTCCGATTCCCATTTCTCCATCGACCTGTATCTCTCGATGGTCTCGTCTCTTCCTCTCTCTTTCTCTCTTCCTCTTCCTTCCTCGACTTCTCGAACAATTTTCCGCGGATAGAGCGGCCAGCGTCTCGGTGTCTCTTTGACGGTAGTTCGAGCCGTCGTTTATGCGACCCTTAAAGCCCCTCGATATTGCCATGCGACACTCGCTCGCATGAAATTGCATCGGCATCTGAAGTGTCTTCGATGGAAAGGTGGTAGCGCAGAGACACCCCGAAAGTGCGAAGAAGTGAGAAAAGCGGATTACCGATGAAGAAGAAGAAGAAGAAGAAGTCGAAGAAGAAGAAAAAATAAAATAAAGACGTAGACGACGAAGAACCGAGACGAGGAGGATTGGGGACGCAGGAACGACATAATCCGATTGTACGACAAGATCTCGGCCGATCTCGCTACATTCGCAAGATCGCATCTTTCCTCCCGGCTTCGCTCGACCGATCTTCCGATATTTCCGTTTTCCACAGTCACATATATATTTTTTTTCTCTTCGCCAATGTTTTCTTTTTTTCGTTCTTCAAATCCGCTTCCGAGTGTAAACTCGCTCGTACCCGAGGAACCAATGAAAATACGCATAATAGTTTCCCACTGGACAGTCGGTAACCGGTTACCGACTGAGCACCTCACCCACACACAATCCGAGTCCCTCGGCAAAATCCTTCGCAATCCGGATCTGCAATTCTGTACGACCGCTTCGTGACAATGACTGTGACGAAACTGCACCGACGCATTTTTTATTTTATTTTACGTTTTTTCAACGGATCAGCAGCAATTTTTATCGTTGGAATTTTTCGGTATGCGCGGTCGTGCTGTTCGACGTGAAATTTCGTTTATCACAAAGCCAGGAGGGTGGTCAGACGTGAACGAAGGACGTTGTTATTGACGATGGAACAATGGAAAAATGTTAACGAGAAAATTTTGTCACAATTTCTTTTGTCGTGTGGCTTCAATATGTGAGTCAAGGGGATAGTGGAATTTCGGTCGAGGGATTTCTTTGGTCTGATAAGAAAATTATTTGTGACGAGCTATGATAGCTTGTCTGAAGGATTTTATTTTTTTTTTTTAGATCCTAAGACGTCACCAGCTTGGAAAAAAAATTCATTTCGGAAAAAATGGGGCGGCTTAAAAATTGAGAATCATTGAAATTACACTGAAAGAAATTTTTCTGGATTTTTTGGGTACCGAAAATGAATTTGGGACTGAAATGCGAAATACATGAAAGTTGATCACTAGTGTGACCTTGTAAAATACGAAAACTTATGGTATATGATAAATTGAAAGTTTACAAGTTTATAGAATTATAAATCAAAAGTTTACACAAAAGCTTGACACAAAAAATTGTATATAAAAATTGTTAAAGTAAATGTATGAAGTTTTTGTATTTTATGTCTTCAAACTAATTCCACACCAGTGTATTTTGCATTTGAATGATTTTAAATTTTCAATCCGCCATAAAAGTTCCATCATTTTATTTTTGGTGATTGGTTTTTTTTTTTTCTAAAAATGCATCTTTTCCACGAATAAAGCGTATCGAGCAATTTTTTTTGTCCTTCAATATTTCAGCTGTGATAAATATACTCGATGAACACCTTATTTCCCTGCAAAACCAAAATTCCCTAGGACCGCGTCAATATCGAGACAGTTAATATTGTTGTGGCTTCCCCAACATTTTTATTTATTTATTTCCAACCTATCCTAGAAGAGTCGCGCACATTAAAATTCAAAATTGACCTTTGCATCAAGAACAGTGTCACGTACACACATACATACATATATAAATTATAAATGTACGTAAGTACGTGACACTGGAACCAAAATCGTTGGTTTGGCTGACTCAAGGTTCCCACAAGCCCGATAACGCGTGCCAGATAAATTTATCGTTTCCCCGGCATTGTTTTCTCGGGTTTTTCGCAGCCAAAACGCGAAGCGATCGCTAAGGTCGAAGGGCCCGGGGCTGGGGAAGGGAGGAGCAAGCGTTAAAGTGCACGGAACTGCACGTAGTTGCTGGATACCGAGTCTCGGGGAACAATATTTGTCGCGTCGTAACGTTCACTCGGATTCGCGAGGCTCGCGGTACATCAATTTCCAAACGACCGGGAGACCATGGACGAGATACGGGAACCGTGGCAACGGATCGAATCGTGAAGGGGCGGAACGGGGGTGGGATCTTTGTGCTCGATTCGAGCTTCGTGAAAACGCCAGCCAACTCCTCGGAAGATTCTGTCGTATAACTGGCCTCGAAGTTACGACGGTCTCATCGTAAATGACCCTGCGATATATATATACATATATATATATATATATATGTATATATGTATATATGTGTGTTTATGAGAATAAGGGATTGATGCTGGTGCGCCCGTTCGGTTACAGCGTTGTAACCGACGGGATGAGCGTAACCCAATAACCCACCGGGATGAGTTACAAACGTTGTCTTCCCTCACCTTTCGCAAGTACTTCGCGGCTTTTAGTGCTACAAGCACTTTCGCGAGAGACTCAAATTGCCAATGTCCACGAGGGACCAACGTCAATCTAATACTCAGCTTGTAATCTGGATTTTTTTGTCGTTTTGTTGAATTATTACGGACATATCACGACGCGAATTTAAGATGTGCGTTTAGGGGCTACGTTTTATCGACAATGGGTGCGATCAATGTGACAAAATGATGTACGAACGACGCATGTTCTCTCGAAATTATTCGTGGGTTTTTTTTTAACGATTTGTTTATTGAAAAATTAATTTATGAATATATTACGTATGTATATATTGATAAATTTATTATTCATAACATTTTTTTAAATCAATTTGTTAATTAAAAAATTGATTTATGAATACATATATATGTGGATAGTAGTAGAAGAGTTTTTTAAGCCTATTGATAATATTTTACGAGTTTTTTTTCTGTCTCGGGATTTTGTTATAAATAATTCTGTAGGTCGTAACGTCTGTAATATCGTTCAGAGGGCCATTGACCAGAGTCCTTCAACCCGGACATTTCATATTGCGTGTAGATTCAAATCCGATTCATAGAATTGCTAATTTTGATGATTGAATTTCGCAAGTTTCGCAAAACTGTTTTGTTTTGCGCACAATTCTTTTTTTTTTATTAAAAAAAAAACGTCAAAAAATGTGTCGTCTCTCATGGTCCATCGTTTTATCATCCAACCTCGAGAATTTACGAAAAATCGATAAAATCATCAATTCCGCTGACTCCGTGTGCACACGAACTCGCTCGGTTATTTTCCTCTGTTAACCAATCATAATCTCCATGCACTTTCCATCGAAAACCGAGTATCCATATGGATCAAACATTAACTCGCAATGCAATTTTACATTGCAGCGAAAAAAAAAAAAAAAAAAAAAAACAAAAACAAAAAAGGACAAAAAACGGAATTCATTACGAAGTTCGAGCTTATCACGGATATGAGTATCGGAGAGCCCGGACGATCGGCGTCGACTGTCCCAATGAATATGTAGATGCTTTTCATCGGTGGCTACTCGATGTCGCTGCATCCAGTCGGTACGCAATTTTCGATTGGGTTCATTGAACCGCCAAACACGTGCGAAAGATACGACAGACGATATTCAAATTCATTTGGCTCTATACGTTGATCCCGAAGTTCTGTATTACGTGATTCGTTCCATCCGTCCAAGGACGAAGGATAATCGAACGCGTATTGAAACCCACAAGGCGATATTCGAACGATTCCAGCCAAAAGTACGCTGATCCAAAAAATCTCAATTACAACCGCTTTATGAATCCTCAAAAAATTCATAATCATGAAATATCGCAAAAAGATGTTATTACATCTTGCATCATATTTTTTGACCTCTTCAAATTGCCAACATCGAACATATCCTAAATTTTGTTGTGTTCACATTTATCAATATGTGATCCACAAATTGATTTTTTTTTTTTTTTCAATTTTTAAAAAACTTCATGTATCTATTCCCCATAAAAACACAAGTTACATTTTACAAAGTTGTAACTTTGAAGCGAGTAGGTTGATCGTTTTGTAATTTTGCAAGTTTTTTTTTTTTATTTCTGAATAAAAATGATGAAAATTCGGAAATGAGAACATTTCCGAATTTTGGTTAAAAGAATGATTGTGAAGTTCCGAATTTTCTCGATATTTCCGACACGTGTGTCGTACGTCCTTGACGCCCAGCCAGGTTATTCGTGCTCCACGGTTTGTCCCCGCGTTATCGTTAATCCGATACAACGTGTGTGTACACGGTGACTAACGTAGCGCGATAAACTACGAGGGTTTGCGCGTATTAAACGAAGCTTTGCCGAGTGAAGCACCGGTGCATGAAGTACCGAGGGGGTGGGGGGAGAGGGTGGGGGGTGGAGAGTTGACAGAGAGGTTTGAAGGAGACGTGGCACATGGGATAGGATGGTCACTCGGTCAGATATGGATTGTGTGGAGGACTGTGGGTCGTCGTGATGTCCTTATCATTGGTCCTCTCGATGCGGGAGATCGGATGAGCGCCAGACGGGGGAGGAGGAGGGACTGGAAGGGTGAAATCGAAGCCCGAGGAACCTGTTTGCAACCCCCACCGCCCCCCCTCGACTCATCAGTCGGTCGATCAATGAGGTTCACGTGTTGCTGGTTTCTGACGGTAATGGGTATCGAGCTAATGACGTATATAACGAAGCAGCAGGGATGGGTATGCAGCAGCAGCATCAGCACCAGCAGCACCAGCAGCTAGACCCCAATGAGAGTAAACACCATAGCCGACTGTCAGGCCACCAGGAATAACAGCCGGATATGCTGGCTTTTCCGCGTATAAACATCCCCCCCCCCCCCAATCAACTAACGACGATACAGTTACAAATGGTCGCGCGATGAAATCCGTAACTTTTGGCAAAATTACCAAATACATCGATCATAGAGTTCGACCGCAAATGCGTTTGGCAAATCTCTATTTGGAATATATGTGCGTGATCGTGGAACTGATTTTCACGATTGATGTTGGGTTGTGATACAAGATTTGCGGTGATTTAATGAGTAATTTGAAATTATTCGGTGATTTATATATATATATTTTTTGAGATTTGAGGAGTGAAGGTACCAAAGGCGCTACGAAACATCAAAATTGTTGATAGTTTTTTTTTTTTTTTTTTTTCATCGAAAATCAAGGAAATCGTGAAAAGTGTAGTTGAGTTTCGGATCAATTTATTTTTCCTGAGTATTTTACATTTGACTGAAAGACAAGAATACATTTTTTACACAGGTGATGGATCAATAATTTTGATAGTTCTTTGATTATTCGATGCCTGGTTAACGATTTTTTTTTTATGTTATGGAACGAATCGAATGGAAGAACTTGAAAAATATGCTGAAAATACTGTAATGGAATCAATAAATTTGATTCGGCGACCTGATGTTTTTTTTTCTTTTTTTGAACATCACTAATATGATATAACAACATGATGATGTATTTCCACTAATTTCACTACGCCCGTTAATTATTCCAAGTTTCTGACAATTATCTCTGGGGTCGGATCACAAATGTCTGATCACGGACATAATATATATGTCACAGTGTAATGCTCCAAACTGTTTTTTTTTTTTCAGTGCGCAAGAAAAACGGTGACATTTTAAAAATATTAAGCAATGCAGTTTGTCGACAAGTGGCGCGAGGCCTCGTGTTTTTCAATTAATTCGGAACACCCAGGAAGGCCGCGAACGTTGCGCCCCCGGGTGATGGTGTCTGGGCAGGCCGTGATATCTTGCGGGTCTCGCGCCAGGAGGATCATCGCGTCGCGCCCGCGATGCCACGATCGCGAACTAATTAAAACTTTTCAGACCCGAAATCCCGACATTTTCCGTACCCGCCAACCCCTCCCCCCCACCCGGTGCGACTCGCGAAATTGAATTCGTGCGACCAGTCCCAGCCAAACCGAACGTACAAATTGCCGCATGCGACTTCCGTTGCCACTTTCGATAAAATTCATTCAACCATCGAATTGCGGTGAGACGAACATCAACATTAGATATCGAAATATGTGGAAAAAAAACAACAAACAAATATTAACTTGAACGAGAACACGTTGGTTGAAAATAAATTCTACCATTGAATGATAAAACTCATCACTTGAAAATTATTCCTGTTCAAAATTGCTGTTCAATTTTGTACTTTACCAACGTGCATTGCACACAGATTTACAGTCACATTTACATTATATCATATACACGCACGTTTGTGCCGAAATATTTTTTTTTTTTTGCTAAACACGCAACCGAGCCGTACGAGGGATTCAAAATGGAGTCTCTACGTTCTGACCAGTACAAGGATAGCAGTTTTCCAACTCCACTTCGACGTGCATCGGTTTGCTCGAACGAGGGGCTGAGCAATCCGTCAGAGTTTCGACGAGGACTAAATGCCCTCTCCCTCATTCGTCTCTCTCGCTCTCTCTCTCTCTCTCTCTCTCTCTCTCTCTCTCTCTCTCTCTCTCTCTCTCTCTCTCTCTCTCTCTCTCTCTCTCTCTCTCCATACATCAAGATCTTCGCAGCACGTGCTGCGTTACCAAATGCTCACGTGCTGCAATTTATGGGGTCACAGCGCGTATTCCCCTTCGACAAACAGCATCAGGATACGACTGCTCACGTTCTTCAATTTATTTTTGTTTAGTTGTTTTTCCATTTGTTTTTTTTTTTTTTTTTCATTTCGCTTCGAAACAAAGTTGACGAACTTTCGAAGTGGGCTTACTCCAGGGAAATTATACTGCTCCGAATAAAATTGATGCGATTCAGTGTGTCATGGGATTGAAAACCAACGGAAAATATCTCGAGTTTCATATCGTGTATGTGCATCGGAAAAAATATCTACGGACTGTTGAATCGGTCGTGAAAATGGGGTCGGAAATGGTCTACGGGATCGGATAAATGATAATTAGCATGAAACCCGGGCCAAGCAATGATAGCGGGCATTCAAAACTATCCAAGCAATCACAAATGGAAATGATAGTCAGGTTCTGAATAATTATTCACGAAAATATTCGCGAAGACGAATTAAAGTTTCATTCGTGAAAAATGCTATTAGGATTATTTTTCTTCTCGTATTTTTATGATCCATTATGTTTTACATACAACTACAATATTTCGTGTATACAGTGGCTTTACAAAAAAAATGTGCTTCACAAGGGACAAAGGTGTTCACAAAAAATTGTCACAAGAACAATTTTTCGTTCAAATTTGTGTAAGACCCTCATTTCTATTCCCATCCGCTTCTCCTTCGTACGCATATGTATATAAACAATGTTTAACTCAGGATTAGAATCCTCTCACCTCTTCCATTCTAATTCCCGAGGTTTATCATGTACTCGCCCGAGAGGTTGGTCGTACTAATTAGTATAGCTGCTCGGGTGCATTACCGGGGCTAGAGTCGGGACACCTTCCACGAGTTACCCAGAGGAGCGGAAATATTTAGTTCCAACATAGACCGTAGCTTATGGCTAAACTTCTGCTTGTTCTCACGAACCTCTTTTATCATTAATCCTCTTCCTCAATCATTTTTAATAACAACCCCAACAAAACAACGACAAACGTTGATACCCAAGTAGTACTTCTATCCCACTAAGTTATCATAAACATAATTATTTTTTAATATAGCCTTTCCAGTGATTAACTATAGGCTGCTATTATTATAGCATTGAATAGTTGGTTTGTCTTGCAGGATTTTTTGTTTCGAGAGCGAGTCCACCGATTCGCACTACTCTACTTATAACCTGAAAAATAAATCAAAGTAAAGATTCACCAGTCGTCAATAATAATGATTCTACTCACCAGGACGAGTGTGCAGATTGATTGGGTATAGATGGCAAAGCTCCAGGAGGCAATGATCGTCTGACGGTCGGACAACAATTTCTCGAACCATCGGAACAACAATTTCCCTGACCGTTGGCATTGACCTGCCTGGCCGAATTGGCCAATTCGATGACGGAAGTGCGAGCTTTGGGCCTGAGCAGTGGCGAAGTTGAGAATTCACGTTGAGCCGAGGTCGAGCTGCTGGAGCTGCTCGATCCTGGACTACCACCCAAACGTCCGGGTGACGCGTATGCGAAACTACGAAAACGAAAGTGCGACTGATGATAAGGATAACCGGGCGGTGGTAGCCGATAATGATGATGAAAACCGAGATCGCGTCTCATGTAAGGATCCCCGGGATCGGCCGCGGGTACGTAACGATCCGTCGGCGTGTGCGCAGCCGGTGGCACGTATCTGTCGACGTATCTGTCGGGATAGAGCACCTCGGGCGGTGGTTGAGGCACGTAACGCTCGACCGGTGTGTGAGCATTGGGCGGTACGTAACTGTTACTTCCGGTCGCACCGTAAGATCTTCCGTCAACGGATACCGAACCGTTTCCACCGCCAACGTTGGAATTACCGACCCCCAGACTCGTGCACGACGTGGCTATGCGACCGGTGACGTAATTGTCCTTGGGTTTTGGCAGCGACAGATACTTGTCGCCCGAACCCGATCTGGCTGGCGAATATCTGTCCGAATTGACCGAATGAAATCTCTCACCATTGTTCGCACCCGATATCTGATATCTCGCATCGCCAGCATTCGTACTCGTCGAATTTCCATATCTGTCGATCGTGTAACCGCGATCCTGATTCGTTCGATCGAACTGATCGATCTGCGTCGTGCCAACTTGATGATAACGTTCGATCGTGCCGTACGACAATTGCATGGATTTTGACACCTGTATGTATTTGTCGTTTGTGTTGGAATTACCATTTTTCGTTGAAGATCCCTGTTGCGAATAATTTCGCGATTGAACGTTGTTTTCCGGAGTTGGCGACAACGATCCGTAACGATCGTTCTTGGTTTGCGAGGAGTTCGACGAGGTCTGGTAAATACCGTGATAACGCGATCCGTTGTCCGAATTCGATGGCGATGACGATGATGCCAACAGTCTTTCCGTCGATGATCCACAATTGTATCTACCGCCGTCTGTGTTACCGGCCAAACGGCTATCGTGTCCAGGTGATGAATTTGAGATGTAACGATCGTTGTTGTTGTTCGCGGAAAATCTGTCGTTCGTACGGTTGACGTTGCTGTTGCCGCTGATCCCTCCGCTTGTCGCTTGATTGCTCGTTTGTGCACTGTAACGTTGGATAGTCGCGATATCGCTGTAACGCTGATCCTGCGGATATCTCGGTTGCATGGTGACCTCTGGAAAACCCGAAAATCGGCATGAATATTCGGCAGCGTTTGCAGGCGAGCCGGAACAACCCCGTTCACCTCGTTCCGTGTACTTCTGACATATGCCTTCGAGACTACGATCGGATGTTGAGTATCTTCTTGAATCCCTGGAACCCGAATGATCTCCGTTCGTCGAACCGGCACGCTCTGCCGACGAATAACGTCCGTGATTCGTCTCCAGATTGGGCGACGACGATAAATATCTTTCGTTGGTTGCCCCACAAATACCGGTCGAGTACCGATCGGCGTGAGACCCCGACCCCACGTCCTGTCGATGATGATAACGTCCTGCTGTATCGTGATTCGGTGAATCCTGGCCGATATATCGGTCGTTGTTCTTGTTACCAGCCGCGAATCTTTCGGGCACCGGTACGTGAATCGGTGACGATGACATGAGTCTGTCGCTCGATATGGAATACCTTGATGACACTCCCGAAGAGTTCCCATCTTTGTGACCATGACCGGACACCTGAAACAACGCGCAACGACCGTTATCGGTATCGCGTGATTGCATGGAACCGAGAATCGGCGATGCCGAAGCGAGCAAACGTTCCGTCGATGATGTTCCGTAACGTGTTGGCTGTTGATGTTCCTTAGTGTCGTGCATCGACGACGATTGTACCCTGTCGGAAGACATTGCGGAGTATCGGTTGTCCTTGACCATTGCCATGGGCGAACCCGGTGCGGTAACGTAACGATCTCTCGTGGTCGGTGAACCGGTTGGCAAGCCCCGATCGCCCGACGAATTCGTGTAACAAGCGGCCGTGAGACTCTGCGACGAGGCGTACTTCTCGCTCGGGCTTGGTGAGAGCGGTGGCGGCGGCACGAACCGATCGCTCGCCGGTGCGGGCGACGGTGGCGATGGAAAGGTGTCCGGCGTGAATACGCCGTTTGCGCATCCACCGGCGACGTTGACCCCGCTACCCAGGCCCAACCCCGACGTCGTGATGATCGACGAATTCGCGTATTCGCTCGTGACCTTCGTGACGTTGGCGATCGAAGAATGTGGAATTGTACGTTCGTCGTTGGACGATGATGTTCTAACGTGGCTGTAAGCATTGTGATCGATGGAATCGTTGCCGATTTGTTGATAACGATCGTTGGTCGGAAGCGTGAGACGCTGATCGCTCGACAACGAACTCGCCTCGCTGTAGCGCGAGTAACGATCGTTGAGGGCGACGCCTTGGGACAGTGCTGGGGTGACTGTTTGATTGGACATCGAGCTCGAACGACCGGAAGCAACCGTGACGATTCCGTAATTATGATGAGCGATCTGCATGCCGGATGACGCTGGATGAACGAATCTCGAATCCTGACCCGATCCAATGGCGTATCTGCCGACATCGATGCCGGTTGATTGCATCGTACACGCGGTCGATGAATCGGAATATTTGTTGGCAAGGTCATCGGCGTTGTTGACGCAATGTGACTGTTGTTGCTGCTGCTGTTGTTGTTGGTGATGTTTATCGTTCGATTTCTCGTACCTGTCCAACGACATCCGAGCGCCATATTCGCTGTGACCTTCGTTCGGGTGGGGTAATCTGTCGTTGATCTGATAACGATCCTGATGGCACGTGATCGGAGAAACTCCGCGACCGACGTTCGAGGCTGAGGCAGTGGACGAGGATGAGGAGGCTGCTCGCTGATTGGATGGCTGCTGCTGCTGCTGCTGCTGTTGCTGTTGGGGCTGCTGCTTGTGATAGCAATCCGTGGCGATGAGACCACTTGGCAGGCCGGTGATGCCGATCGAAGAACCGGTAACGATATTATCGACGCCACCGTGTTGCTGCTGCTGTTGCTGCTGCTGCTGGTGAGTCGCGGCTGCCGATGATGATGATGATGACGATGATGACGACGATGCGGGTACCGGCGAGGCTGTGGACGAGGCCTGTCCGTACTGCGAGGCGGGGTGCTGGTGCAACAGGAGACGTTCTCTTCGGCCATAGTCGTCGTCTGTCGGCATCCTGGTGGCCCGTGGCCCGCTGTCAGGACATCTGGAAAATCATTAACGAAATAATTAACGTCGTTGGAATTGTCAACGTGACGATTGTGATTTATCATTTTTTTTTCATTCGTGTTTGTCAAATATTTATCGCGTAACTCGCGCGCGCATGTGGTAATGCAAACATCGGTTTTTGTCGTGGGGGATTGTGCGATGGTTTATTGTCTATTTGCGGAAAGTAATGCAATCGTGTGTCAACAAACGCACACAATTTTGTTCACGAACGAAAGTACATGATTGTCGAGATTGAAATATTAATTTGATAATGAAGTACTATATTTGTAGTGAGAGTAATTTTGTATGTTTGTTTAGTTTTATGATGGAAAGAGGAAAAAAAAATTATCGGTCGATGAAATTGATTGTGAGCTATTCAATATAGTAATAGACAACGTAGGGATGAAGTTTAAGGTTTGTAAAGACAATTTTTCATGTCCCAAAGAGATATTTGTATGCAAATTTTCATTTGGGAAACCGACATTGTTTTTTCTATAGTGAATTATGATAATGAATGTCAGCATTTTATGAAGCGGTTGGTTGTAATTTAATTATTTTTTTAGTTTGATATTGCAACGCACGGATATAATTATGTTATGAGGGTGAAACAATGTTAAGCTTTTAACTTTGGTAAGCTGTATTGCTCGATGTGGTAAAATCATACAGGCAAGAATTTACAATATTTTATAAATTGGTTGCGCGGGGACAAAATACGGCCTGCCCCCGACCTACGATCAATATCTTTTCGTCAAAGCGGCCATTTAAAACGATGATCAGAGTCGAAAAGTTATTGATAGAAAACACTCTGGGGCAATGACCTGAAACTATTCTTGCATAATCCATAATCTGTATATTATATATCAATATATGTATACAAATTGATGTGAAATATTTTCATTCTATATATATAGATGTCACAAAATCGAAATCATTAACGCATTGTTGTATATCTTCCGAATATTTCATCAGCCAAAACGGTTGAGGCAGCGATTGTAGGCAGCAAATAATTTCCACTGACTTTCATTTACTGGTTATCAATGTGTCATTTTCACATAGCTCATTCGTGATATACAGTGCTCGTGATCAGCTGATTATTCTTTGGCGATAGTCATGTAACGCGTCTCGGATATCGTCTGAGTTTTCATCAGCTCTTGGCTCGATGAGATAAACGAGTTTCATCACTTTTATTGGAGCAAAAAAGGTTTGGAAACGCTAGTCATTACGGCGCGCGTGAACGATTTAGGCCCCGTCGAGACTTATGTTTTTCAAAAAAAAAAAAAAAATGACGCTTCTCGCTAGCGCTAAGCTTTCGGTGTTATTCGTTAGCTTTGCTGGTGGTTAATTCTGCCGCAATAATCGTGTAATGTCTCAGCAATCATTCGAGCTTTCATCAGCTTGTGGCTCCATGAGATATACGAGTTTCGTCACTTTTGTTCGAGTAAAAATGTTTACAACAGCTTTTCATTGCGGCGCTCGAAAAAAATAATGTTGAGTCAGTCGACTAAAAATATATGCCTCACCATTTTTCACATCAATATACATGGGAAATGAAAAAATAATAATAATAAAATCAATGTTTTTTTTGTTTTACGAAACTTTGAATTTTTAATTGTTAATCAAAAATGTTGCGTTGATTCAAACACTCTTTATAATGAATATCTTCATCGTATATCGCGTGCAAAAGAAGAGAGAAAACACTTGTTGTTTTTTTTTTTTTTCAATTTGTTACTAACCGTTGTTGAGATATGGCGATTTGACCGAACAAATTATCATGAAAGGTTGAAAGAACTTCATTTGACTGTATCTCATTAGCGGACGCTCAAAATCGAAGACGCTGATATACGGGTCTCTTAATTTTCCACGAATATATTCATGTGAAAAATGGTGGGACAAACATTTTCATTCGACGGTCTATAGGTGGCTGAATAGCCGTGGAATGGCCATGTATATATACATATATATGTTTAAGACACGTGCTACCGCCTCGACGTGAAATATTTGAATAAATTACGGGTATCAAAAATGTTTGTAATGCTTTTTCGTATTCGATATTTATTTTTTGTGATATAAAAATATTTTTTCTTTTTACGAAAACCTGTATTCTTGTCTAGCTCAAATCCACGTCGAATAATTTTCTCACAAAGTCATTAAAAATACATTACGTACATCATATATATATATATATATATATATATATATATATATATATATATGTGCATGTTTATATCTATAAATATATATGTATATATCTATGAATAAATATTGTACAGAACCATTGATATCCATAATGATATAACCAAACCGTTTATACTCGAATATGCATTGGAATACAAGCCACGAATCGTGAATCACGTGATCAACGAGACGATTCCCAAATAAAGAAAAAAGAATAATAAAATAAATAGAGAAAGAAAGAGAGAGAGAGAGAGAGAGAGAGAGAGAGAGAGAGAGAGAGAGAGAGAGAGAGAGAAGGAGAGAGAAAGAGAGAGAGAGAGAATAGAACAGACGCCAGAATCCGAGACGATGCTCACGTCGTAGTCCATTCTGATTCAATAAGATTAGAGAGGGCACGCTGTTTACTCGTCATATCGGGCAACTTTCTGGGTGCTTATATAATTGCTTCTCGCAATTGACTTCCCAATAGCGGGTCGTGAGTCGAACGGGAGTGTAGTAGGACGGCTGGGTCGTTTAACGTCCTCGTCTCAGTGTCGTACGGAACCCCGTCCTGCACAGTCAACGGTCTCTACCCTGTGGGGCGCCATGACGCGCACTGACGACTGTCGAAGCTGACGTTAGATGTCATTCTCGGCCAACTATTTGATTTTTTGAGGAAAACCAAAAATTTCGTCGATCAAAGAAGTGCTGAAAGTTTCTTCGTGGTGATGAAGGTAAGAATTTGGGAAAAAATTTATCATAAAAATGTTAAATTCATATTAAATAAATTAAAAGTAGTTTGATAGATTTGTTAAACAATTTTGTGTTAATTGAACCAAGAAAAGTGCAGATGATAGAATATTTTGAAAAAATATATATCAATTAAAATATTTTGGAATATCCAAAAATCGGATTGAATAAAATATACGAATGTGTTTCGTGTGTGTGTGTGTATTTGTGTGTATTGTTTACGTGCGTGCCCGCGTGGGTGAGTTTGCGTGTTCGTGCGTATTTTGACAGGGTCGATAGATGCTGGCGCGTGCGACTTGGAAACAGCGTTTGTCGATCGAGCTTAAATTTAGAAACCCGGTAGAACTGTCAGGCTACGTTTTTTTGTTATACGTTACACAACGGTTGCACTTTCTGCGAAGACTCGATGAGATTTTTTTTTTTTTTTTCACTAGACATTCACAGACACGGATCATATCTGCCAACGTGTAAATTTTATCATACGTTATCAGTGAAATGCGACTCTGCTCAAGAGAGAAATCATAATTAAATATTAAAGAGAAAAAAATTGGAAGATCTATTTTATTATTCAACTTAAAAAATATTTTAAAAAAGAAATTAAAAAAAAATATATTTCTCCGTTTATACGTGAACAAAAATGTAATTCAAATTTTAACAAAAGTGATACGTATAATGTTGCAAATTGAAGAAATTATCTCCGAGCCTGACTTTGAACCTGACAATCATGAATTGTCATCAGTTTGACATCGATCGAGAAGAACGTAAATTGGGATCGTCAACTGACAATTCCACGTTTCAATTCACCATCGTTACGTTCGTAAACGACTTGTTATTACTCGAGACGATGAACAACCGTGCGTGGCAATCGATCGTACGATATAGGAAACAAATTGTTCAACGTCACGATAAATGATGAAGACTTCACGACCATCATCGGGCATTGATATAATTTCGTCGGGGGTTATTAAAATTTTTCATCTCTCCTCATAGATGTGACGCATTTGAATATTATTTGCTCTTATACGCGTGAAATATTGTGTTGAAGATTTACATTCAAACAATCTCTTGCCAAACAAAGACATGAAACGTAAACGTAAACCCAGTGATAACCACAGCGATAACCTTGTTCTATGTAAATAATATACTCGTGTACATTAACGAAAAACAAAATTCCTTTACAGATTCCCACATAGGCCAACGATCCATCACACACGGACGAAGAAGTCATTGCACCAGAAAACCAATTGCGCCAAATTTAAAAAATTTTTTTTTTAAAATAATCATTTAAAAATCATCGAAACCGATTGACGCAAAGACATATTTATTCAAATGGCGGCGACGGTGTTGGAAGTGTCCAAGCCAAACAAGCGACCCATCGTTTGGCCCCAATGGCTCGCCGCGTTTGACGGTAAGTCAAAATTTTCCAAAAATTTCATTTTAACCATACGTCAATACGACCAATGAAATTTTTTCGTAAACCGAGTCTATCCAAATCAACGAATTTATTTCAATTTTAATTTACACCAAAAAAAATCAACTCATAAATTTTATTATTTTTATCTATTATTTTCATAAAATTATTATCTCATGATTAATTTATTAAATAAATTTGATTTACTTTATAATCGAATTTTAATATTTCATAAATTGATATTATATTAAATTCATATGTTACCCACATTTAAGAAACAATGACCGAATGACCGATGAACTTTTGTTGTTTTTTATTTTTTCAGTATTTTTGCTGTCGATAGTCGTGGGAATGATCGGAGGCTGGTCATCGCCGTATCTGGCAAAGTTCAAGAGACCGGACGCCGAATTGTTGGTGACGAGCGTCGAGTCATCGTGGATAGCGGCGATAATCGGAATCGGCCGAGTGTTCGGCGCGATGATTGGTGTCATTGCCGTGGACAAACTCGGCAGCAAAGGTGCCGTGCTCTACAGCGGTGTACCTCTAATAATCGGTTGGCTGTGTCTATTGACGTCCTACACCGTCGAATGGATCTACGTGTCGCGTATACTCAGTGGCATAGGCATGGGCATGTATTACAGCACCTTCCCGCTCTACATCGGTGAAATTTCTTATCCGAGCATACGCGGAGCTCTGGTCGGACTGATAACCCAAGGTTTGCCCGCTGGCACGGTCCTGGGCAACATTATTGGCGCTTACACGCCAATGTGGATATTTTCGTGCGTGGCCATGGTCCCCAATGTCGCGTTTGTCGTCCTGTTCTATTTGAAACCCGAATCCCCGCATTATCTGGTTTACAAGGGTCGCCTGGAAGAGGCTAGAACGTCGCTGGAATGGTACAATCGTGGAGTCGACGTTACCGAGGAATTGGAAACAATCAAACAATTCACATCGTTCAAAAAAGAATTCACTTACATGGACAAATTTCGGGAGATTGCCATGCCGATAAATCGCAAAGCAATTATGATGGTAAATATCGTTTACATTCTTGTGCAACTCAGCGGTTTGTGGACAATGGCGTTTTACATGGAGATCATATTGGAAAAAGCCGGAGTCACGGTTATCGCACCGTCCACGGCTGTAATTGTCGTCGGTGTTTTGGGAATCGTTGCCGGTTGGACAACGACCTACACCATCGATCGTTGTGGACGTAAAATATTGCTCGGTTTGTCGAGTCTCGGTGTTGCCATATCGTTTGCTCTTCTAGCCGTTGATTATCAATTGCTCGATCTTGGATTTGACACGACCACGAATTTCATGCAATGGTTACCCGTGGCTTCCACTATCATGTTTCAAATGTCACTGGCAATCGGTATCATGCCCGTGCCCAGTACTTTGATCAGTGAAATGTTTCCACCCAATATAAAAAGCATTGCCACGTGTTTGCTCAACATGACTTCAGCGACTTTTGCATTTTTCACGAGCAAAACTTACGAACCCATGGTCGAATGGTTTTCCGAAAAAATTGTTTTCGCAATGTACTCGTTGCTCATGTTGTTTTTGGCTATTTATTCGATTTACGTTATTCCGGAGACCAAGGGCAAATCCTTGCCGGAGATTCAACAGATGTTGGCGAAGAAGGAAAAAGAATCTTTGGAATGTGTGAAGAATGATAATTTTGTTACGCGTTGTTGAGTGTGTAGGGAAAAAAACAATTGATTAATGTTTGAGATATCTGACGCGTTGCCATTTTTTTTCAACAATTACTTCATGGCAAATGGAACGCAAGATGTAATTTTTTTTCAATGAAAGAACAAACCTGTACAGTATTCTTTGTAATTAACAAAAAAAAGAAAGACGTTACTAGAAAGATGGCACATTGCATTCTTTTTTTTTTTGGTCTGCAATAAACGAAGTGTTTCTTTTTCTTATGAGAAAGCACTTCGCTCAACTTTCGCTTTCTCATATGCACTTTCGTACTTTGACCCAGGAATGAGAATGCAAAGTGCAAACATTATAATCCGCAGCTTTCGAGAGTGGATGACATTTTTTATTTTAACAAATCCTTGCTTCCAACGTTTTAAATAATTTTTAATATCCTGACGTAAATATATTTTCTTTCGAATTTCTTTATTTCTATCGAAACAAATGTTTCTTCATGTGGAAGCAACGAACACATGCATCACTCGCGGCTGGACTGCTGAGCTAATGGTCGATATGATGAATTGAGTATTTTTGTATGTTGTTTTGTAGTAATAAGATCATTGTATCAGGACCGGATTACCGACGTTTAAAAAATATTCGACATTATTCGCGTTAATTAATATACGACACACCTCGTGAATGATGTATTGTAATTAGCTGTAAACGACAATGTGAAACCGTGTTAATGTTACCAAAAGAAGAAGAAAAAAAGAACCTGTCTAGTATTCGTTGCCATTAGAAACATGTACCACTCGCAGCTGGACTGTTGAGCTAATAAAATTCGTTATAATAAATTAAAGCAAAAAATAGTATACTTCATTTACAATTGACCTGTCCACTCAATCGCTGACCTACATCGTCTGCATCTCAGGCACTGCTTGTATAAATAAATAAATTATTTCCCACATCGATGAACAAGATTCTACACCAAATTGCTAACGTTCCTAAAATCTGGTTATTTCGAAATATCATTTTCCAATTGCAAGACACATCCGGTGACCTCGGAAAAGGCTACCCAGCCCCTTTATTTTCAAACAGAGATAAGCAGCTCGAGGTCAACCGTGAAGTCTGAGATTATTTTTCCATGGACCTAGTTGATCCAAAACAGTTCCATGAAATATCTCCGTGACCTTCAGCCGTGTTAACGATCCAAATCCGGAAGTGTTATCGCCATTGAACTTGCTCTTAAGATTTGACGGATCTTTTGAGATACAAAGTCGTTCCTGTATTGATTTTCTTCAATATATTTTTATCTTCCTGTCCAAACGCTGGCTGAACAACACAATATAGACCAAAAGTTCACATGAACAATGTTGTAGAGAATTAAATTTTCTACAAAAAAGTTCCAGACGAAATGTATCCGACATTGATAGTTTACGCGTGGGAAAGCTCGAAAGTCGGGCGATGTAGACTCGTAGTCTCGGATCTTGACCGTTTCGAGCATTGTCGTTCAAAACATTGCACGTTCCGAATTTCGGCCTTTCCGAACATTCCCCGTTTCGAATTTCGAGTTCAACCCAAGTCTGAGTGTGCTCGAGCGAATAAGTCATCGTCGTCACGTGCACTCCGAGCCTGTCAGCCGAAGTGTCACTTTCCGGATGCGTCCATTTATCAACTCCCTCGAAGCTAACCGAGTGTTTTCACGGTAAAACGTTTACCTGAGCTACAGCACAACGTCCTGCTGTCATGCTCTCCGCGACGTCTTTACCCACAAACTCTCTCTCTCGCTTCCATTGCGGCTGACAGAATTGCCAATAAAAATTGGCCGTTCGATCATCCGGGTAATACAGTCTCGTGGCGTGTCATCCCAGCCCGGTTATTCGGCCCGACGGGGCGAAAAACTACGGTGAAGGGTTGAATATAAAAAGTATATTGATGGGGCAAAATGTGAACCTGAGCTCGAGATTTTTTTTTTTCGTTTTTTTTTTTGTTTTGGTAAATTATTTCCGGGACTGCGAAGAATTTTTTGACTGAGTTTTGTCAGTGGAAAAGTAATCGTGGTGATCAATCATATGTTTTCCAGAGTCATACACTTATATTCCATGTGGAAAATTGTTCGCTCGACAAATTTGAAAATAATTCAATGTATTGCATAAATTTCAATAAAGTTTTAATAAATACGAAACTCTCAAATTGTATCTTCAAGGAATTTTTAACTATTTTCATTTGATCCACAATTTACGGTGACCATGACGAATTTAAAAGCACAGAATATTAACTGGAATTATTTTTTTTTTCTTGGAATTATTTATTTTTTCTCGGAATTATTTTTTTTCTGGCTCATGAATTTTCGTGTCGGTAAGATAGGTGACTGCAATTGTCCCAAGAAGCTACCACGTCACTGGAAAGACGTGCACATCGTAACTGCATGGAATTCATTACACACTAGCGACCCAAAGTCCCAGCTCGAAGCCAATGTATCCGTATAGTCAATAAGCTTTGTCAACCTCTGGCTTTTTATCACTCGTTTGCCTTCTCACGTTCTATCTATCTCGACCGCGTTGTACATTCACGAAACGCCACGTCATTAGGACGAAACGAGATGGGAATGCAAATTTTGGCCGGGTAAAATCAAATCGCCAGACTGTGAGAACCCGAGCGAGATACGACCCTCCTCGCCAACCGTTGGGCTTTCCTTTGATCCTGGGGCCCGAGGACTTGCCAGACAAAGTTGTGCACTTCGCCCCGACTGCCTCGTGGTATACCGATGTGAGGCCTTCTCTGTTTGGTATGAAGTCAAAATTGAGTTTCGGGAAAACAAGAACAGATGTGGGGGGCGTGTGTGTAATTTGAAATTGTTCCCGGCAATATTTGAAAATTCATTAGTTTATATTTTTTTATTTCGACAATTCTCTGTACATTAAAAAAAATAACTAAGTTCCAAAAAAACGGTACGCAGAAAAATAATTATAGTGGAAATTGAGTTTCAATAAAAAAAATATATATAAGTATATAAATAAATAAAAAATTACTCAAACGTACTTCTTTCGAACAAATAAAATCACTAAATCAACTAAATGAATTTTTCGATGAAAAAAAAAACTGCGAAAAATATTGTGAAAGCAAAAAGCTGTAAGCTGCAACGATGGGGTTACTGTAGCGCTTGGTAGCAGTTCCATTATTTGCGGTAGATGGTCGAGTGATGGACGTAATGTACAAAGTAACACGTCGAACGATTTTTTTTCGTGTGAGTGTGTGAAAGCCGAACCCAGCAGGTACTTTAGGTTCCCAACTGTAGTGTATTAACTCGGAAAAGCGAGAAGATTGGGGATTAATCCGATCCCAGGTGAATCTTTACGATCACACCGCACCACACACATTCGTTGCCAGAATCACCCCGTCGTTGCTTTCACCCACGAGACCTTTGGCTACAATCCAAATTAAATGCATTTAAATAGCCGCGAGCTACAGCTTTACCGGTTCGGAATATAACCCTTCACCGTGCCCGACGTTAATGACACGATGCATTGTCCAATTTTATGGAGGGCATATTCCATCATTCGATCGTAAAACCCTCGGGAGCTACCGCACTATACCCAAATACGTTGTCAAATACATTTTCATTGTTCTTGGCTTCTGGTGCAAAAAAATAATAATAACGATATATAAAAATTTATAAAACTATACTAAAAAAACAGTTCATAAGATTAAATAATTTTTGTCATCATAACTATCATTATTATATTTTTTTTTAATGTCTATAAAAATACAATAAAAATATTACAAATACTTCATAAATAAATATAACAATCCGTGATAAAAAATGTAAATTCTCATAACCTTAAAATTCGTCCACGAAAACCGTATCATTGACTGACATATTAATCCTTGCCAACGTGAACCGAGGACTCTATTATCATTCCATCGCTGAATTAAAAAAAGGGAAAAACAATAAGAAAAAAAATGTAACAATATTAATAACGTTGAGAGGTAAAAGACGATCGTGGAAAATGAAAATGAAAATGAAAAAAAAAAGAAGCTTTTTCCCTGTTTTATTAATAAAGAGATTGTCTTTGTCGAGTCGGCTATCCCGAGGGGTAAAAATGGCCGTCGGGGCTGTTATGTTAGGCACTGATGTAACAAAATCGATGTGGACGAGGAACAAAGAGAGTGAGCGAACGAGCGGGAGTCACGTCTCGTTGTTGAAAGGGAATTGACGTCGTTGCCAAGGTTGTTTCCGCGAGGAACAAGCTCCGAAGGGACGACGATGGTAACCAACGCTGAAGAGGGGGGGGGGCGGCAGCCTGGCAGCAACGGCAACAGCAGCATCACCATCAACCAGTGAGCCACCCCTCGTAGTCCGCACTAAGGAATATAACTTAGCAATAAACTTTGCGTCTCCGGGGCCAACGCAATGGTTCGTTTTAGGCCCTGCAGCACTCATTCTTCGTGTATGGACCAGCGTCGAACGTACGTCACAGGGTTTTATACTCTCTTAGCTGCAGGAACTAAAGAGGGGTGAAAACCTTTACAAACGATCCCGAGTACTCCAAAGAGAGAGAGAGAGAGGTAGGCTGATGTATCTTGGCTTGGGCGAAGTACCTCGCCTGGCCCGCAGGCTCGCACTGCTTAGACGTTTACCTTTGGAATACCAAGCAAAAAAAAAAAAAGAAAGAGAAACGCGTACCTCTTTACGCATGCTTTAACATTCTGAAAGGGTATTAAACCGTTGCCGCTATTACGCTCGACCCACTTCACAGTCTTAAAAATTACCTTTTACAACATTTTTTTTTTTTCGTTCTCTCATCTTATTCTCCTTTGTTCGTCACGTTTTGGACAACGAACTCGACCAAGTATGTTACGGCACATGACATTACTTTTGCTTGCTGGCAGATTATTTTTCGTCGGGGTTTTGCTTTCGTGATGTCAGAATTTAATTTTTTTTCGCTCAGCTCTCCTGATAACTATTCAGGCTATAGGATATAAATATGAATATAGGATATGAATAACGTCACGTTTTTATTTTCGTCTCGAACCTTCAAACGCAAAAAAGAAGAGATCACGTTACATCGAGTTTTCTTTATTATCAAACATTCAAATTGCAGTATAAAATTTCGAAGTGTCAATTGTCAACAGGGATGGGCATTAATTCAATGAAAAAGTATTTCAAATACTTTTAATGAATTTAATCGGATTCATTAAATATTTAAATTCATCGTATATTAATAATTTACGTAAATTGATCATAATCATTACAAAAAATGTCAAAATATTGATTCTTCCATGATAATTAATCATAGTTATTTGTTCGATAAAGTATTTGAAATACATTTTCATTGAATTAATGCCCATCCCTGATTGTCGATCGAAATCAACCAAGCAAACCCAAATTATCAATGACAATGATTTAATTTTTTCATTTACCAAGATTATTATTATTATTTTTTCAAAGATTCCCATTCATTCATATTTTTATTTTATTTTTTCCATATTAAAAAAAAAAAACATTGTTTTCATCGTGGAGAAACGTTTCTTTTGTTTTCCTCGAAAATATTTGACGTTTCACTCAGCCGCACATTGTAGCCGAGGAGATTGAGGCTTTATCCGATGTGCGGAGGGGGTTGATTTTAAAGTGGCTCGATGGCTAAACCTGAAATAGACCGTGGGACGAAGGAAAAGGGGGTCGGGGGATTGCCATTGGCGAGACTGAACGACGTGGCTTCTGGGGAGGCCTGGAAAATGCCGATATTGCCCAACGTGGAAGCTTTCCGGAGGGACCTGCCGAGCTTTATCAACTTCCTCTCGCGCGGGGGCCGCAAGCTCATACCCACCAGCATCGGCAGTAACCCCTTCTCCGATGCTGATGCCGCTGCTGTCTCCGGCGAACGACCCCCTCACGCGGAATCTGCTGCATGGGTGGGCTAAGGCCGATGCCAAATTCCCAATACCCCGGGCCAATCCCTAACCGCCGACCCCTTTGCATTCTTATATCCCACCTTTTTTACCCTTTCGCAGACCCAGTCGATAAATTCGGGGATACAACGACGTTCCACGAAAACAACTCACGACGAAATATCATAAATTCACACACAAACACACATTCGTTCATCGTTGAATTGACAAAATGTTTTTTTTTTTTTTTTTTTTTTTTAACGAGAATATTCATAAACGCAGTTTTGCAACTTTCACGATACTGCAGAAAATTCGAACGAAATTCAATATCATCTGGATTACCATGAAATATTGGAACCTGACTTCGTTGGAACAACACAATATGTTTTTCTTTTCTTTTTTTTTTTTCTCATTTTGCAGCAGGGAATATGAAAGAAATTATATTCAAAGCAATTTTCATCGGAAAGTCAATAATAACCATCGTCGAAAAAAAGTTTCCTTGTAGAAAATAAAATAAAAAATATTATACGCAACAAAAAATTCATAAAACTCTCGAATGAAAAAAAAAAAGAAAAAAAATGGCTTTTAAAAAGAAAAAGAAACAAAAACGACGATCGAGATTATTTTCATCGTAAAACACGGTTTTTTCTTCTTTTTTTCTTAGAACACGACAATAAGACGTTGAATATTCAGTTCAACGCCCTCAAAGACCTATCGGCGATCATCAATGTTTTTCACATAAAAATGAAAAAAAAAATCCATTCTCAAATGTTCTTCGTAGCGTATTGACGAAGGAGAACGAAAGGACAAAAGCACGCAGTTAGGGAGGCTCAACGAGCGAAGTTTTCTTTTTCCGGACGAGAGTGCGGCGGGGGCTGCGGAAGGAGGGGTGGGGGGTGGCGGCGGTCGGAGGACGAGACGCGGAAGAAGGCGAAATAGCATGATGAGCGCGACAACCGACAAGTTCGAAAGATGAAGGCGATGGTTGCGGATCTCGAGGTCTCGTGAAAGCAATTGGGGAAGGGGGTGGGGGTGGTCTTGGAACTCGAAGGGAGTAGCAAAAATGCATTTAAGCGCCAGTCAAACGACAATTCTCGGAGTTCCCGTCGTTCTCCAGGTAACAATGGACCCGAGCAAGTAACACGTCGCCAACTGCGTGACATTTTCAAGTTTCACCCCCCACAACCCCCCATCAGCACACACCAGCAAAACTATACGTTAAATATATAGATATATAGATGTGTGGTACAATAGAAAATAAAGCAACGTATATAGCAAGCGAGAATAAAGTGCGATGTCGTTTGGCTGCTTCCGGGCTGCGAGCATTTTCTTCCCCCCCAACCCCCTCAACCGTCTCATTCGCCAGGGAGAGAACGGACGCGCGCGCAGTTCATCGTCGGTGATAACAGTGGTGAACGGAGCGAGCACCAAAGAGACGGAGCGAGATGGGGGTAGGTCGACGGGGGATGAAGGAAGGCCAGAGGGTGGCTGGCGTTAGGGTTGGAAGAGCCACAGGGAGGATTGCCCTGTCCTGAAAAGAGCGAATCTCACCGTTCGCCCGGAATAATCTAGCTTCAAGTTTCTCGATTGACATTCTCACTGTGAAAGCTCTCTCTCTCTCTCTTTCCCGACTCGCCCCGTTCGGCCAAAAGATTCGGAAAACTCAAAAAAGCCATCAAACTATTTCATTCACACAGTTACAAATTAGTTGCGAGAATATATCTTACGAAAAAAATTGTTTGAAATATTCGAAAAAATAGGGTGCTTCGGTTTTTTTTCAAATATTTCAAAAACTTTAGAAGAAGGAAAAAATCTTATCAAATCATTTTTGTAGAGAATTCAATTTTCTACAAAAAAAGTTATTTGCATTATCGTCGTATCTCACCTAGTTTCCGAGTTATTATGAAATTTATCGAAGCTTTTAAGAAACAAGCTATCTTAACTAGCCGATTCCCCGCCGAATTCGATGACTGGAAAAATGTTTAAAATCGGCATCGAAGACCTACAACCCTAAGTGAAAAATGTGCGGAGTTCCGAATTTTTCGGTGCAATACTGCGGAAGGAAAAAAATATAAACTATCAGGTGCCAAAAAACCCCATGTTAATCAAATGGTGAAATTCGAGGTCTTTAGGCAGATACTTAGAATTGGTCTACGAGGCTGAGCCTCCCGCTACTTTAAAACTCATATTTTTCAAGACATTTAAGCCCATGGGAGGGCCAAAAAATGATTTCACTCCAAACAAGAACCATCCTGATATAAATATATTATCCCCTGAAAATATTGAAAATTATTTACAATCTCGTTCAGCGTTAACCGGATTATAAAGTGTCCGTCATCCGTAAATGTCATTATTCAACGATCGTTGCACGTGATTGCGATATAAAATGCATCGAATGCACACCCACACACACGACGCGAATGTCAAATGATTATTCGCGATATATATATCACGAAGCATCGACTGTATTGCGAACAACAGCCGCTCGTCGCATTATTATTAAGCCGATGTAGCAGATTTTACGGATCTCCAACGCAAAACGGCCATCGGACAATGATTGACGTTTGCACGCGCGAGCGATATAGGCGGCTATCGCGAACCTCCGACGCACGCGTATATATATATATGCGCCAATGCGCATAACGGCTCGATAAAAGCAAAATGAGGTTTGCATCGGGGATCGCGTAAATTCGATCGTAAAATAAGAACGAACCCCGTGCGGTCGACGCGGAAACGACGACACACCTATCGCCTGTACGTAAAACGCGATCTGCCGCGCCATACTGTTACCGTTTGCGCGACGTAGCTGTATATATATATATATATATATATATATATAGGAATAGAGCGAACGAGCCCAACGGAAATGGTAAAAGCGAATTTTCTTGCCGATGCTTCGCATCCCGTTGATGTCCCGTCGTGCGCAATGGGGGTTGCTCTTCGTATACATATACATATATATATATGTGTATGTGTATATATATGTATGTACATATACAAATATATGAGCGCGAGTCGAAACGCGGAAAATGACGGTGAAACCTGTCCACCAAAGTGGCCGTTCTTATTTTATGCACTTTAACGTCGTTCACGTGAATTCGCGGCACTCAAAGTTATTGCCCGAGTAATAATAATGTATGTGTATATATATTATATATATATATATAATATATATGTATATATCATACGTATGCTAAGACGAACCAGAACGAAAAAGGTCTCGGTGGAAGATTTTTTTCCTTCCTCCTTTTTTATTATTTTGTTAGAAATATTATTAAGGACTTATCTCTTCACGCGCGTGGACGTTTCACTTAAAAAGGGGTTACATACGTCTAGCGGTGCCAAAAATGCACTACAGGAAAGAAAAAAATTTAGCAAGGATAACAATAGAAATTAATTTAAAAAAATAGTTTCTCAAGTGAAAAAATTATATACGAACTTTATATGGGATTGGGCATATATAGTATATATATATAAAGATTGTAGATAGACTATATACAGACTACATATAGTCTATATATATATTTTTTTGACTTGGGATACTATTTTTTCCAATTAATTTTTGTTATAAAATTTATGTATAAAATTATTACTATAATAACAATTTAAACTTAATGAAAAATTTTCATTCCACTCGAATTTTACATAAATTACTATGAAAAAAATCACGCGAATCACAACACCATGAAAAAAAAAGTTGTAAAAGAAAAAAAAAGATGATTGCAGCTTTCGTAACGTCGTAATTAAGAGGCTTGTAAACTTTATTCGAACGAACGAAAGTTTTTTCAAAACTCTATGCGAAACAGAGTGTGACTAAGACGTCTAGGTGCGGGGGGGGGGGGGGGAGGGAGGGAATGTCGAGAATTCGGGAGATCGTTAGTCCGTGTAATAGCTGAACCGTCGAGGCCGCGGTGAGGTCCGTAGAGCCAACATAGATGGAAAGGACAGACGAGAGCGTTTGGTCGAGGAACAACCCTCCGGGAATCGTGAATACTGCACCGGTCTCTCAGAAGCAAGACCCATTGTTATTCAGAATTACCGGAACCCGAAGGAGGAAGATAGTTATCTCTCGTGATGGTCGTCAGCGACGTCGTGGTTCCTTCAATATGTCCCCGAGGAACCGACGTCCAACACCAACACAATGACCCAACGGATTTTCATTCTCGACTATCACCCAATGATGCGCATTACAAAATCATGTAACGTCGAACTTGCGTAAACGACACGTGGTAAATGCCATTTTGGGGTACGAATTAACCCCTTTGAGGTCTCACCTCCGAATAACGACACATCGGTCACGTGGGGTCCAACGAATCCCACTCGCAAAAACCGAACCCCAATGCGTTCTTATCAATGTAGCGACTCGAATCTTGCATCAAACTCCAGTTCAACATGTTTTCTGGATAATCTAACAGTCGTTGTCTTCTATTCAAGATTTTTGAGCAGTCAAAACACGATAGAGAAAAAAAATTCACGAAATCTGAATTTTTCTACAAAAGAAATCGTGAAAAATTTAATTTTTGCCATATGGTAAAAAATCTTACGCTGTTTTACTCTTGGGATATTATATTTCTAAGAAAAAAATAGAGCTTTTCGTGGGACTTTGAAAAAAGTATATTTATTTTGAAGTTTGAACTCGAGACTTTTGGTCGATGTTGAAAAATGAAAGTGGTACGTTTGAATAGACGAAATAATGTTGAAAAATTGTATTTTTGTTGCATAGATACCATGAAGATGGCCCTGGGTCCGATGGACCCCGAGTTACAGCAACGGGTTAAAATAAAAAGTCGCTTACTGGTTTTTTTTTTTTTTTGCGGCGAGAATGGAAATGAATAAAAATGACGTTCGTTCCATTCGCGAGGTGTGTACGGACTATTTCAGGGAAAAAAAAACATCGCAAGGCTCCGAAGGAACGAACGAACGTCGTCGAGAGTGACTTTCGACTCCGGGCGAGGCGGCCTGAGAAGGGTCATGAGCCATTTTGGTGCACGGCGTACAACCTCGATAAAGCTTAATGCCGAGAGAGCCGCTTAGAAACTCACCCCACATATATACCTGCTTCGTGCAACGGCCATTCGTGCGGAAAAAGTGGAGAAAGCACGAGGTTACAGAAATAGCTGGAAACAAAAAGCAGGTAGTATCGTTAAATGTATATATACGAAAGTACTTTCGACGGCTTTTTCTACGTAATTGGACGGCTAATATACATTTCCAATGTTCGTCCGGTTTCATTTTTTTTTCATTCTTTTATTTCCCTCGTTCTCGCTCTTTCCTCATTTATGGAATTTTCTAATTTTTTATCGCACAATGGCAATTGACACGAATGAAGGAAAAAAAATCAACGAGTCCTGAATACTCAATTATTTAGAGAAATCAATCTGAATGATTGAAAAATTTCATATTAATTATGTCCAATTATGCAGAACGAATATTTCATGAAGGAATTATTATTATGATGCCATTGAGCTTAGTGCCGATCGAATGGACGAAGTTTTGAAGCATTGTCTCAGTCAGGCTGACAGCTCTGGAAGAAATGCAGTCGAATATATACGCAACCGAAGCTCCAGAAAGTTATAGAGCTTTTCCATATCCGGATTCATGAGAATTCGAATAACTCGAATTTTACGCCAGCTGCTGCTCACTTTATCGTGCCATAACACGATCGAGGATAATACGGTGATGCTGTGTAATCGAGCTGCTCCTTCGAAGCTCGAAAGACGATTGTTGTGGGAGGGGGGGGGGGGGGAAGGGTGATAATTCCCGAATGGTTGTGCAGCTGCAGTGCAGTGCATTAAACTTTGAACCTTCGATCCGGGCGCCCAGCTTACATCGCGAGGACTGAAACAACACATTGCGATTTCACAAACTTGGCAAAGATCTCGTAGTCCTTCGTGGCAATTAAATGTCGCAAATTACGTAACAGTTTTGTGTGCGTGATTACGCAAAGGGTATAATAATGCGATATGAGGGAGTTTATGAGTCAAGATGGAAATGGTAATGGACGAAATATTATCGTCAACTTTATTTTTTTTAAGCCCAGGTCTTGATCAAGTTGTCAACTAGAACTTGACTAAACTAATTCGAGTCAAGTTAAATGACTTAATACAATCATCTCAACCCTGCTTCCGGTCAAGCTAAGTGTCCGGTGGTTAATCATAAAAGTAACACAATTTTGTTGAATTTATTTATATTAAAAAAAAAAATTCATCGATACAAGTCATTTCTCATCGATAAATAAAGAAATTAAAATAAAAATTGAAATAAAAGAAATTGAAAATTAAAATTATTAAAATTGAAAATAAAAAAATTAAAATTAAAAATTCAAAAATCAAATTAAAAAAAAAATAAATAAAATTAAAAAAAAAATTCAAATAAAATTTTTTAATTGCAAGATGTAGTACAAACGGAAATTTAATTATCGACTGACGATAAATTCGATGGTACAACATACGAGGGTATAAACACTTTGGCAGAACTATTAATTATAATCGTGGACTCATCGAGTTTCTCAAATTTTCGCATGGCTTCAGGAATGAACGATCGTAAGGGTATCAGGGGTTGGGATAGAAGAGAAGGGGTTGAGATCTCGAGACAGCACTAGCCGAAATCTTCGTCGGAATAATTAGCCAACCTTCTGCAGCGGTATTCGGTCTTTCACTCACTCTGCGCTTTTGGGACGGGTCGGGAGGGTTCGAGATACGGTTGGAGTAAGAGGGAGAAGGGGCAGGGGCGGGGTGGGGGTGTAAGAAAACCTCGCCACATTGGGGCGAGGGTCTAAGTCTCGCGAGAACGTTATTAAGATAACAAGGTGGGGCGCATATATAGTCACGAGAAACTCGAGCGAGAGAGCACTTCGTTCATTAAGTTTGCCTGTAATATCGTTGCCACTTATTCTCCATTTTAGCTATATACACAGATACATGGATATCTATATGTATATATATTTGTTCGATCGGTCTGCTTCAGATCTCAATGAGCATCGAATATACATATGTATATATGTGTCGTATAAGCTCACATCTCTGACGCAGGTAAATTGTAATTGACGTTATTCGAGTTATTTCTGGTGATCTGATTTACGTGAGAGTGCATTCACTCGTTAAAACATTTATGTACATAGAAAGAGATTGAATTATTTTGGAAAACCGTTTCGTGGTTTCGATCCTAAAATTTCATTGTTCTGATAGACAGACCATTATCTAACGAAATCTCAGAACCAACCGAAATGTCAATGAATCAATTTTTCATCATTTTTTTTTTTTTACGAATTTTCAACTTTTATGATTTATGTGTAAAAAATCGAATTATATGTCAAAATTATGACAAAACATTAATTGACACGCATTTCGGTGGTCTCGAATATTTTACCAATGTTCCACCCTTAATTTTCGATCGTTCATGCGACCAGTTCCACATTTTACGATTGATTGTTTTTTTTTTTTTAATAGATAAAAATTGGACAGGTCAGGGATGATTAATTGGACGAGGTCGATGGAAAAAGCCAAAAGTCTCGACCGAGACTTGCACCACTGGCGATGGCCGAACGAGGAAGCGTCGAATCGTGACGAGTGAGTACTCACCACGCGTCGCCACCTCTTCGTTACTTTGTCTTATTGACATTTTCAAATACAGCGAGTGTGCCAGGTGTCACACACGGCACGTCGAGGATCAAAAAGCGAAAAGTTGGGGCGCAGCGTCGGGAAGCAAAGAAATTCACGGCAATCTGCCAACTGGGACGCATACCCGCGGGATACTTGTGTGTGTGTGTGTGTGTATATGTGTGTGTGTGCATGTTCAGCTGCATACTCGTACTCGTGTTTGCACATACCGGGTGAGAGGTTGCTGAAGAATTCGACGAGAAAAATTCTTTTTCATTTTGTCACTTGTTTTCTTCGTTTTTCTTTTTCTTTTTTTTTCGTTTTTCTTTTTTTTTTTTTTTTTTTGCAACTTCCATTTTGTTCTGCATACTGCACAAGCCCAGCGAGATATTTTTTTAGAAAAGGATATTGAAATGCGTATAAAAAAATTCCGCAGGAACAAAAAATATTTTTGTAACTCTGTTGATTGAGGGTTTGAAACGAAATGTTATTGTCTGCATGAAAACGGACGGTTCATCACAGGAAAAACAACATTTGACATTTATGAGGACATTTGAAAAAAAAAAAAAACCTTCTTCTAGTTTTTAAAAATTTTATATGCTATGATCGAATGCATAACCGACGCAATTTTCAGTCTTGAATTTGCCGGGCGATTCGGGCCACGAAATTTGTTTTCACTCGCGAAGCGAGGATATGGAATAAAGCAGTAGGATTCGACCGTCGAACGCGACGAAAGCGGCAACACGGGATCTTCGCCCTATTCGTGACGCCAGGAATTGGCGTTCAACCTTCAAGTGGCCGACGAAAGGATTCCCACAGGAGGGTGAAACGACGATTTAACGCTGACAACAGGATCGATACCATTTTGTCCGCTTGCTCGACGTTTCGTTCCATTCCCGCACCGAAGGAAATTCACCTGTGGGAAAATTGAATAGCAAAAAAAAAAAAATATACAAAAATAAATAAAAATCGAAATATGTGAAGACGAAATTTTATTGTTTCACAATTTTGTCGTCCTATTAAAAATCCTACCAACACGTTCGAATCTCAAAATTTTCAAGAATCTATCCAATCAACAACAGTTTTATGGTATTTTATTTCTATTTTTTTCTTTTTGTTATCAACTTCGTAGATACGAAATTTAAGACGAAGTTGTACCACTTCATAATTATGTCGTCCTATAAAAAATCCGAGTAACACGTTCGGATCTCAACATTTTCAAAAATCGATTTAATCGACAATGTAATAGTTTTTTTTTTTTTTTTTTTTTCGTTCGCTATCAAATTCGCAGATACGAAAAATTTCTCAGACCCCATCCCCCTACGATATATACATATAATATATGTATCAACATTTGCACGTGTATGGCATTGATCTTTTCGCTGTGCAAATTTGAACTCTTGCGACAGGGAAATCGAATCCGGAAACTCAGGGCAAGATTAAACGTTAACGGCGAGCCGGGGTGGGGGTGGGAGTAGGGGGTGGCGTCTGTATGTGGAGTGTATTAGCGGGGAGTTCGAGTTACAAAGTCCAATAGTCCCGGAGGAGATTCGCGGTCGTCGATGACGGTGGGGCGAGTCAGGACCGAGTCAAGTGGGTTGAGGGGGGGCGGAGGGCGAAGGCAGTGAGGGTTCGAAGGGTGTAAGGGTCGGGCGAGGAAACTCCGACGGTACGGCAGACATTCGAACCGGTCGGTAATGCAGGCTCGTTGTACAAAGGTCCGTGGTATAACCGAGCAACAAGCTTCACGAATTTCGAGCACGTTTGTTAATTAACGCTAATTAATTAAGGAGCTTCGGTATTCGGGCGGTACGGCATACTTCCTTACGCAACTAGCCGGGCGTTTCGTTGTGTTATCCCACGTTCGGCCATGTGCTGGAGAGGGGAAGGGAGGGAGGGAGGAAAGGGTACGAGCAACGAGGACGAAACCCCTAAAGAGCTTTCTCCATGGGTTTGGGAAACGACGGGGCTAACCCGTGGACATATCCTCCTCCACCTTGGACTTCCTTGCCCGATCCGCACATATCTCGTCGTTCACCACATAGCCACGGACAATTCCCAACGGGCGCGGGGGCCGCTGGCCAACTTCAACGTTGCCCGTTACGACTTCGAGTTTCGAGTTTCGCTGTGTCCACTCACCGCACTCCACGTGTCTTTTCACGATTACCGCATTGTGTCTCGTGGCTTATTTGACTCGGGGAAACTGGCAATGACGATGTAAATGGACAAGTTCGATTCCCCCAACGAGTAACCGACGAATATATGGTAAACGACGGTCTCGAACGAACGTTTTAACTTATTTTTTTGTTCGTTTAGTTTTTTTTTTTGGAAATTGTTTATTTTATTTTATTTATTTGTTTTTTCCACGGTCGCAACGAAAATTCCTATGATTCTCACTGCTTTCATTGAAAATGTGGATTGCTTTTTATGCATTGAATTAGAAAAAAAAAAAAAAAATTTCCTCAAAATTATTTGGTTTTTTTTCTTTTTTTTTTTTCGCTGTCGAAACTTTTGTTTGAAAATATGGATTATTTCTTTTTTTTTTCTTCGATAATTACTTGTTTGCTTTTTGTTATTCGGATGAAAATTACGATTCTTTTCAAATATCAGAATTGTTCGCCATTGAAATTTTTCGTTGGCCATTGAAATTTGTGCTTGCGCAAGCGCGGGCGCTCGTCGATCCGATCGACAAAGGTATCCGGTGACCGAGGACACTGGGATAAAGTTGCCGACGATAGCGAAAAGCTTTTTGGTATCGAGTGAAACTCCGCGAACGTCCGTACTCGTTTTCGAAAGTGCATGACGGGGTATGAAAGCACGGGTTGCGACGAGAGGAGCCCCACGGAGAAAGCCGAGCTTGCGCCATTAAAAACTTTGTAACTGAATCCGCGTGGGGTGTGTGTGTGTGTGTAACTGCAAGCTCGCGCGCGTGGACGAAGTTATGCGACAATGACGAGGAAACGTTATGCTTCACCTCATTCGTTTTTTTTTCTTTTTTTCCTATTTCAGCTTCGGAGATTTCTGCCTTACCGACTTCGAAACGTGATTCGATGATTCGATTTTACACATTTGCAAATAACAATTGAATTAATTCGCAACATTTTTGTCGGCTTATCAAAATTCTTACTATTTGACTTGCAACGGTTTATCATCGTATTTTCTCATTTGCAACTCGTAATTCCCGAATGGCGGAAAATTCTGTGATGGACGATAATGCAGGCTTCTGCAGAGGCAAACTCGGGAAGCACATCGTAATTACCGTTTATAGCGAAATACCGTGAGAACACGGTGGAACATGGACGAGATTTATATTAGCCCGTTGATTAACCGGAGGTCACGTTTGTACGTGAAAATAGTTTCGGTGCAATTATCATTGTTGAATCCCGGCCAAGAGTGCAGTCTCTCGTCGACCGTGAAATCGTGATAATCGGGTCAAAGGCATGTGATATTGGATTTCGATCTTTTGCCACAAGAAATTCGATTATCATCGATAACATAGATTGTTTTACGAAGAAAGTTTGCGCAGTCGAATGCGCAGATATGTATTTCGCACAACCGTACGAATATCGTTTGCTGAAACATCGATCGATATAACCGCAAGCCCACTCTTGATAATTATTTTTTTCATTATTGTGATTAATTTTTGTCGTTTTTGAGGTATGACTCGATGGGTATAAAAAAATGTCTTCTGAGCTACATTCTCACGACTATTCTACATCCAACTTTTAACTCGAGTCTTAAAGAGTCCTACATTACCGACATTATTAAATATCTTGTACATTCTCTCGTTTATTTATCTTTGAAATAATTCATATTAATTATCAACTTGGTTCGATTGATTCATCAAAACTTTTAATGGAACAAAGTACAATCGTGATTTTTATTTTGCAGATCAATTGAATCATGAAAAAATAAATATCATCAAAATTTACACTCAACGAGTTGTACGTTGTTTTTTTTTTTTTTTCGTTTTTAATTTTAATTTTTACAACATTAGGCGACGTTGCTTCATTTTGATTATTTTTTTTTTTAAATTTTTTTTTGTAAAGCGTCCTTGTACGCCGTGCTCGTCGTTTCACTTCGTTTCCTTTGGAGAATATTCTTTTGACATGGTCGTCGCATGCGAAATCGGCGGCGTTGCCATTGCGCGAGCAGCCGGAAGTACGAACGGGTGTGAGCAGGTGAGCAGAACTCTCGAGAATCCGGGTGGGCTGGTTAGAATGGATCGCTGAAGCGTATGGGGCTGTCTCTGGACGACTACAGCAGCCCCATTTCACTGATGTCTTTACGCGCTTTCTCTCTCTCTCTCTGTCTGTCTGTTTTTGCCTCTCGCCTTTGCTTCTACCCTCCCCCATCAACCCTCTCGCGTCACGCCCTGTCCTTCGTCGTTCTCATCCCACATCCGTTTATACATATTCCGTCCTCTCATTGTTCTTGCCACCGACTTCTACGTGCGAATAATCGCCAAGGAGCTCGAACATAAAGAGACGAAGCTTTTTGAAGAGAGCCCAGGGATGAGGTACGGAGAGCTGTATGAAATATACAAGCCTTTTTATTTCATTTGCATTTTTTCAGACGTTCGAGTAAATACGTCTTCATCGTCTTTTTCTCCATCGTCCATTTGCTCGAGCATATGAATTGCCATTAAAAGGTAGCTGGAGCAATTTAAAAAAATGTATCTTATTGATATTCGATAATTGCTCATGAAAATAATTGCACTTCCACTCTGAGTTGACTGATTCGATTTCAAGAACGTAAAATCCATTTAACAAACCATTTGTAAGAATCCAAGTGGAAAATTTCGATATTCGATGATAAATAATTGATTTATGATACGATTTTGATATCAAAAATATTCAGCGAGTCCATTTTCATGTTCAAATGATCGAATTATATTTCGGTAATAAAATTTTCTCATTCTCGCGAAAGAATAAAATATAAATATACATATATATATATGTATATTCGTCCGGTTGTTGATAAATCACGTCAAAAATGGTTTTCACCTTTTTTTTTTTCATGCATATAAAACGATTATACTCAGAAAACTGCCAGCGAAATTGTTTATTTATTTTTTTCTTCTTTTTTCGTTTGTTTTATTTTTTGCATCACGTTCGTGGAAAAACCGCACGTGACCCATGTAAGCGGCTACACCGACTACGACGACGACGACGACGTGGAGACCGACCGAGGTGGATGCCGGCAAATGGGGTTGTACGTGACCGGAAGTACTGACTGCCGGGGCCCGGGACCAGCCCCGCCGGTAGCGTTTCTCCCGTTGGCCTCTGCCCATCCGCGGAGAAACAAGAGTCGAGCTTTTGGCCCTATCTCCTCGTTCTCACAACGCCCCCGCGCGCGCGCCCGACCTCGTTACTCTCGTGAACGAAAAAAAAAAAAAAAAGCACAAACTGTGGCATGTCGAGCCGAAGTACGAAGCACCGGAGATTCCAGAATCCGTGATCTCCTTTCTTAAATTACATCGCTGAGTCGGACAAACGAGCTTTCGTTGCAAATACCCCAGAAAAAAAAAAAATACATAATCGTGTCAAATTGATTCCAAAAATGTAACCGTCGACTTTTCGTCACCTTTATCGAACACTTCGATCAACGCAACCAGTCTACATTGTCAGGTCTCATCCATTGAATTGAATGTTTATACAAATGCTTTTGTTGATTGTTATCCGGTGCAATTTTTTTATCTCCATTTTCATTTCCGTCATCATAATTGACGTGATCGTATAATAACATTTGTTCGAAATCGTTTCATGACAGTTATGATATGATCCTGAACACCGGATGTAACGATATATATCAGAGGCTGAATGATAATGGTCGAGGGAAGGTCATTTTCTGGCAAATCCGTCCATGAATGTTACCATGAAAGAGGATAATTGCTTTACAATCCGGTTCATACGGAGTATATATAGATATATATATATGAAACGTTCACGCTAATGACATGTACTCGGGCTATACTGGCAGCACGGTCAGACTGTAGCACAACTCCGCATCTCTGTACGTCATTGCTATATCTGTCTACATATACATATACACACGAAACGTTCGCAAATCCTGCGTACACTGATGCCACACCGAAATCATCATTCGCTTCGAATTGTCATACGCATCGACGGTTGTGCCCATTATTACGGTAATGGATAGAGAGATCCGTCGTACGATCCCCCCAGCATCCACTTCCAAAAGGACTATTTCGAGTCTGTGCTTCACCGCAGAGCTATTTCACAGTCCGACTGACCCCACCGACTCCACCCCCCGCCTTCCTGTCATAATCATCGTCGCGATTACAATCAAGCAAATTTTAAGCCCCAACTGTTTTCGTCCGACGATCCTCGATCGATCCGATGATCCTGATGGTCGAATTATCTTTCATTTTTATTCAACGCTATATAGATATGCATTCTTTTTTTATTCCACCCACTCGAACCTGAATTTAGTTGTTTTTTTTCTCGTATTTAATGAATCAATAGATTTTGATAAAAATGGACAAAATGCGCATATTCGCAAGTTTTTATTTATCGATGTACTGCTTAGCACCTATTTTTTAAAATTTATTTTTGTTTCGGGTTTTTGTTACTTTAAACAAAATCGAAAAAAATAAATGAATAAAAAAGAAACCCAAAAAACAGGATGATAAAAAGATTTGATTTTCTAATTTTCGAGTTCTCAATTCTTGCCCGCTTTCGAATTCGGTCATGAATATCTTTGAGAATGAAAGAGGATAATCAAGACATCTGAAGAGGTCCCAAAATCGAGGGGCAAAACTTGAAGACAATAAAATGTGTTGTCTGTCGTGAAAACACAAAAACACCAAAATTACCGTTTTGCCTCCCACGATTATTTACATTCACCTCATCCACCAGTGATCCGACACAGCCGGGTGTGTACACGAGACACCGGGCCATTGGGGAATTCACTGTATATTTACGTGTGAACCGTTGAAAGTCCGAAAAGTTGGTCCGACAAAAGTGCAACCCCGAAATCAGGCCGGTTTTCGACACGACGCGAAAAGCGACGACGGCCCCAACATCTGGATGAGCGTCAGCAACGTCCATGTACGTCTCTTTGCCGGTCTTCAACTTGTACCTTTTCTCTTTGTACATATATATATATATATATGTATATATATATCTATTCACATCCATTCCGTTTTCGCTTCTCCCGCTGCCTTCAGACGCCGATGCTTCGTAACCGTACCGAGAGAATCCAGCGAGCCGATAAACGGCAAATCGAGTTCACCCAGTTTCGAGTTTCCGAGGACCACTACGGAGAGGTCTAATGTCTATATGTATACATATATATATAAATTCACACACACATTCATATAGAGACGTAGCTGAGACGAGTAAGTTTCTCCGTTGAAGCGTTCGATTCCTTCGGGTTCTCCACCAAACCGTCGTCCCAACGTCAGTTTTTGGTGGGCCGGTTTCTGTCCACAACCCCCCTTCCCCCCCGTCGACTCTCATCCCCCGTCATCTTCGTTTCTACATCCACAATTTCCAATCTATTTCCACGTTCTGACGTTTTCCATCAATGTCTCTCAATTCTCGCAATTTTTTTTTTCATTTCTTCATTTTTGCAAAATGTATTTTTTTTGTTTTTTTACCTCTCATCTCTTCGTTCATATCAAACACGACCTTTCAACCCCTGTCGACAATTTTCAAGCACGTAAATTTGTATTCTTCGAAAAAAAAAATCTTGTTGCTTCGCGCGTCTGTTGCCGACTACGTTCTGCGCTTTCATTCTTCCCTCGTCTTTTCAATATTTCCGACGCGTCTGACAACTCGCGTTGCGATATCCCACCAACACATTTCCACGACGTTTACGGAGTATTTTTGTGCATCGTACGTGCATACGGAATTTTTTCGTGTTATTCGTGGAGTCGGGAATAAACAACGTTATCGTTGGAATTCCAGCTCAACAGGAGGGAGGGGGGAGGGGGGAAACTCGTAGTCGTTGGAAAAACTTCGTTGAGTGTTTGCTGTGTTTTACGATTTTTTTTTCGGTCGATACAACGGAATTTATTCGTTTGATTTTACGAATTCTCTGAATTCTCTTTTTTTTTATCTACTGAATAACGATGATGCAATTAACAGATTCTACACCTTGCTTTTTTTTTTATCTACTGAATATGTCGATGAAAATATTTTCGGTCGATTACTCATTCTCGTTATTGTACACGAAAATAAATAAATAATAATAATGATAATAAAATAGAATTTCTTGAATAATCATAATTCGTTGAAATTATAAAAAAATGTGCACCCAATTAATTTTCCAACATTTTTTTCGCAATAAGTTGCTCCTGCAGCGATGAATGAAGATGCAAGAGTCTTGATATTTGAATTCTCATTTTTCTGGTTTTTTTCTACTTTTTGTTACACTCATCCGTACGGCATCATTGAAGTACCGGGTACCGGGCGAGTCGATGAAGCACGCCAACTCCTCGCCTCGGCAGATGAGTGAAAAAAAAAAAAAAAAAAAAAAAAAAACGAAAGAAACGAGATTGAGGGCTCGTCGGTTGAAGGCCCGAGGTTCCGGCGCAGAACCGTGCGGAAGAAGCGAGAGGGCGACCGAGTGGAAATAAGAGACACTCCGAGAAAGGCTCCACAGTCGGTTCTGAGGGAAAAAAGCATGGCCAAGAGAAAAACAAGAGAATGAGAGAAGGGAAAGAAAAAAGAAACACACACACACACACACACATATACACAGAGGGAGAGAAAGCGCAGGCAGAGGAAACGTCGAGCTAGAGAGCGAGAAACACTGGTGGGGGTGCGCGTGGTAGTTGTACGTCGATCAATATCGTGTACCTAGGATAAACGGCAGTCGGACACCAAAAACCAGTCGGCGCTTCTATTTACCAAGTGCAGTTTTCCATCGTGACGATTATCGCGACACATATAAAACCCGTTTTTGTTTCTACCCAAAGAAAAAATAGAACAAAACAAAATTCATCAAACTATTGGGTTGAGCAGATTAATTTTTTTTTGTCGTTCGCATTCAAGGTAGTACCCTCCTTAAGAGACATGGCAACCTTGCGCATTTGTTTCCCATCTTCTCTCTCTTTCTCTTTCTCTATCTCCAATCGACACCATAACACGCGACGTTGCCACATCAAAGTACTACGTACCTCAGTCAGGAGATGGTATATCTTAGGCTTGCTTTGACTCTCACAGCATCTAGGATACTACCTTAAATCGTTGACGAAAATCTGACGTTCTACAACAATATGACTGCTGGAGATGAATTGGCAATCGTTTGAGTATAATTGACAAAAAAAAGAATCACTCAAATCCCGAAAGAACTATATTTTAGGAACTACGTTCGTTGATGTAGCTTTGGAACGCACGTCAGCGATGAATGGATCAATCTATCCGGAGATAAAGGATGACAAAACGGTGAAACAAACATCGTTGACAGGACTCAAGCTCCATTTTATCAGAACTTGTGGAAGAATAGTCTCTCGGTGAATAATCCGTGAGAAAAAATTTCCCGGAGGCTAAAGACGGCAATGGGGCGATCTTCGACAGCCGTCCGAGAAGCTTCAGTGGGCGTTGAAACCATGCCAGGCGGCAAAGTGTCCGGGGAGCCTTTGGCGGTCGGTCGAGTGCCTCTGGTGCCAGTCAGCTTTCCCGGACACCGAGTAATTGGTCTTGGTGGAAACTGAAACATCGACGTATATAGACATGGAGAACGGTCACCAGGCCGGATTCCCGGACCTTCTCTCTCGCTCTCGCTTCCGCTCTCGATCCAATCCGATTAGTCGATCTTCCGTGATCCTGCCGACCTTCGAGAACAGAGTCGCGAAGCTTTGGCTCGACTGTCGGAACGTCGTTCTCAGTCGTCGTCGTCGTCGTCGACGTGCCGGCTATAATCCGACGAGCCCCGTGATCTTCTTGGTAACCGAGAACTCCCCATCTCTGTCTCTCTCTTTAAGCCTCAAGCGTTGTCTCAACCACTCACGAGCTTTCGTTGCAATGTCTCTTGCGTATAACAACCGATTAGCTGACATTACGTTGGACAGCACAACTCCCTTGTAAACGTCTTATAGGATGATTCCTAGGAGATAATGCTTTTTTCTCCAGACAGGGGTCGAAATTCCAAACGATCCAAATGGACGGAATGATCAAAATTCAGAACGCGCAATGTTTCAAACGTGACAAATTCTGAACGCCCATACCAGTCGAGCAGTTTCCAATTTTCGCCCGACTTTCGAGCTATCCCACGCGTAAACTATCAATGCTAGAGAGATGCCACCAGAATAATTTTTTCTGGGGAATTCAATTCTCTACAACATTGCTCGTATGAACTTTTGGTCCATATGGCTTTGTTTGGCTAGCGTTTGGACGGGAAGATAAAAAAGTATTGATTTGTCATTGTTTCAGATTTTCGTTGCTACAATTCAAAGGGTTACACACTCTTCAAATATGTATTATGTTAGCAACGCTATTCAAATGATTTCTACGCTAATTGAAAACCTTTTCCCCAATTATATTCGTTGAAAAACCCACAACGTTGAATGGTCTCAGGCCAGTCGAACGAGGTACACAACTCTACCTTTGTGTGCATGTTCTGAATACTGTCTCTTCGAAAAATTGTGCGTTCCGAATTTCGAGCCCCACACGTTTTTCAATCATGGCGAGTGTGTTTGTTTTGGACAAACCAAACTTAGTTTCGTGAAACTCATCTCAACTCAACTCATCGCCATACGTGACCAATTCAAGAACTGAACATTGTCTTACAATGTCAGCTACGCCTTCTTTACCCCCACCCCACCCTCTATTATTCTAATTTCCACAAACGTACGTAAGACAGTCCGTTTTATTTTTCATTATCTCTTAAAATGAAACTAACAAAAATTAACTCAAACCCATTGGCAATATATTTTAAATTTGTGATTCGTATTATCCGGAAAAGTTCTACGAATCGACGTGAGAAGAAAAATCTCCAGCCTCCTTCGTATGTATATATATATATATATATATATATATATATATATACCATCGTCGAATTGGTTTTCTCGAGCTATCTCCGCCATCGGCGTTTCGTGGAACGCCGTGAGAATCGATAGGGCGTTCCGTCGGGGTCGGAGAACGTTTTTGTTACTTCCGAGCTGGAAGCAAAGGGAATAACGGACGCGCACACACACACCCCAATCGAATTTCAATCTTTCGATGTCCACGTTGAGAGAACGAGACAAAGCGAGAGTGATAACGAGAATCCACACAATTGTGCCAATTAATTTCGTGCGTTCGATCTGTCCCGAAACCTATTTAGATGGATTTCGCGAAACGTTCGATTGTGCTCGCCCGACCGAACGATAATTTTAATAAATATTGCCGTAGAGTGAAACCATCGGAATACGCGCGAGGGGCCCGCCGCGTATTCTCGTCGTCGAAATTCTCGGTTTCAATTAAAACCGGTTTCCCACATGTGCCGTTGATTCAATGCACACCCCGTGTAAAATACGGAGTCGGTCAAACACCCACATATTGAATTTCATTGCGGCAATTGAAATTTGAAAAAAAAAAAAAAAAAATTAGATTACCATTTTTTACGTATGGATATTTTTTTTTTCGCAATTCCGCGAAAAGTGTGTTACACACAATCGCTTGAAAATTAACGAGCAAACGAGACAGACCCGTTTTATCAGCAATCTCGGTCAATTTAAACCGAGATTCACATACGAGATGCGAAACGCAATAATTACAGCGTGCTTGATTTGATTCAGTGTTTCGACTCGATTAATATTCTTCATTTCATTCGACGATTCTCGTAATTATACATGTCCCCAACTATTCCACAAACAAAATTCAATATGTTTTTCAAAAAATTTATTCGCGAATTTAAGAAAAACAAAATTATTTCGAGGTTTGAAAATTAAATTTTTTTCTTTTTTCCCATACCAAAGCGTTTCGATTGTGTAGTAAGACGGGCCAAAGAAGATTCAATGAAAACCACAAGCTTATCAATCATTGTCAACGATAATAAACTCCATCCGAACAAACTTTCGATATAAATATACTGAGTTTTATTTTTTTTCATTCAAATATTGCCAATATCCATCGATTGTCGTGACGAATGGTCGAACAAATAAAAAATAAAAAAAACAAACTCTTCGATATTGCATTATTTTTCCGACATCCATGAAAAAAAAAAAAAAAAAAACAAAACAAAAAAGTTTACAAGGTAAGCGAACGTCAGCCACAGCAATGGCTGAAACTTCCGCCACAAACCCAGAACCGATATTTCTTCCGATACTCGAGTTTCATCCCAGCTTCGTGACATCATCGAAATAAATTGAGATCTCGTTCGCGTGGTTTTCCCTCACGTGAACAAAAATTCCATCGGAAAATCTTTTCGTATATCGATAATAACAATGATTAAGTATATTCTGGGGATAACGAATGATTTGTGATTGAAATGGTTAATTGGCAACACGTGCACATTGGTGCACGAGAGTTCTTGCAAGACGATAACGGTACGTGGTCCATGTGTATCCACGAGACTGTGGTGAGGCAGCAAGACGTAGGGTTTCTGGAAACTAACCCCCCACCCCCTTCGAAATTGTGGGACCGAGAGTACGAGAAACAGAGCGATACGGAACACGCGGCTGCTGGTGGGCGGGGAGGGGGGGAAGGGGGGTGGGCGAATCATTGGCATGAGTAGCAGCCGATACAGGGCCGTGCCGTATTGATTATCATACCGCCACCGCCGCTGCTCCGGGCACTGTTTGAGCATGTCGCAAACTGCAGCTGGATACCCGCAAACACGCTACCCCATAACCAAGAGAAAGCTCGTAACCACTGGGTGTTCGTGCTTGCATAACGTCATCTCGGGCCTTGCCGATTCAACGCAACTGATAAGTCAAGAATAGTCTCCTATTGCGTCACCCTACCATCCCGCCCTTTCGATACTGAACATTAATAAAAATTGTCACTATTACAACCGGACGGTTAATGATTATCGATTTTTCAAAAATTGGGAAAGAAATTATTTTATTATCAAAAACATTTTTTATTATGTACAATAAATTTTAAAACACAGGATAGGGTTCCGTAGTGATTATTTTGTAGCCATTGACGACAGATGTTGTATCCACGAAAAGCGATGACGAAAAACTTTTATTTTTTTTATAATTTTAATTTTATTTTTATATAACTTTTTATTTTTATTTAATTTTATATAATTTTTTTTATTTCTATACAGTGTCTATAACTATAACTATTTCTATACAGTGTTTGTTATCATTTTGATTGGATGTACAAATTGGAAGGTATATTCTAACATTTTTGTCGATTTTTTTTAATTGATAGTTTAGAAATTAGAGAGAGGGAGGGGGGAGGACACTCTGACGAGGACTTTGAAAGCGAATATCTCGTGATTGAAGGGTTGAAATGAAAATGTTGTCGGAACATCTTGAATTGCTTTGAGAAGACAACTCGTTCGATGCAAATAAAAAGCAAATAGGAAATAAAAAAATTTCGCATTGACTTTTTTAATTCTATAGGCGAGGAGTCCAAAATTATTATTTTTTGGGTCATCGATCTACGTCAGTGTACCAAATTTCATTTCGATCCTTACACAAATAAGAAAATGGGAGGATCGTGACGTATGGACGGACTGTCCGGAACCATAAGGTTTTCTAGACTTCCACGAAACTCCAGAAACCTCGATAGATGCAGATATTTCGAAATTGCATTTTTAATCTCCAAAATTGGAGGATATACGTCGAAAGCCACGAGACTATGGGATTATGTAGTGCCAATGTATGGAAGAGCAGTGGGGATTGTCGCAGGTCCTGTCGACGTTTACGACTGCATAATAATGTATTCGAACCATGGACGAATTTACCAGATCCCCCGATCAGTATCGTCGAGCCCCATCCCACGTTATTCGGTTCGTCCCTTTCCATTTCCATGGCTTTTTCGTACGTCACTGCATTGTTCACGTTAAATCCCAATGGGGAAAGGGTTATGTATTCCCGTATCTCCGTACCACCAGCACCCACCTACGAGTATTACGTGCACCATCGTTTACGTGTTTGCACACACACACACAGACAAAGAGAGAGAGAGACACCAACATTTACAGATTTGCGTGCTGCATGCTATTTCGTATTTTATAAAGCCTGGACTCGTTATAAATCAATATCTTCCATGAATCATCGTTTCTCACAATCATACTTCGTCTCTATTTGATTCCATTCGCGGTACGAACAATTCTTGTTTTGTTTTTTGTTCTCTTTTTCCATTCGTATTTTTTTTTTTATTCAACTTTATCGAAAATTACACATTTTTTCGGACTACCTCGTGTATTTACACAGTGAAATGGATATCGGTCGTGATTCTTGTAATTCGATTAGATCACGTTGAAAAAGTTCAACGGCAACCAATTCGAAGTCAAACTTTCGAGACGCAAAATGAAATCCCATTGCAATTTCGAAAGTTCATTCTGTTTGCTTTATCGGGTAGCGTGGGAAATGAAATGTTCGAAAGTTACGTCGGATAATTTTCATTTCTCGTGAATAACAAAACGAAAATTTGAAAAAAAATAAAATAAAAAAATAAATAGAAAAAAAAAGTTAAAAACTTGTAATAACTTCATAAGTCCGAATCATTAAAAGCCAGGATAAAGTTACAACATTTTCGTGACCCAGTAGATGATAAATTATATTTACACAACGATGTTGTATCAACCTAAAAAGCACGAAGCTTTGAATCTCATTCTAAATTATGCTGTACACGAAACACTGTCGTCGAATGGCAAGGGTATCAAAAAAACTATACATAAATATATATCTACATGTATAACAAGAAAATTCACGAAAAAAAAAACTTATTCATCCGTGACCACAGACTCGAACCATCGACTGACGTATAATTCACCGAGAAATTGTGAATAGTTCATTCTTTCAAAACTTTTGCGATACAAACACACGCACCAGAAATCTGTGACCGTACGTCGAGTGTTCGACGGGGTCAAACTTTCTTGTACGCCATCGCCATTGGCGAAATAACAACTTTGGCGATTTTTTACTCGAACACGAAAACCGACAGAGGAAGTGAAAAGATGCTGAGATGATGTAAAGCATCCAAATAAACAGTTATATATATATATATATATATATCGATAACCCGTACGAAATATTTCGAAACACTCGTAAATATATACACGGGATATAGTTGGCGATACAATGGCAAGATTGCCGGATCGGTGATATGCATCGGGACGGGGTTGAAATCACAGACTGGCTTTACCGCTGGCCACTCTCTTGGTGAGGATGTAGCACAAAAGGGCTTTCATATCGGAGAATCCTCAGTCGAAATCCCAGATAACATATACATATATATATATATATATACACACATACATGTATAAACATAGATATGTGGCATAAGTAACTGCGCTATATACGTGTTATACGTGTATATCGTAAGATCAATGGTTACGAGCTGGTAAAGGCCAATAGAGCCGGAGGTAGAGGCTCAACAGATCCCCCATGGCCATTATTCCCCACGTAGCTTCGCGCAGTACGTTCGGTACAGTGTGTGTGTGTGTGTGTGTGTGTGTGTGTCAGTGTTGTGTCGGTCTTATCGGGCCTGATGAATATCTCGGATGTGCTACGGAGTAACTGCAATCCCAACTCTGATCCATCCTCCGCACATACTTGTGTGTTACATCCTCCCTCCCCCCCCCCCCCCCACCCCCCGGATGCTCTCGAGTCATCGTACGATTGTTGTCAAATATAATTGGAACTTGAACAATCGAACATCTCGAAATTTCGATGAAATAATATTCGAATAGTGGAGACAACGTGAATTATTACGATTCGATCACGCAATTGTTGATTTATCGATGATCGAGAAAATTGAATTTATATATTTTTATGTGTGTATGTTTATATATGTATATATATATTTTTTTTGTAGATATATATCTGCTATTTTTTAATTTTTTTAACAAATTTTTTTTTTTGAAATCATTATTGTCACGAAATTCGTCAGTGACTATGAATTTCCATATTTGAGAATGAAAAATTGAGGAATTCGACGAGGGCAGAGATCAGAGGGGGGGGGGATATATTGTGTTGCGTTGCTACAGCTCGAATAATTCAATGTACAAATTTGTTTGCGTTGTTTTTGGGTTAGGACATTCTGTACAAATATATTAGGAGGGTTGAAAAAATGGTGGAAATATTTTTATACGTTTTTTTTGGTCCTATAGATAGATTCAGAGATAAAGTCGTGACTTGTGAGATACGACTTCGATCCACTGGCTACGATGTGATTGGAATATATATATATATATATATATATATATATATATTTGAATTCTGTTTGCCTCGACAACACAGTTTGCAGTGGCAACAGCTACGTCGATGATATGAATTTGAAAATGAGCGCGATCGATGCACGTCTGCGTCATATTCACGATTTGTATCCCCGATACGTTTTAAGGTACGTAATACATTCGGGTGAGATGTGCCATTCACAGCGACGATGTTCGGTGTAAATACGAGGGCGATTCGAAACCCTATGAATAAGCTCGTGAGAGAACCCGGAAGTTGTTGTCAGTGTCGCGTCCACATTTTCACAATTCGTACAGTATGCTTCTTCGCGATCAGCATAAACTATGGATGTATATATGGTGTATATATATATATATGTGTATGTTTATATATCGCCATTCGCTTGAGTTCCCACTCAGACGACTTTGCTGTTACGTGACTTCGATCTCGTGGGACATAAAATTTGCCACGATGAATTTATCATGTATCGTTTTATAATAATGGAATATATATTTACTTCATCAACATCTCGTCAGAAATAATGTTAGTATAAACGTGTGTTTACACATCGTTTTACTTTCAGAAATCGAAATAACGATATAAACCCAAGTAAAAAAAATATATATAGATTATCTATATTTTTTTTACTTGGGAATAGATTAAAAAATAATTCGTCCATGCATCAACAAAACAAAAAAATTGACTGAACGACTGAATTAACAAATTTTATTTATTCGAGCACCTGAAGTTTTTTTAAGTTTCACCAGCAAAATAAAAATTTGGCAAATATGACGTTTGTGATAAATAAATTGAAACGAAATTCATGAATTTCAAAATTAATAACTTTCGAAATTCGTTCATACATATTATTTGATTAAAAAAAAAAAAAATCCACGCATTCCCATCTGTGTGGATGGTTAATATTTGTACCCTCACTTTGAATTGAATGCCCGTGATGAAACGATGGTAAACTGAACTATCCACGAATCATCATATTTTCTTTTCACATTCACAATTTTTTTTTTTTATTTTTCTTTCATTTTATTCAGGCTCTCACGAAAATTTGATAACCGACGAGGCTCTCCCATCTCTCGTTCTTCATGGTCTCGTGCCAATGTTTATGTACGTCAAATTGGGGGAAGAGCATCATGTAAAACGAAGACCGCACGTTGGAGTCCCTCATTTAGAAATTCGAGGTGAAAGGAAGAAAGGAAGAATATCTTGAATGTACGTTGGTAGATGCGAAAAGGGTGGAGGGGGGGGGATGTGTCGAATAGGGTGGGTGGGGGATCCAGGCGTAGATGGCGCTGACTGCCTGATGAAAAAAAAAAAACGTTGAAGATAGCGCGTGCAGGAACTGCTTTCTCTGGCCTACACGTACAAACACATATAACGCGAAGGGTGCACACCCCGTCCCGGTATATGTATTAACATAAAATATTCAGAGTGCCGAGGCTCGAGAGAGAGAGAGAAAGAGAGAGATAGCGTCGTCCTTGTTACTTGCACCAGAACCTTCGATGGTGCCTTTCACACCGAGGGAAAACATCGTCCTCTCGGAGGTTTCCCTCACAGCCCACCCTTCGACCCCTTCTTCCGACCTCAACGTGGTCGGTTGTAACGTTACGACGGAAAAATTTTCAACCCCACTCTCGCTTGATATCACAAAAGTGTCTTTCTCGCACATGTTGCCACACGAGGCTGAAAGCCACCTTCGCCAACGACAAGAAATTCGACACTAAAATTTTTTTTTTTTTCTATTTTTTATTTTTTTCAATTTTTTATTTCAACTCAAGGGGTGGATGAAAAAAAATGGAGATATACATATAGGGAAAATACGTCTCAATACGAATGGGTGAAAACGAAAAAAAAAAGTAAAACATAAAAAATTAGATGAAACGAGTGTGGTGTGGTTTTTTTGAATGTATGCATTTTTTTGTGTTTGAAAAAATGAAAATCCTTTATAATTTTAGAATAACATATTAATTCCTTATATTCATTTATTTTATTATTTTATGTTTTCGAAACTGTTAAAATTAAAAAAAAAATTGAATGCAACAATGTTTTCTCCTTGAATGAAAAATATTTAAAAACTAAATCATTCTTATGAAAAAATTGATATCTTCAATCCTAATAGTTTTGAAAATAAAAAACTAAAAAACAAATATTATCAATGAAGTATGCCATTCTAGACCTAAGAACGACCTTCATAATTTTTTTTAAAATACAAAATACAAAAAAAAAAACTTTATCGATTTAAAAAACGGCACACAATGCATGTTTTCTCTAATTGTTTATGCTCAACATTTTTTTAGAAATGACTTTTTTGGAAAAGGGGGGAGGAATATTTGGTTTTAGGGCTACGCTAAATAAAAAGAAATAATACAGTACTTTGAGACATATTGATGCATCCAAACGAAGCACCGTTGGCCCCTACGATGTCTCTTCGTGTATTTCATTTTCACTTTTGGGATTCTCGACAATAAATCGTTGACGAAAGTTACACGAATGAGTTTTTTTCCGTTTTTTTTTTCATAGATAATCTCAGCGACTCTGTTTTATCGATTGACGATAATGAAAACGTTCGTGATGGTTGAAGGGTTCGTCAGAATCGACGTACGCTATATAATATTAGCGGGTTAAATGGGTAGGGTTGTAATCGACAATGAAGTGGTAATTCGGGTTTGACGTAAAACAGAGTGAGGGACCGAGAAATGTATATAGTTATGTATATAGTCGTGCATGGAGGATAATTAGGGATGGACGAAGCTGCTGGTGCGCTTAGGGTTTCCGGGCTCTCGAGCGCAGCGAATATACCATCCGACCGGAGCCATAAATAATAACTATGAGGAGCTCGGCTGGGTGGATAAGGGAGGAAGGGGGGAGGAGAGGGGGATGATAGCGAGCGCGAGGAGGTGCTAGACGGCTACCTCCAGTGCTCAAATACGTGATGGCTGTCAGGTGCATTAATTTGTCGAATTAATCACCGGTAATTAATGTGATGGCCCGGGGCATTACCGTCCCGATGGCCAACCTATAAGCGACAATGAATTATCGTTCGCGAAACTACGAAATCGATTTTCCGATAAATTTATATAAATTTGAATCCGACGGATCAAATTTTCAAACATACAGATATTTTACCTCACGATTTCAGATATTGCTACTGTTATTCGTATAAATTGATGTATTGCACTCGTTTAGGAAAAATCGAATTTCTTTGTGTTTCGAAAAAATTAAATATTTTGCATTTATTGTTCGAGGTGTTGTCATTTTGTAATAATATATTGATAAGGATGTAGGTCATTCTTCTGACTACTCGACACAATTGTGGACCTCATAGTTCTCGATCGCCTTGCAACTTTGATATTCATCTATGTATATATGTCATACACAGGACACTCCATTTTTTTCAGATTTTTCAAACGCCATTCATGTCTCTGGTTGGTCGTTGGTCTTTTGGCATTTTTTTCGAATGTTAAATGATAAATGTTTTATCAGAAAAAAAATGTATCATTGCATTTTTTTAGCATAACTACGTCGGAAAAAAAATTCGGATAGAATATTTTTCTTTTTTTTTTTTTTGTGAAAGTGTCGCAGATTTTTAAACAAAAGACGCAAACTACAAAATAAAACCGACCGGTTTTTATCATGTGTCGGATTTCAAAAGAATTACCCATATACATCCGCATTGCACGAGTTGATGACACAATAATGGAACCTTGTTAAAATCATAAATCCTACGGTTCGCTATTATTTACTAATTGCTCGAACGAGTTGTATCGCAGGAACAATCGAATGACTGCCAAACGAATTTTCTATCAACATCAAATAAACGTATCAATGACCGTTCAATAATAAATTAATCACTGAATCAAATTCCCGCAATTCTCATAAAATGATTATTCGTCCGCTCTATTACACCGCAATAAATATTTCCAACAACCAAACAAATATAAAAATTAATTGTCCACTTAACCATAATTTCATCACAATCACAACCGTGAATCCGAAAAGTTATGAATTTTTTAATTTCGATCGCAAGTCTGCAATTTTGAAATAATCGTTTCAATTGCGAGTAAAGAGCTTTATTTATTTATTTTTTTTTTTTTTCATTAAAAAAAACAATATTTGCGATGAGATTGAAAACGAAGAACGGTTGCAACGACATTCACGATTATTCGAGCAAGACCACCCGGAGATTTTCCATATCGTGGGGAACGTCTTAACATTCCGTGGGTGTCCTATTTCGAGCAAAACGGGGCGAGGGGGGGGGAGGGGAGGAGTACGGACGACGACGTCGTTCGCCCTACCTCGAGTTGTGAAATTCATTTCCCTAATGGACGACGGAATATCACATCTAATGATGCCGGTAACTAAACAACCCTCTTCTCGGACACCCAGCTGGGTCGTCTGCTGTTGGTTCGCCAGCGATTCTCAACCGTCATGAAATTCAACACCCATCTATATCCAAATATAATATACGTATCCATATAATTATAGTATACACAATATACATACTTATATATATATATATATAAATAATATATATATAAGTGAAGCCATTACAACGCGGACGTCGTTAAAATTTATCGAAACCGTGCTCTTCGATCGAACGGAAGAAGAACGAGATGAGATGATCGCAATCGCTACCCCCAAACGTTCGAGCGGTTGGGGAGAGTGGGGGAAAACAAATTTCCGCACAAATAATTATCAATCACAAGTTTCGAATCGTTGATAAGGTTTGAATGATTTAAGATCGATTTGTGTACCATCTATTCAATGATGAATCAAATGAAATTAATATAACGAAACAACGTGTGCCATTTAATCCTGAATCTTGATGATATGATATTTTTTATATTTACTGATATTTTCCCCAAAACTATTAAATAATTTAGTGAAAAATTCTAAAATAATTCATGTATTATTATTCCAACAAGAACTATCATTCCTCAAATTTATAAAAATTTCTGACACTCTTCGATATCATTTTTTAGTTTTTGAAGTGAAACTTCTTTAGCGAGGGTCTGGGATTTTCAGAGCGTTACGAAAATTACGATCCCGTGAGGGGAATAGGCCGATACGTGGTGGGGGGAACGGCGAGACTGGAGAGTCGGACCCGGCAGCGACACCGCTTGCACGCGGCAAGGCATGGAGGGAGGTGGCATGACGCGTTAGTATCTGGCAGTAGGCATAAACAGTGGGGAGGCGGGGGGGGGGGGGGCAGAAGAGAGTGGCACAGGTCCTTAGATGTGGACGAGCCAACCCAGGCAAAAAAAAAAATAAACAGGGGGGCAAACGGGTGGCTCTGCTGAGCATACTCTGTCTCACTCGCACACTAGTCGCACACTAGTGTGTGTGAGAGAGAGATAGCTCTTTCTCTCTCTCACACTAGCGCCCAGTGACGTCACGAATCAACCTCGATGGCATAAGTACGACATGTTACAGGGTACTTGATTTATTTTGGAAATAAAACAATATTTATGTATTTATTACATACATATTTGTTATATCCAATTCCACATATATGTACTAGATTAGAACTTCTCATTTTCGATGAATAGTCAATATGAATGTACTTGAAATACCCAATAAATATTTATCATTGAGAATACAATTGAACACTATAACTTTTCTGTTTCAATAACACAAACTAAAGAACATTGCAATAAAACAAGAGATCATTGACAAGTAAAGATTGAGTCCGACTGACAAGGAGAGCGACGGAAATCCGCTGAAGTTATGGCACTTTCAAACGGCGATCGCGGGTCGGTGGATAGCGTACTAGACAGGTATTCATGAGAACGCGGGTTCAAGACCCAAACAGATGACACTTTTTTTCCTTCAAATCTTTTTCAGCGCCTATACCCCCAAATTGCGCTGACATGAGAATGTTTATATTGAATGAACTTTTGTATACAAAAATAAAGAGTGTAATGTAAGAAATTTGCTTATTTTATATTTTCCCTTAATTCTAACTAACTTACAGTACAAAAATAATAGTTAAATTTATGGCGTTCATTCTTTTTTATTGCACTTTAGTAAAACGTTTTTTTTCCTTGCTTTTACGATGAATATCATCCGGGCTCCGGCGGAACTTTGGAGCAAGATTGAAAGGTTACGTGATTGTACGAAAAACTAAAGTGCGATATAAAAAAAAGAATGAGCGCCATAAAAATGTAACTATTATTTTTGTACTGTAAGTTAGTTAGAATTAAGGAAAAATATAAAATAAGCAAATTTCTTACATTGCACTTTTAATTTTTGTATAAAAAAGTTCATTCAATATAAAACATTCTCATGTAAGAGTGATTTGGGTATAGGTGCTGACGAGATTTGAAGAAAAATACACACCTGCTGGTGCAGCATTGCTGAAAAAGGACTGGGGGAGTTTACCCATGATAATGAGCGGAGACTTCAATGTCAACTTTGCCAAGTTAGAGAGTCAACCTCTCATCGACTTTTTGGAAGGAGAATTGAATTTGAAAATCAATAGTAGTCTTAGTACTCCAACAACCAGGTCGGGTACAACGATTGATGCTGTATTCAGCAAGCATTTGACGAATATCAAGTCACAGACATTTGTGTCCTATTTTAGTGATCACAAACCAATTGTGACAATGATAAAGCCCGATAGTTAGAATGGAGACATGGAAATCGAATCATAAAAATCAGGGTAGAATTTCCGTAAATCACGAGAATTATTTTTAAATATAATCACAAATTTTGTATAAGTCATATTTGAAATGCAGAACTCAATGATCAATACTAAATCTTCGAGAGTTGTAAATGCAAAAATTCGCTAATCAATCATGGATTAATGTCATTTCCATATATTTTTCAATGTAATCACCAATTCATGTAAAATATATATCCACAAAAATGAATCCTAAATTATCTTTTTTTAATTCATTTAAGATCATACCTGCATCCTATACTCATAAAATATGGGGAATTATGTACACTACTAACAGGCGCGAAGTTTCACTTCGGTCGCGCGTGGTTTCCACGCACACCATTTTTTTTTTTTATTTTAAGGATACGATAATTGTTATCGACAAAAAAAAGTAGACGGTAAAGTTTTTTACCGTGTCACCCAGACTCCGCGAATAATTTGTGGACTCATGGACCGACTCGCTTGAACTTATACTTTGTGCAACGAAGATAAAAATTTCAAGTATAACCTGTTGAAAATTTGTCTTGGGTTTCGTATGCTTTTGTATTTTCTTTTGTTTCTTCGCTGTCATTCATTCGACGAATCAAAATAAAGTTCTCTCTTTCTCACTTGAATCTTTTCGACTGTCGAGTGACATTTGATTCGTACCGAATATCGAACAAATTTTCCGATGATCCAACCGTCCAACGTTTTCTTAAAATTTCATGCAATATCCAATCGACGGTGAGTTCGGTGATGAAGAACGTGAGATTCGCGGTAATCCGAGAAAGCGGGTCGAACGTCGAGGAATAAAGTATGTCACGGGAGAGCGATGGAGGTTGGAAAAATGGTGTCGAGTCTCGGTACGACGGTCCGTCATCCCTTCCGGGGCAAAGCTCGCGCAGGGCCATGAACCCTTCGACCTATTCTCGGTAACGTTACACAACCTTTTATAACCGCAAAATAAAGTTTCGTTTCTCCAATCCGATTTACCAAAGCCTCAGTCGCGTTTAAATTTTTTTCCGGAAAATCAAACAGGATCAAAAGAGGTTCACGTGAAAGCCCTTCATTCGCGGCCAACAAACCCGCGTCAAAAACCCTATTTGTTTTCTTTTAGGAACGCAGCACGAAAATAAATTACATTCTGTTTTATTAAAAATAAATTTAGAAAAAAAAAGTGGAAATTACGTTCGGTTTTATTTAAAAAATGAATAAATAAATTTAAAAAATTTAATTTAAAAACGTGACGACGGATCTGCCATCGTTCAAAATGTAATCCAAACTAAAATACAACATTTATTTCAAATCCTGTATTCACGTGCTCGCGTCACGATCGATTGAGATTACGATTTTATCCGTTCGAGAAAATATGTCGAAACGTGGGGTGAGATTTAATTTCACGAGGATTTCGCAGTTCCGGACGGTGGGAAGACGATGGTACGTTCGATCGTACGAAAATCAATGTTTCCGTGAATTGCGAGGAGGACGTGGATTTGGGGGTTGTTCGCGAGATGGATACGGATTGTGTGTCTCTGCGGTACAAACGCAGGGCACCGTGCTCGAGACCCATGAGCGTGAAGACCCGGAAACCGAGATGTCCCGCCAGAGGTCCGGAACCCCTCGACGAGCCACCACCCTGCAGGTGACAATTTATTCTTCTCATTTTCACGAATCATTTTCGTTCGCATATTTTAATTATTTTTTTTTTTTTAGCTTCGGTAATTCCGTCCAATTTTTTATAGCTACATAATTGTCTACATGAAACTTCCACGTTCAAATTTTGGTTCGAGTTCGAGAGAAACCTACATTACCGATATTATTGCATAGCAATTTTTTTTTTCCTTCATTATTTTTGGAAATAATTTATATTGATTATACTTCGCTCCATCAAATCGTTGAGAATTTACCGAGCATTGTATAATAAACGATTTTCATGTTTTTAATCAACATTAGATGGTGAAATTCGTTTAGGGTCGTTCGAAGTATAAATAATTGAAATATATTAAATGATATTATTTTTTTTTTCAAATTTATCGTTTGGCAATTTATCTACTGAAAAAAAAACAATTTGACAATAACTGAGTGTCTAATTGCATTCATATGAATGTCTATAAAATGTTTATGGTCACGAATTGAATTATCGTGGTGTCGTTATCACGACGGTTCAAACTTATTTCAAGATAATTTGTCCAATCGATCGTGACGGCAAATAATGTCCCGCGAAATTCAGATGAAAATCACGAGATTTCATCGGTATTTAGTTGCGAAAATTGTTCGGCTAAACGAAGACAATGAAATCTCACTTTCCATGCACGATGTGGCATTGAGAGCGCATAAAATCGTTTTGGTCGAACGAACGAGGGAGAAAGCGTGGATGAGAAAAGCTCGATGGAGATACCGATCGCTCAGACCCACGTTTCCCGCCATCCCTGCTCGTAAAATAAACGAGAAAACTTTCTCAAAGAGGGGTTTCGGGATGAGGAACGAGACGGGGGGGAATGAGCGGAGAAAACTCACGTGAACGGTGGAATGGGTTTGTGCCAGAAGAGAATCGGTAACTAACAACTACGTTTGAAGATAGTATTATTGGCGTCTCGAGTGGCGCCATTGTTTCTTGCTTACCCTTACCTCCCACCCCCCGGTACAAGGCTATTTACTTCGGCTTGGAATCAATATATATATAAGGGTGGTTTTAAAAAAAAAAGTATCACTACGAACGTTCCAAATGATTCTAGACCATGAAAAAAAATTTTTTAATATTTTTTTCCGATTTTTAAATTAACCCTCTTTATCGCCAGAATTTATTTGAAAGTTTTTAAAATCATTTATGTATTTTTTTTTTAACGAAAAAGGTAGGAAAAAGAAATCTGAAAAAAATATATATTGTTAGTAATTATACCACAAAAACACCAAAACAATTTGGCAGATATCCGGCAAACACAACCTAAAAAATATTTAAAAAAATGATTTTTATTTTTTAAAAAGTTTTTTTAAAATTATTATTCGCAGGTAAGATGATTATCTGACCACCACCCAGCTTCCAAATAATTTCCTGTTGATCGTCGTTATTACCATAAATTATGCAAAATTGACCGCAGGTTAATTTTTAATTTTTAATCTTTGATTCGCGAATGTGTGCGCAGAAAAGAAGCTTCGGGAGAACGAAGAAAGAAGCTCGGACCCCGACGAAGCCCGCGTCGATCTGAAGAGTGTGCCACAAGTGTTGACGTCAGGGTGCCATGCGGCGTTTCCAGAGAAAATTATGAACAAGATTTTCCCCCAGAAATGGCAAGTTAAAAAAAACAATATTACCAAATAGCTACTGACATCAAAAATCGATTAACAAGAAGATCAATGAATTTTAATGTATTCTTTGCTCATCGTTGGCAATGTAAAAATTACATTTTTCATCTAAACCGCATGTGGCATGATTTATTTCAGTGGAACGATGAGATCGACTTTGACTTGGAATACGACAGCGGCAATACGACTTATCAGTTCGATCGACGTGAGTGATGCAATAAAAGTCATCCGTCGTTCTCCTATCTACGATCGATAATAAAACATTTCTCCTTTATGAAAATTTTTCCACATTCTTATCTCTCTCGTGAAGAAGAAATACGCAAGGTTGGAAAAGGTTGCGCGAGCGATAAGAGACGTAACATGTTGAGATCCAAGCTCCGAGAATTGTTGAGTGAGACCGAGCCAATTCCGGAAAGCTGTTTACTGGAAAACGCCGAGTCCAAGCCGGAACCCGAAGTCCTGGCCGAAGTACTTCTCATGTCCGAGGCCGAGGGCATCGACCTCGCCGAGGTCAAACCCGACAACGTTTTCAATAATTTGTTCGCGGACATGACGTTCGATCGTTCGATAAGTAAGAAACCGAAACCCCATTCGCATAATCGTTTACCGAGAAACAATTAAAAATAATAATAATAAAATAACTCAGTAGTCACGATTCGAGAATTGTCCGAGAAACAAATTTAAGGTAGTATCCTAGATACTGTAAGAGTCAAAGCAAGCCTAAGATATACCATCTCCTGATTGAGGTACGTAGGACTTCGATGTGGCAACGTTGCGTGTTATGATGTCGATTAGAGAGAGAGAGAGAGAGAGAAGATGGGAAACAAACGCGCAACGTTGCCATGTCTACTGGATCACGACCAACTCCTGATATAAACTGTATTTTCCCAATGTTTATTTGCTTATTATTACCATCACAGTCTCCTGATCTCTAGCTTCAAGTGCCCAAAATGTTCTCCGAATATTCAACTTACAGTTCAAGTGTTTTCATTAAAATCTGACGAGGACTTTTTGTATTGTATCAAATCAAGCGTGATTTTCCATAAGGCTCCATGTTAAACGTGTGAAAATGAAAGTGTTGATATATTTTTTCTCGCGCTCCGGAAAGCCATAAAAATTTAACTGAACCTTTTTCTTATCAATACTTATAAGTATGCCAAGTTTCATGAAAATCTGACGAGGAACTCTCTCATCGAGGGTAGTACCTTAAAGGGATGCTTTCTGAATTTTCCAGCCATTGCGAATGCATCACCGGGCTCAACGATGAGCGACGTCGTAGTGCCCATTCAACTTCCGGGCCAAAGATCCACGTCCTTCGAAATTCCGAATATCGACAGCGTTATGGAAAATACTCGCGACGTCGCACCACCGAAATCAAATGCTTTTCTACACTCGACCGGTTACAAAACTTTCTTCAATCACATGAGCGAACTTTTGGACAGAACACCCGCCAACGAAAATGTCTCGGAGTTCGTTGTCTCGGAATAATTATTGAAAATTCATATAAAAATTCATTTGATTCTAGCTTTGGGCATCTGTTTGTTTTTGTTGTTTTCTTTTTCCTGCAGATTTTTGGGTTCGACGATAAACGCGGACGACGATGATGATGTGGAAAAAATTCGGAATAATATGATCGACTATGTTATTAAGTCCGGTACATCGGCTCATACGAACAAAATACGATTGAACGGTTCCACGAGGCCAATCTGGTTTCCCGGTTATGCATTCGCCTCGCCCTCCGTTCCCGGATGCATAAGAATGACCGACGATCCCGGAGAAGCTCTCAAAGAAGCTTGGCGACTCTGTCGACCTCGACATTTCGACCAGAGATCCAGACATCTCGTGGACATCGGATAAATTAATATATCGAAGTGCATTTTCAATCTTTCGTCGTCCGGAATCATCGAATTCTTTGGTTCAATGCTGAAAGCACAACAGAATCGAAGCAATATCGATGTGATGTGAAATTCCAATGTCATCATGTTCGTTTGAAATATGAAAGAATCGTGAGTGTCAAACTTTGCCCAGCGTATTCTACACGCAAAAGTGAGAAAACAAATGTTGCATGAACATGTGCACTTGAGTGTTTTATCAAGGAGTTATGACTGATCATACAAAATGATGATAAACTGGCATTTCGTCGACACAGCGTACAAACGTATCATCGATGTTACAGAAACTTGGATAATCTCATCGAAGCTCTGTGTTTACCGACAAAACTATAAATCCAACAGAACCAAGCAAAATAACAGTGGACCTTCTTAATGCAATAACATTGAAAAATGACGTTCGTTATTACGAAAACAGAATTGGCGTCTAACAAAAATTGACGTTGAGTTTGAAATTGAGTTTTGTTAGTAAACACCTGTCTCTCTCTCTCTTTCCCACCCCAACTCTTTTTTCCTGTATTTTTTTTTCTCAATCAGTAACCAGATTATTCGCGACGCATCGCTCGCCAGGACGCATGTCCCTGTTTTCTCTTCGACCACGGCAAAATCCTACCTCGCGCAAAATCTATATTACCCGCGAGTGTGACGGGATGGTTAGCGACGATAAGGAAATTCTTCGACACCCCAGACGTGGAAAACGATGCCGATAAATTGCCAGATTATTTTTTTTACGATGCTGTAAAACTGAACTCGCTCACAGCCGGAAGCTTCGTATTCCGGAAAAGCGTAAACACGTACGTTACTCGAACCAATAAAAAAAACACATCCCTTCGAAGCTTGTCTTAATAACCGTAGAAAAAAAAAAACGAGAAAATTAACGTAAATGGTCGTGTTTGTATTTTTAATGTTTTCTCATTAAATTTCATTCGGTTGAAATGATTTTTAGCGACTCGAATTTATCGAAAACACTTTTTCTTTTTTTTTCTTAATGTCGAGGAACATTGTCCGGAAAAATTAGCAGTGAAGACAACTTTTTTGCTCTTATTCGATCGAAATATATTTAATTTAACTAAAAAACAAAAAAAAATATAACGTAAATGGTCGTGTTTGTGTCTTAACATTTTTTCTTATTAAATTTCATTCGATTGAAATATTATTAGTAACTCGAATTTATCAAAAACGCTTTTTCTTTTTTTTTTAATATCACAAAGAATGGTCCAGAAAAGTTAGCAATGGAGACAACTCGTTTGCCGCAATTCGATCAAAAAATATTTGATTGAAAAAAGAAAACAAATAATATAAAAGGTCAATGAGAATCGTGAAAAGCTTGGTTAAAAAAAAATTCGCAATGCCTCGAAAATAACTCGAGAATATGAGAGAATTGTGGATGCTGCACGGATGGCTGTGAGGCATCTTTGTGCTTGTGTGTACATGCACGTTTATTTGTCTTACCGGTAGCAGGGTGGGAAGGGGGTGGGGAGGAGGAATGGGTTACGAAGTGTAATAGGAAGACGGTGCGGAAGAAGGGTTCGAAGTAAATGGAGCGAATCGTTTATTCGACCACGTTCCAGTGGCACAGAGTTTTAGGGCGTGAAAGCGAGACAGCAGTAGAGACACCAGGGCGGTTCGGCTCGGTCAGACAACGCGAGGGGGGGGGATAGTTCCAAGTGGAAATAAACAAGGGTCGTGGTACAGACGGGCGAGGATTCGGTTTGTAGTTCTCGTCGAAATAGCATCGGTCGGGTGAACCCGATGGGCGAATCCTTCGGTTCGAAAGGTTTCCAACCGAACCCCGTTGGCAAAGCGTGTTCGTGGCGTCGACACTCACTCACCACCCCCACCCAACACGAACAACTCTACAGTCGTTGGCCAGTCAAAAAATATATTAAATTAACGATCAGTCATTGGCACTGTCGCATCTCCACTTCATGTGCTATCATCGTTAGACACCTTCATGTGACTTTTCTTATCAAATTAACTCTTTAACCACATATCACCATGTCATTCAGCCAGGATTTCAAAAAACTATGGACTCACTTAAATTCATAAGTCATCGAAAAATAATTATGCATTCTGTATTAGGTTTTACATAATAGGCATATCGTAATGGTAATCAACTTTTACACCCACTACGCGGGTCGTTTTCGACCCCAGCGAAATTTAAAAGTGCTTTCGAACTTTTGAAAACGAGCATGGAAGGCGCCAGAGGGGCATACTCTCTGAAAATCCGAAATATTACAATTGAGATTTTAAGTTGAAGGTCGAAACAACTTCTATGATTTTTTTTCAAGATTTTTTGAAGCACTCTTACTGGTCCAAAAAACGCCAGGACGACCTCTGACCCCCGTAGTGGGTTTACAACGATTGTCGATAGCAACCTCAAAACCACATATCACATTGAGAAATTCTTGTATCATCCTATCTCCGGTCAATCATTTTTCTCTTTTTTTTTTCCCTCAACCAAAAAAACATGAACGTCACGCCGAATTTCCGAGATGACGATAAATGGACGTGAAAAACAAGAACAATAACAAAAATGTCTTATTTCATTTCAATTTTTCACAGTTCCAATTTCCCACGAGCCGAGGGGGTGTCGAGAAAAATCTCATTTTGGGGGTGGGGGAGGAATTCCCGTGGCACGAAGCTTATCGTGAAAAGCTTCGTGCTTGGATCCCGAGGATATCTGCTCGGTGGAAGAGAGAAAGAGCGAGTCGAAGAGGGGCAACGGATGAGGGAGGAGAGGAGAGAGGTGGGATGGGGGGGAGGGAAGCAGCCTAGTATAATACACACTGGCAAAGAGGGCACACCGAGCACATTTCCCCCGCGTCACCGCCACGCCCCGGGGAAGCCCGGACGGGTGGCGGCAGCGCACGAAATATCGAGGGCGTTCGCGGGAAAGCGGGTGAAACGAGGGCGACGGCGGAGGGGAGGGGATGGTGGCTCACGACTAATCGATGTACGTTGCTTTCGTCTACAACCAATCAACGTCGACGGAAACTTCGGGAGAGATTCATCCGGAGAGTTATCGAGGCCCTCGTTTATCTATATACACATGCAGCGTGAGCGAGAGAGCGAGAGAGAGAGAGAGAGAGAAAAAATAAGGACTTTGGTCGTACCGATGCATCATATCGATAAACTAAACTTTACTTCACCGGATACTTCATTGCAGCATAAAGATCACGATAAAGGTCAACAACGATTGCCAAAAATTCACCGAATTTTCATCGCCCATCGATCTAACGATCGACAGAAGATTGCAAACTTATCGACAGAGCTACGGAAATGCCGCAAAGTGCAAATGGACGATTTTGTTCGTGGTTAATCGTTATTTTCGCACTCATGGAGCTTTCATTGTGGAATTGCCTGAATGCTAATGACGCGAGTTAGAAGAAAGAAAATATTTCGAGGGTGTAGTTCCGAGATACGCCACCAGGATCGTTCGCGTTGTTGGAAAGTCCTGCGGAACGAAGGTCCGATCGATTAGCGATAGGCGCGAAGTAAGTGCGGGATAAGGTCAAGGCGATATTGGTCACCATTGCTCGACGTACCGCGATGAACGGTTGGCTCGTGTCTATGTATGAACGATTGAATTGCTTCGCGATCGAGCGCTGATGATGGATTCGCGAAAGGACGCCGATTTCACAATAAATTTGGCATTTTTTCAATTTTTTTTGTAAAAATGACTCAGCTTTTCAATGTAAATATTGCCGATCCAATTCGTCTTCGGGAAAGCACGGACGCAAAAAAAAAATTGAAAAGTTCAACCGAATAGTTTTTTCTTGTAATTTGCGTTTTTTATTTAATATTGTGTATACACATTACCAGACAAATAAATAGATTTTTAGAATGACCCATATAATATATAGATATAAAACTAACGAATCTAATTTCGTTCGATCTCATAGAATTACATTGACGATCAGAGTCCATATATGTGCTGTCAGATGGAACCGTAAAAAACGCAGTAACAACGCAACTATATACAAGGACTCACGAAAATCATGGGGCAGATCGGTAGGACGTGTATTCGGTACAACGAATTCGAGTCGTAGATACTACTCCGCAGCAAGTTGCGGATAACAACCGGCAGAGGGTGCGGCGAAGTCTCGTTTCACAGTCGCGAACTGACAAATGGTTCTGTTTACAATGGCACGCGCGCGCGTGCGAGCGAGCGAAGGGTGGACGTTTCCGAGATACGGAAGAAGTGAGAACACGTGGGGGGAGGGAGGAAACAGCCACGGATCCATGGACGATGGTCCTTGCGGTCTCGAGTTCTGGGATAGTATGTTCCCAATACAGAAAATCACAATACAACGATGGTTCGGACATTTTCCGCATCTGAATTCTTACGAGGATGAAACAGGGCAAGAGGGGGGAGGGGGGAGGAATAATAGTTTGCTGGTATTTCAGCAATCGATGATGAAACACGAACACGAAACTTTTTATTTTCTTCACCAAACGACGATGAAAATCTCATCGAGAATCCGACCTGACGGATCGTTGAGTTCAAATTTCCGTGTTCGCCAATTAGACGTCCGATAATTGGCAATTGGCGAAGACGTCGAACGGCCACATGATCCGGAATAATTATCCGATTTTCCACCAACGAAAAAAAATCGATCGTTCAGACGTAGCTACATGAAATTTCGACTCTTGGATATAATGAGACGAAATGGCGCAATTATGGTATTGACTTATGTGAACATTCGGGCGGGTTGTAAAAGTAAATTATGTGGACGCGATGAAAATCACGTTTTGTTGGTTGACCAGCGTGAAAATTGTCTGGGAGACCGGATTGAGATCTCAATCTTCGGGTCTCGATGGTTTAGCAAGAATCTTTGGTGTGTTTATAATATATATGTAGTGAACGCTACCGTTCTGCGATCGTTCTCTCTCTCTCTCTCTCTCTCTCTCTCTCTCTCTCTCTCTCTCTGTCTCTTACTATCGGCACTGCGGCGGAAGTGCGCCCGCGAAGCTCAAAGGAACTGAAATTGGGCGCGTGGGTGAGGCGAAAGGGTGAAAGAGAGAGAGACATGGAAACGTGTGGATTCAGATTTCACGATCGTGGCGTGTTGGAAGCTCGAGGTCTCTCTCACACTTTCGCACTAGGGAAAAGTGAGAAACTCCGTAATCGTGTGAGAAAGCTGCGAGTACGAAGGGGGCTGTGAGATCGCGAGGGAGAAATAGTGGAAAGGGTTTGGGATTCGACGACTCAGTCACAGACGAAGCGAACTGGAATTCTGAGAAAGCGTGGCTTTTCATCTCTTCCTCTCTCTCTCTCTCTCTCTCTCTTTCCTTCTCTATCTCTCTCTCTCACGCCAGCGTGAACCCGGCCCTTCGTATTCTCACTTCTCACCATTGCCAATTCACCAATTCACAGTTTCATCGCACACGTGCGACACGCTCTCGTGTTTTCGGCTCTCAGACTCCACGAAAATCGGGGGGTCTCGTGACTGTAAAAGTCGTAAGTTCGTGCATGGCCGGTGTGCAGGTTATCGTCGAAATTTTTTCTCTTCCATTACCAACACGTAAAACGTTCATTTTTCGATAGGAAAACTATTTTTTTCGAAAATCGTCGATAAGATTTCTGAACATTTTCGTTGGAAACTAAATTTTTTGGTGTAACATAATGACGATCGAATTTTTGTTTTAGGTTGATTATTTATATCATATATTTTTTTTACACCGGATAGTCGATGAAAATACACGAATTCAATTATACATTTTTAGGGTTTCTCTAAATTTTTTAAATGAAAAAAACAAACAGAAAAAACGAAAAAAAAAAAACAAAGTGAAACCTCTGTACGATTACTTTGTTGTCCGTCCATCAACTCACGGACCATCAGAGACTACGTACTTCCGGTTGACCTAGAATCTTAAAATTTGGCACGAAGAGAAATCTCGTAGCACGAGTGGAGGTCAAAAAATAACCGAAACCATTGATTTCTCATTCTATGTAGAATAATCACGTGACAAATTTAATTTTGCAGTTTTCTTCGCACAGCATCTACGCGAAGACGCGTATACACTAAGAGGCCTTGAAAAGTCAATAATTACGTTGTTCCAAATGTCAAATTGTCGATAGTTCAATAATATAGTAAATAATAATAAAACCATTATCTCACGCTTTTCCTACGTTTTTTCTTCAATATTTTTCTTCAATTCACCGTAGCACAATTATCAATGTCGTGGTTCATTCGTCCACGACTGACGTTTCGTGATAATGTCCTCGTTGCGGGATAAAATATATATATATATAGCACTCGAGAACGAGAGTCGGGGGAAAAGTAATGGCGAGCGGAAACGGAAGTATGGAACGTACGATTCACGGGAAACAATTAACCGTTACGAGCTATGGGAATTCCACGTCATTACACAAGTTTTCGCGTTTTTTTGTGATTTCTTTTTTTTTTAATGTTTTTCGTATCTTTTTCGATGCATCATCATTTTTCGTTTGCTTCGACAATGCGAAACTCGACGAGTACGATTTTTTTTTCCACTAGCGACAAAGTTGCTCTCGGAATAGTCACGATATATATATATATATATATATACATATACACGAGTTTATTTCTGTTTTTGCCCTCGGTCTCTTTTACGCATGTACATTCTCCAAACGTGCTCTTACGTGTTCCACTTTTCACAGAAAAAAAAACTCGGCACTTTGTTCCGACATGATCGCCCTCTATAGACGGTTTCTTTTAGCGAATTCGAATTTCGTGAAACGTTCGTCCGAGTTACTTTCTTGTTCACTTTTACAGCTCTTTTCGTCCGAACAGAAGTGGACCTTGAAAGGGCCAACCTCTTTTCAAACTCTTCAAACGCCCTTCACCCTACCAGCACCGTTATCTATCTTTTTGCGTTCTTTTTTATTTTTATTTTTACTTTTTTTTTATTTTGTCGTTGTACAAAGCTCGCACGTTCACGACATTCACGTGACCATTCTCACCTTCAATCCACTTTCAGCCACGAATAAGCCGGACGAACGAAGGGGAGGGGGGTGAGCCACCCCCAAAGAAGCGTGACGACGACGACAAAGTATAATTCCACAGGATGGAATGGTCAATGGAAACGCTAATGCGTTTCGGTCACACTAAGTGCTCAACGACGATTGCCTTCGAATACAAGCAAAAAAAAAAAAAAAAAAAAAAAAAAAAAAAGTGCAATCATTGTCGAGTTCCCAAGCTTCACAATTTTGTCGAAAGAATTCGAGTAAATTTTTTAATCAACTGCAAGGTCCAAGTCAATATTTCAGTATTTTTTTTTATTTCGATTTTTTTTTTCACTAATTCGTAAGCATGCTTTTCTCGAGAATAATTCTCCGCCTCGTAATTACTCGTGAGCGATTCTCCTCGCTCATCCAAACATCGCACTGGCGTAACTCGAACTCGAAAGTGAAGTTTTCGAAAAGTCGATCGAGTCGAGTGAAGACCGGAGTCTGCGATTTTGTCGCTGCAGGCGCTCCAGATGTGATAACGTTACCATCACATCAGCCACGGCACATTGAGAGAGAGAGAGAGTCTTACGCCCAGTGAAATTCTGACAATTACATTTCCTTCTCGCAACTATTACGGACTCGCGATAATTATCGTACCAACACTCATTACCGTGCATTGTCACCTACGCAATCTCGTTCGCGAACAATGGTCTTCGGGCTCTCGAACGAAATGATTTCTCATTGTTATTCGAGCGTTGTACATAAATGTGTACATTAGGGTGGTCCTTATTCGGGTTTTTTTTTATTCAGTGATTCTTGTTGATTTTTTTTATCCAAATGAATTCTCGTTGATTCGAAAGGACCAACAAAAAAAATATCCTGAAACTTTGAGGTCCCTATCGCAATTTTAAACCTTGTGATTTTTATATTTGGGACTTTTCGATTTTTGGGTGCGCCCAAATTGACTCAAGGACTCTTCTCAGGGGTTCCCCAAACCCCACATTAAACGACAAATGGCTCAAATCAATTTTTTTTAATTTCAAGAAATCGAGTTTTTAAAAGATAAGAATTGATATTCAATTTTAAGCACACCATCAATTTATTTAGTATTATGTATTATTATATTTCTACATTTTTTTAAACATAGTTAAAAAAAAACATTCATATAAAAATGATGACAACTATTTCAGTTCTAACATTTAATTCGAAACATTGAGGTTAGCATAACCTCACAGTGGCATTTTTTCGTTTCTCACTCAAAGTGTGAGGGGTCCTAGGGTTAAAAAAAAAATCCAAAACACCCAACCGCCCCATTATAGACGCATCTCGTTGCAAAAGTGCCAGAACGCCAAAAGAAAAAAACAACCCAATGAGTCCAGGCAAAGACAGAGGGTCGTGTTGGAAAAATTTAAAAAAATTAAAAAAAAAAGAAAGCGCAGATAGGGGTTCGTCGCGTCGGTGTCCACGAGGGGTGTCGGTAACGAGGGAGAAAGCGTATACGACGAGCCAAGCGTAGCGCGGGTCTCCGGGCGGCGCGGGTTCGTTTGTTCCACGGGCGCTGATTGATGGACAAAGTTGCACCTAACCAACGGGTCTGGCCGGCCAAGCGGAGCACCCTCGCGGGTTTCCGTGGAAGGACAAATGAACGGTCGAACGACCTCCCCCCCCCCCCCCGCGTACATTGGGGGGGTTCGTTTCTGCTTTACTTCTCTCTCTTCGTTTCTTTTTTCCATCGTACTCATATATCGCTCTCTTTCTCTCTCTTCTACCATTGTTCCTTCTCGTTTCTGTCTGGACGTGACCCCGTCGCGCATATTAGTCAACCCCCGCTTGCGCCCCGAGACCCTTCGTACGAGCTGCGCACCAACGCGTGCCGGATAACTAAATGCTTCCTTCTCTGTTCCAAACTCTTCATTAAATTCACGAAAAATTCATCGTCGTAGCGTTATTTCAACTTTTCTACGTTTTTATTTCAAATTCAATCGTTTTTATTAATTTTTTATTTATTTTTTACGGATGGTTTGTCAATCATTGTTTTTTTGGGGTGACAGATGTGTTTTTTTCTTTTTGTTTCCGTTTGTGAAACGAGTGTTAAATTTTTTTGTTATTTATTTTTTTTGCGGACCGAACAGCGACGAAGAAATTATTTCTTTTATTATTTTTATTAAAATTTATTATTTTCGAGTGAAATTGAGATGGTCCCGGAACATTAGAATTCCCATAGAACGATAACTCTCGGTTAATAATTTGTAACGATAAATTATTGTGACAGGTTGCGAGAGTCTTGATGTCGCAAACGTGGACGGGGTACTCGCGAGTTGTAATGAAAATGAGACACCGTGTAAGAGACCCCGGAACTTCCGCTCGAGCTATTAGCGCGTTGCGCGAGAGCGAGGGACGGCAAAGTTAGCAAGATTCTCACGAACGGACTTGATTAAGTGTTTGTAATTCGATTTTCCGTCTTAATCCAATTCGTGTCGGTGCGATGAAAAAGCGCGAACGCTCATTTTGTAAGTCCTCGGATTGCGCGTGAATCATCGACTCTCGACGTTTGTTCGAATTTTATGTGATTCGGGAAATTTATAATCTTCGAAAAATCGAAACTTTTCGGAAAGTACGGTTTTGTGACAAAACAGATGGATTAAGTTTTGCATCAACACCGTGAGATAATTTTTCGATTTTTCTGACGAAATAAATTTATTATTATTTTATTTATTTATTTATTTATTTATTTATTTATTTATTTATTTATTTATTTATTTATTTATTTATTTATTTATTTATTTATTTATTTATTTATTTATTTATTTATTTATTTATTTATTTATTTATTTATTTATTTATTTATTTATTTATTTATTTATTTATTTATTTATTTTTCCATGTTCCTGAAAAAGCTTTGCTGTGTGACATTTTTCAGTGACACATTTTTCGACTAATTACTCGATTGTGAAAGTAAAAGTAATCATTTTTCGTACTCCGAATAATCTTTTTATTCGACATAATCGAAATTACTGTTTGCACGATAAATAAAATATTTATTTTTTATAAATATTGAATTTTCTACCAAAATACTTTGGTAAAAAATGGTAAATTTTTCGATGACGAGAAATAAAAATTGTCAATTATTACGAAAAAAAAACATCAACTAAAAAAAAAAAGATGACGCAGTTTGAATCGATTGACGATATAACGTGTTACGCAAACACAAACCTGTTCTGCTGTTCGTCGACGATGGCAGATGCGAGGGTTGCTAGTCGTCGATCGAGGCAACGGGGTCGTTCGCCCCGTACCGGTGCTCACCAGTCCGCGAACCGTTCGAAGGCGGCGAGGCCTTCGTCCGACGTTTCGATGCTCGCTCCACCGCCAATTATCCCGTTACGTCCGGAAACGCAATTGCCGCCGTTGCCCCTGCTGTTTCTGACCGAATCAGCGCAACTGTCAAACGAGCTACCCTCCGAGCAGTCGTCGACCGCTTCGTTCTCCTGCTTACGCATGCCACGAATATTCTGAAACAAACGAAAAAAAAAAAAAAAAAGAAAAAAGATTCTTTAAAAACATATTTTTCAATTTCGTTCGACGTGATTAATTAAAAGGGTTACACCAAATTGAGATTTTGGAAAAATTAATTATTTTTTTTCGGACAGATTTATCGTTTTTTAGTCTTGAGAAAATGTTGAGCGTTTGACCTTAGGAAAATTCAAATTATTTTCAGAGTTATGGCAAGATATCTCAAAAATATACTCAACTGATTTCGATTAAACTTTTGATGTGACATTTTTTTTTTCTTTTCAAATGGAGGTGCTCAATAATAAGTGAAAGTTGCATCGAAATTTTCTAGATAAATTTTGTAGCTGAATATTATATTGGTTTATACTTTCAGAACACAAACTCTGTTTGACAATATTTTCGTAAATACAGGTTTCACAGCGTGAAAAGTAAAAAATGGCGATTTAATCTCATCTCACCCTACATTTCTAAATAATAAAACACATTTATTTTATTTTTAAACAGATGCTACAGAAACAAAAAAAATTCCGCGATCGGCAAGGTTTTTTAAAAAAAGGGTCTTATTGACAGCTCAATTCTCCACCATTTTATAATTTCTTTATTTTCAATCGTTGATAAAACCATAATTTATATAAAATGTAAATTATTTTATATATTTGATAACTGCGTAAAAAAAAGATTATTTTTCTTTCAATTTTTCCGAGCACCAAGGTCGAGTAACTCCTTGAAAAAATTTAATTTTCCAACAACGTCTGACAGATTGACTAAATTGATTGATCGAACGTCTCGAATGATTGAAATTATTTCTCCCAGTGCCTTTCTATACCGAACGTTACGATCCACGTGGCTTCGTGCTCAACGAGCGAGACGAGTGAGAGAGTTTAGAAGCAAATTCTCGTCAGACACCTGACACTCTTCGTTACGTCGGCTAATAACTCGTAAAAGTTTTCACGATAATGCCGAAAATTTTCGGCTTGAGCCTGTGTCTCGGCTTTTGGATTATTCAACGAAGAATATTTGCGGTTGCCATCGGGGAACCCAGCTGCACGCATCGTTCTCGTATATCAGCGTCGGTTTACCGACCGCATAAAATACTGTGACGTCACGATGTACAAAAACCACCGGTCGACGTCTCATCATCGAGAAACTATTTTTTTTTATATTTTCGCAACGATTCGACAAAGTGAAAGTTTTGTAATTTTTTCGTATTTACGAAAAATATAATAAAAATTGACTGGATATAATAAAAATGACCGATGAAGTGAACTAAAAATATTGGTAAAGTTTTAATCATCGATGCAATTTCGTTGCAACATTTTCGAAGCTTTTATCAGCACTTTTCGTATCACCATCGACGATCAGAAATCACGCGGATGATTTTATCGAACACGAGACTTCCGAATGCGGAGACTCGAGAGAGAGAGAGAGAGAGAGAGAGAGAGACTCGACCGTGCGACTCAATTTAAACTTCGATCTGTCTGACCTAACATCGACTGTTCCACTTGCAGCCGCATATTCGAGTATTCACTCGAAATAATTTCCGTGTCGATTATCGACGCGTTTCCTTTCCCCCAACGACGCTAATTTCAACCCTTTACCCTCAAAACTGTATGCACAAATACCCAAAACCAATGGAAATAACCTTTCATGTCCCATGAAATCGTAATTCATTGAATATTTCCAAAAATCTTTCGAATTTTCATTTTCATCATCTGCTCATCGGTTTCAAACCATTTTTTAGATAATTTTAACGCTTGAATAATTTTCTAAACAAACGAAAAATAAAAAATATCCATTTCGAGCACTTTCGATGGTTAGACGATGATTCTGCTTTTTCGCACGAATTTTTTCGCACGACCGCAAGCTCGGACCGTCACAGCTCGCGCGATAATTTGACACGAACGGTTTGGCCCTTCGCTGTGCCTCATCGTCACCATGAATGGGCCGCCCCCTCGAGTTCCATTCTACAACGTGTAATGCAACTCGACTGCTTGTCACTTTTCACGCTATCCATCGTTCCTCATTAATCTCCGTCCGACCGTACTTCCGCCGAAAACGAAAAAAAGAAAAAAGAAAAACGAGGAAGAAAAGAAGAAAAAAATAAACGTCCTATCCCCTCCCCCCCCCCTCTAAACCTGGAACCACGAAAAAAAAGGACATAATAAATTACATTCCATAATAAATGGCAGAATAGTCACGTACCGAATCCAACAAACGTAGGAACCACGTGAATTTATTTCATTTCTATTTTTTCGCAAATATATATATATAGCACAAACGACTTTGAAGCTCAAAGTCTGACAGCGGAAACCCACCGCACGTGGATCACCGTTCTCACATCCTGCTCGAAAACTTATCTTTTATTTTTTTTCCCTCGAACGTTTTGAAGAGGCAGTCGCGTTAATTGCTTTCTTGACTAGCGTATTTTTCACCACGTTGAAGAGTCCACGAGAGAAAGACCGTTGAGAGCCCAGATACATTTTCGCGTTATACACATTCACGATTTTCTCAAAGCCATGTCTCCATGTTTCACAGTCACCGCTCGTACGAATAACGAATGTTCCGGGTCTTCATTCTCTCAGACGGTTCTCACATCTGTCCCATGCAAAAAAAAAAAAAAAAGAAAAAAAACTCTTTGAACATCCATCTTTGAACTACGAGCGTTATATCAACGTTTATGGGTCTGACGTAGAAAAAAAAAATCAACTTTGTGCTTCGAGCGTTTCTCCACGTTTGTTTGTTAACCAGTGACGACCGTCTCATTACAGTTTCACGTCGCATCGGTTTCCATCGGTTTTGTGTCCGAGTTATCACAACCTTTTCCCTCTGTTTCTCGTATCCAGCCCGGCAATCAACGAAGAGCGTATATTCGTTTCTAATGGAAGCAGAAGAATAACAATCAATCACGTATGATGAGATTCGACCAATGGGGTCGAGGGTCGCTACGCGAAAAAATAAAATAATACCGTTTAGGATATATAGATGAAAAATGTCTTGAGAAGTGTTCTTTCTCGCCTTGTCAATGCACCATTTTGCTTCTGATACAGCAAAATTGAAATAAACATTAACATTTCTCTAGAATAAGATTTTTAGAGTCTCTAAAATAATCTCTCAATCGCTAAAATAATATCTAAATCTCTAAAATAATCTCTAAATCGCTAAAATAAACCCTAAATCGATAAAATAATCCCTTAATCGCTAAAATAATCTCTAAATCGCTAAAATAATCTCTAAATCGCTAAAATAATCTCTAAATCGCTAAAATAATCTCTAAATCGCTAAAATAATCTCTAAATCGCTAAAATAATCTCTAAATCGCTGAAGTAATCTCTAAATCGCTAGAATAATCTCTAAATCGCTAAAATAATCTTTCGCCCGATGATCAATGTGACCCTAAAAGTTTTTTTCTTCATTCTATCGTACACGTTCTCCTGATGCTCGAGGAAAGGTTCGTTGAACGAAAAAACCTCGAAGCTCTTCCGGAAAAAGGATCTTGGACGGTAACAAGTCTCCCAGAGTCTCAGTGGTATTGGGAAAAATATACGAAGAGATTAGGAGTGGGCGAGGTAATCCGGTCGTGTCCTCCAGGACCGGAAAACGACGTTGTATCGTGTCATATATATATATATATATAGCACAGCGTTGTGTAATATGTAGCACAGCGTGGAGTTAGAAAACACGTTGGGAATGAGATATATACATATATATATAATTCAGTGTTGTGCAGGGATCGCAGGAAGGAATCAGAAAGGACGTGAAGAGTTTCATGAGTCGCGACGAAGGTCCGGTTGATAAAATAGAATATCGAAGGGACCTCCTAAGGTCCTCGAAGCAGACGAGTCTTCGTGGCCGAAGCCACAATGCAGTTATAATCGAGATTTCTCACATCGACGTACTTTTGGCTGGGATTGTATCTGTCGTACATCCTCAAACGTAGCCGCCTGTCAGCCCTCTTACGTCCATATACATACATATATATACATAAACATAGACTCAGTCACATTGTACGTATATATCTGTATACACACCCTATCGATTGTGAACACTCAGAAACTGCTTGACGCAAATGCCCTCTTCAACCTCAGTTATTAATATACCCATTGTTTTTACCATTCTTGCCATTCCTTCTTTGTCACACGCCACATGCCCGTTCCGTTGTTTACTCTTTTCACTTCTCACCCCTTCGCCCCACTCTTTTCCCCCTTTCATCCACCCCCGGTGTCGCCCACAGACACCGAGGTGGTTGAACTTTACCCCCCCGGCTCGACAAACGCTTCAACTTGACTCCGAGACACGAAAGCCTTCACGCGTCGTCCTTATGTTCTTCTTCTCACAATGGAAATTATGTCTCTGAATACGTGGAAAATACTGAGGGTTGAAAATTCGGGATGGATCGATTGCTAGAATTATATATACACGTATATATATATATATATACACTTTTTCCTCAACGTCTGCAGTTGAATACCTTCTCCAGTTATTTTTCGTACCTGTCAAACGATCGTGACGTGTGACATCGTTCTACTTGGTTATTTTTTTTTTCTGTCGTGCGAGAAAATGTGCATAAAAACTTTTTCTCTCAGTGAATCGCATTGTCTGACGAAAGTTTCCAACGTACTATCAAAACTACCCTAGCGTGTAATAGCCATCATCGTGATGGAAATACATTGATTCGCAAAAGTGGCGCTTTTATGTGGATCAACGTCCTGAAAAGAAATAAAGACGAACGAATAAAAAAAAATTGAAAAAGAGTGAAAAAAAAAAAAAAAAAAAAAAGAGTTTGCATCAAAGTTGGGATTTGGTTGGACGAGTGAAATTGAAGGCAATTCGTTGAACGTGGTCGTACGATAAAACTACAGGGTCGACGATTCGTACAAATGGAAAAATCTTGAAAGTACGAGAAAGGACATTTGTGCGACGAAAGATAATGTGGAACATGTGTGGATGTCTCTCGCGGAAGGTGACTCGACCCGGACGGTATATTGATTCTACGGTCGAGGTACACACATTGGGTAGTTCCCATCGAACCCACCCCCCCCTCAATGGACAACGTTGAAATCTCGGTGTAGCGACCCTCATCGTCGTTCGCGTTTCATCCTCGTCGTGAACAGTGCCAGCTGCATCGATGGTTCTCTCCCACGAATCCCACTTTTATTCATCCGCGCTGACCAGAAAAGAAACGCGGACGGAAATAAGGGATGGAAAAAAAAAAAGAAAGAAAGGTTTCAGCAGGGCGAGACGAATCTTTGGGAAAAATCTGGTGGACATAGGGAGCTTATACAAAGTATCTTGTACGGTCGGTGATACATGTTGTATATCTGTGTATGTGCAGTGATACTCTGTTCTCCCAGAGCACAGCCCTTTTCATGAGACAAGAAAAAAAAAAAAAAGAAAAAGAAAAAGAAACGAAACGATTTCCCTCGGCTTTCCGGATTTCCGCCTCGACGCTATACGAAGCGAATTCCGGATGGACGAGGAACGGACGACGGAACAAAAAAAATTCACGAAAGCTCGGAAAGAATGAAGAAAAACTCGCGACGTACTGGCAAAGGGTGGGAGTTAATGTGAGGGGGGGTTTAAAATGAAAGAGCGGTTCATCAGAATTGCGTGAATCATTGATACAGCGAGTACATATATAGCGAACGTGAACGTGAACGTGATGACTCGGTGAAATGCGAAAAGCACGAAGTTTCCATTGTCAAATGGATGAGCTTTATTTTTCCGAATATTACGAAAGGTCGAATTTTCAAAAATTTGGTCTTCCAGACTTGGAATCTTCCAAATTTTCAAAAATGATAAATAACTGTTTAGTTTTTGGGGTGAAATGAAGTTAATATGCACATGAGAATTGATTACAGATTCATCGTACTTTCAACCTCCTTCACCCTGAACGTTACGTCGAAATAAGATGATTTACGGATGAAAATTTCGTCTTGGGGAGATGCTCGAAATTCAAATAAGCCAACAATGAATTAACATTATCCAATACATTTACGACACCTTTCTAGATATTATCCCTATTGATTCATTCATTTAATTAAAAAAGAATTTCAAAGTACAAGCCTCGGCTTATTCGAACACAGACAATCACCAACTAACCAGCATCAGCATCCACTGATACAAAAAAAAAAAAATTAAAACATTTTTTCACACGATGTAAATTAATATAAAATTAATGTCGTCCGAGTTTTCATCCCTGCACTGTTTCTTTTTTTTTATCCAAAAAACAATGAGCGTGTATTTTTTTATTCATATACGTGAAAATTTTCGAGTGCATCCGTGCACCGGAATTATTTTTATGCAGCAACGTTCGGTGCACCATGGATGAAGGATATTGCCATTACAGTGTGTATATCATTCGTAGCTTGTACCATGGAAAATGCAAATGGGAGGAAGAAGAGCGCGAGGGGTGCGGGACCGAGCTGGGGATCCGTGGCAATAAACGTTGACATATAATGAGGCGCAACGGGGGACACCCCACGGGCGATGCACATCACGAGCCGACTGTACACGTTAAACCCGGCGGACCAACTCCACGGAGGATTAAACGCTGGTTTATATATTCAGTAAAATCTCCGGTTAATATCCTATCGTTGGAACCAACGGGCTAACCATCTGGAATCATCCATATAATATATGTAATATATATATATATATATATATATATACGCATAGATATATATATTTATCTTGCATACTCCGTAAAATATGCGATCATTATTATGCTGCTTAGGTCGCTAATACCACAAACTAGCCGAGTGTTCCACAATTGTTAACATTTTTACGTTTACCTCCACGACGTAAAATCGCTGGTTCGTGGTTTTTCGTTTATTCGACAAACCTCGAGAATCGAATTGAATTATTTTTTTTAGAAAGAACCTAGACAAATAAAAAAATTATATATAAACTATATGCGGGATTGGGCATACGTAGTTTATATATAAATATCATATAGACTATATATAATGTATATATAAACTATGTGTGCCCAATCTCAAATATGGTTTCTATATATATAGATTATATATAATTTTTTTACTTCGGTATATTCACTGCGAAAAAAATTTTACAATCATAAAACCATTTTGGCCTACTTATTGTGCATATTTCGACCCCCATTAATGAAATTCTCGTTTCAGCGACGTGAGTGATACTTTTTTTTTTTACTCAAAACTGAAAACAAAATGAAATAATTTCAAATTGAGTCCCATTCGATCTGAACGAACCAACACTGGTTGCAAAAGTTTCCAACATAATCGTATAATTCCGATAATGCTAAATTGCAACAGCAACGTCGAATTGTTGAACGAAAAAAATTTAAAAAAAAAACGAATATAAAACAAGATTAATTTGCGGAAGAGAGAAGCAACGAAAATCAGCTTACAGCCAACCAAGCGCGTTATTTCATCGGACAGGTTTCGCGGCAATTAATTGTTTTTCCCAACGTTGAACATCTAGGAACTCGCGGGTTCGTGAATATCGAATTATCAATTCACCGTCGATAATGAAGAGAATAACGGAGATGGTATTAACGCGAGAGAGAGAGAGGGCGGGGGGTGGGAAGGGAAGCCGTGTGCGGTTGAATGCAATCAGATTAGATATACCTACGTAGCTATATCGCACAACCGAGCTATCCGTGGTACACAACATGCAAACGTCGGTCCCCGCAAGCTTGCTGATGGCGTAATACGGCTAACAAGATATCGCTTCGTCGCTACACCACGAACAACTTTATTCCATTTTATTTTCATTTGTTTCTTTTATTTCTTATTCCATTTTTTATTGATAAAAAAATGCAAACAGTTCGACGAATCTCCACCGGATTTTGGGCAAAGTGCAATTTAATTCGTTGCCAAGGGTTTCCAAGGTCAAATGGCAAACGACCGATAGGATCGAATGTTCGACATAGTTGTTTTTTTTTTTTTTTTTTTTTAACGGACTCGGTCGGTAAAAAAACACACACGTTGACTTGCACGCAGCGCAATCATGCGACAAAAGTGTAACACGGTTCCGGGGACCTTTGGGATTGGCTTTGGGGGTGGAGGGAAGGGGGAGGGCGATGCACAACAAACGTTGCCGGATAAATGGCTAGTCGTTGTAACGAACGAATGGACGGTACACCGAAAATCGGGTTGAAACGAAGCATATCCAGTGATCGAGTGATCGATACACGTGCAACGACGAAAGACACTCCCTAGCACAATCACCCCTGGAAACGTCGACATTTTGAAAAACAAAAAAAAGGTGTATGGATTCCAGGATTTGAATGCCACGACATGATTCGATTGGCCGGAGCAACGAAGATTATTCGAAAAACGATGGAAATAACTCGGAGATCGAAAAGCTGATAAACTGATCAACCGATTTCACCGTAAACACGTTGGACATTTTCGTGATTGATAAACAGTTCTTGTATGTTCAAAATAATCAATTTGACGATTTAAATCCAACGTTCGGCGATATCGAGATTTTTTTTTAATTATCGCATTTTTATGAATTTTTAATCGAAACTACAATGAAGTTTCGAATGAATCATTCAACCAATTTTGGCAGATTTTTCGATCGAATCAATGAATTGCTACAATACCACTCGCTCATTGAAAAAAATCATGATGGTCCACGAATCGCGTCACTCCAATGCCAACAAAACTTCGACTATTCAATCAAAATCGATGGTATAAAATTGTAAACGAGAGAATCCCATCGTCCCAACTTTGTAACGAACTCGATGAATCCACGTGAAACTTGAAATAAATTTCCATTAAAATAAAAATAAAAATAAATTCATCCATCACTGAACTCGTTTCAACTGCACTCATGCAAATTTAAACAGCATCATTGAAAAACTTGAAAATACATATATATAATTATATATATATATATATATATATATATATATATATATATTTCAATTTCAGTATTTTCGAACGATTGTACCACAATACCGAATAAAACAAATCAAGTGATATTAATCGATCGAATCCGAAGAATAGCGTTTAATCATACTCGTTTTCCGAGTTAATTCAATCCGTGATAACAATGAAGTACCATCAATGACCGCGGATGCTCGACCGTCGATAACATTCGATAATCACGCTCGACTGCCAATTCGTTTCAATCATCTCAAACCAAAAAAAAAACACAAAAAACAAAAAAACACTCAATGCGAGTAATTACGAAATTTCGTCGAAAGTGTGTGAAGTTCACGTTCCCGTGCAAATTTCGTCCTCTCTCAATGTTGCACTCATGAGTGGACGTAACCGTAACGTCTGTTGCGGGGTGATCGTTAATTCGAACAAAGTTCCGCGAGGGACGGATACCGGGGATACTCTTGCCGCTTTTCCGCCGCGGCGTTCGACCATCCCCCTCCCCCCCCCCTCTCCCTCGAAGCTACGAACATCAGACCCAACGTTTCCATCCCCCTTGGCAGCCTCTCCAAACTGGCGAGGCTTTAAAGCTCGTTAGCCACGGTTGAACCGTGTGTATATGTAAAGCTATATAACTACACTCGCGACACAAATTTTAGGAGTCAAGAGTACCTCGCCCCCCCCCCCTCCCCTTCTGCCCCCACGCTTGTGAGCTTTCTCGGTTTCTCTCGGACGTACGTTGCGGCACAACCGCACGCGGTTAAAACTCCGCTACGTGGCCCGCTTCCGATTTTCATCCGGCTCACTCTTTCTCTCACTCACTCACTCTCTGTCTCTCTCTCTCTCTCTCTGTATCGTCGGTCGCGAGCCCCACGACTCCCACAGCATGACTTTTCGACCCCGCAATGCTCTCGTGTGTCCTCCGGGCTTTCGGCTTTGTAAGCTTATTTTTTTTTGTTTTTTTTTTGTTTTTTTTTTTTTTCAAACCGTATGCCTGCGTCCCAACCAACCTCGAACCATGTTTATTCACTGTCTTCGTTACCGAGCCACAAATGCCAAACGGGAAAAATTGGGCTCGGGGACAAAATCAACGTGCGGAAATTCACTTTGTTCAACCTGTCGAATTCATTGAAATAGTTCGAAAATTTTCATCTGTGAAGAGTGCAGATCGTTTTTTTTTCTTCCTTTTTTCGAAATTAAAAAAATTGCCAGAATGTAATTAATATTGTTTTCGGATGATTCAACGTGGAAAACGTTATTTTCATTGACGCCGGAAATCTCTTTAGGAGTTAAATCATTTTCAAATTTTGACGCAATGAGTTTATTGTAACATCCAGATTGAAAAATAATAATTTTGTTAGTCATCCCAAAAAAAAAAAAAAAAATTTCCCAACTTGTATGTCATAATAAACTTATGTCAAAATTTTAAAAAGGATTCGATTATTTCATCCTCCTAAAAAAAATCCCAAAAAATACCAATTTTTCACGCTCCCAAATGGATTTCTAGCCTTAAATTTTCATATGATGCATCGACATCGGTGGTACGTTTGGGGTTGGTTTTACCAGTTCAGTTTTAAACTACAATGCTACGTACAATTTTAATGAAAAAAAAAATAGTCTTGGAAGAGAAAGGAATGAACAACAGCCACGAGAAAAATATTGTGAATGCAGGATTCAATATATATATATATACATATATATATATATATATATATATATATATATATATGGTGCATAGCAGAGTGGGAAAATGTCCGTGGGCCAGAAGTCAGTCCGGTAGATAATGCTGGATGAGACTCCCGCGAAGAAAGCAATCAGGCATTTCATTTGCGCGAACCCAACGCCCGAGTTCAGCTCGAGGGACCGTCGGGGGTGGGGGTTGGAAGGGGGTTGGTATCTTCCCCGGGGTGCGTCGGGAAAATACGACCGACCGTGGAAAACGCGATGCTCGGGAAAATGAGGAAATCACGACGGGAGAATGAATAAAGGGGTGAGGATGAAGGGTGAACAAAGAGATGGGGGGGGGGGGATAAATGTCGGAGTACAGGGGCGACGGGGGAAAAAGGGATGAAGGAATGACGAGACATGAATAAAATATTATACCGGATGATGTGAAATTATTTCAAGTTGTGGCAAAATTTCCGAAAATACATCGGTTAACATTTTCCGCATGATATAACAATCGAGCTCGACCATAAACCTGATAATTTTGAACTTTTCACGTAAAAAAAAAAAAAAAAAGATGCACCGTTCATTCAATTACGAAAGATCCTTTGTGTAGCCAAGTGAACAATGAGCCTTTGGAATGAAATTCATATTGCAATATGGCGTGGATATTAGATTTATATTTAAGTAATGTTAACACAGACGAGTAATATTAAAAAGGTTGCAATGTCAGAGAGAGAGAGAGAGAGAGAGAGAGAGAGAGAGAGAGAGAACGAGATGAATGCCCGAGGAAAATATACGGATAAACGAATTATAATGAATAATGCTGAAAAAAGTGTATAAATGCATTGTAAAAGGGAGAAGAATCAAGAGGCCATGAAAAAAAATTAAAAAAAAAAAAAAAACATTTCGTTCACGTTCCGGATAAATTATAACGAACGTTGCTGATACAATACGGGTATGTACCCACTCACAAGAATTGTGTAGTGCACTCTTCACTGCACAAAAGTACATTTCACTGGTTTATTTGCTCTCCGTTTTCCATTCGCAGTATTTGCCGTATCCTTACTCCATCCTTTGATGCGAAAAATTTAATGAAATTTTTTTATTTTTTTTTTCTTGTGAAATCCCAAACCTGGTGATACAATAAATAGCGTACGTATCCACTTGAGAATGATCCTATTTCGTGCAATAAACCTTTTCACGGTACAAGCAAGCACCAATAAAAAAATATCAAATATTCTTTATTTAATTCATTAAAATCCCTCGTACATGATTAATAAATGTAAAAAAAATTTTTTTTGAATCTTCAAAATATTCTCAAATTTTTAATTAATAAATTATGTTCGATCGAATAGCCGAATAAAACATAACGACGATTCGTCTCTCGGGCCTTTGCTAATCGCACGAAAAAGATAATAAACGCCCATAAAGACGAATAAAAGTCCCAAAAGCCGAGGCAAATTCTCTAGATTGTCTCTAAACCGGAATAGAAGTGAAAAAAAAAATATACACATATATATATATATAAATATTCGCGAAGAAACGGAGAAGGGTCAAGCTTAAAAGAGCCCCCACGTGAGAAGCGGATTACCTCCACCGAGTAACAATGCACGGGGGGTCTTCCACGTGACGTAAGATCTTGGTAAAGCGAGCGAATCGGCGAGCCGACCTCGCTCGGCGAGAAGAGAGAGAAAACGATGGACGAAAACCAGATGTAAGGTGGAAAATGTAAAGAGTGGCGAAAGAGAAAGATCGCGTCGTGGATGGAAAACGTACGAGCGAGACGATGACGTTGCTGGGAAGATCTCTGTGGAAAAGAGAGAACGCAAAGCTCTGAAAACCTCTCCCTCTCTCTCTCTCTCTCGTTCGTGGCCTCCTCGCACGAAAGCTTTAACCTACATGCCCAACCGTACGGCAAATCATATTCCGTTGGCAAAATGAAAACCGTTTGCGATGCATTCCCCAAACCTATATATATATGTTATATTATATTATATACATGTATATAACATGCATAGCATATAGATATAACATATATACATATGCTATGCATGAATTTATATGTGAAACTATATATATATATATATATATAGATACGTGGGGTATATTTGCGACGTAGGGTGCCCGAGCGTACTGTTTCCTTCGCAAGCTCAGCGAGCGAAGCTATGCAAAAAAGCTTTTTGACGAATGCTCGTTTCTCCTCGTCTTCCATCACCGAGGACTCACTTTCGCGACCACATAAGTTTTGCCTCGCTACTTCTCGACGTTTCTCCACACACCCTTCGCTCGCCCAATGCGCATGCGCGCTTATGTACAAATTGTCGTACGCAACTTTTCTCCATCGTCAAGCACTTACTCGCATTGCCGACGATTTCAGGTTTCAACTTTTGTTTTCATTAGCTTTTTTTCGTCTATCGAAAACTCTTGTTGCTCGAGATTGCGTCGTCTCGTGACTGGCGGCTGTTGGACTTTAATTCTGACGAACAATCGTCTGCATATATATATGTAGATTTTATATGTACACGGAAGACTTTTTAATTAACAGCCGTAATCACATATCCTCTCATTCTTTTATTCCAATCGAAAAAAAAAAACGAAAAAAAAATGAGATAACTAGATAAACATTTTTTTTTTATTTTTGCAATTGAAATAACAGAGTGACGATAAAAAAAAATTCGAACGAATGAAAAAGTTCCCGAATAAAATAATCGGATGAAAAAAGATTCGCGATAACGAATAAAGATCAATGTACGTGCGACATATCCGCGTTATTGCGCACAAAAATTGTATTTATACAAAAACTGATACGAATAATCATGGGCGTATATCTCGAGATCGAAGAACTCCTCGTCCCTCATCGCTGCTCATTCACTCGCGCGTCGTGTCACTATCGGATTTTCGTGTTGTTCGAATAAATTATCATCGGGCGTGGACGAAGCCGACGACCCATATCGTTCGATTCAACTTACATCCCACTCATGCCTCATGCTCGTACATAAAATTTCCCGTTTGTACAAATATTTAACCGTGATTTCCGCACGATATTTACGTTATTACGTTCGATTCATGCGATCGTGAAATTTTTATCATCCCAATTGTATTCCAAAGCCACATTAATATTCCATGATAAAAAAAACGAACGACAATAAAAATCATATGTACCTGCATACATACAAACCCCACGAATTAATGTAATTGCATTTATTCGTGATGCTATATATATCACAAAACAAACATGTCTGTTTTTTCAGGGACGTATATTTATGTTTATTTTTTTTTTCGTTTCGTTTCGTTTAGCGCGTTGAATTGACGTGTCAAAAAAAAAATATACATGTATACACACACACACACACACATATATATCTATATATATATATGCGGTCAGATTCACAGTGGAGGATCGCGATGGCACGTGACTATTTTTTTTTTCCGTCCGATCGAGAGACAACGTGTAATCATCATCGCGTGTGTTCACGTCACCGAGTCACCCATACAACCAACCCTCCCCCCCCACCCCTCCTCAAACCCTCCCACATGTCCATCTCATTCTACATTCCTCATTCCCCCACCCCTTCCCCTCCCACTCATCCCCAAACCTGTTTTATGGCGATACAAACATATAATACAAATAATTGTTGGTGTTATTATTGTCATCATTATTATTATTCTATTTTTTTCTCAATCTGCTTTCATTCCATCATTCACTGAATTTCATACACATTCACGGGTTCGTTCGCTCGTCACACTGTCGGACGTATGCAGGTTGCAGCCCGATGCACGCAGAAGAGAAGTGTATGCTTGTGTGTGTGTGTGAGTGTGTTTGAGGAAGGGGGTGAATTTATCATCGTGGACTGGCGGGCAAGCGGGTCTGCCCAGCTGCCCGTTAAGTGATTGATGGGCCTGGGGATGCAATATCGATATCTATTACCGCGTTTCTCACACGGCGACATCGAGACCCAAACGCACCGCCAACCATTTCCCCTACCCAAGTTCTGCACGCCCCCCCCACTACACCGCGCACCCTCTTGCGAACGTACCTTCCACCCCCTCCGCACCGTCGACACAACCAAACCCCACCAACTTTCAACCCGACGATCTCTCGCTCACAGTTTTCCTAGCGGGGGCTTCGCATTCACATATTTCACCCTCATACTTATACATATATATATATATATACATATATATATATGCACAACCCACACGTGGACAATTGATGCTCGTGCATCATGTTCCTTCGTTCCAGTTCGACGCGATCTACCCTCGCGTCACATTTCCCGTTTCACCCCTTCTCCCCACCCCCCCCCCCACCCCCGTTTTTACATGGAAAAAATTGAATACGATGTGCACTCGGGGTATAAATCAAGACCGATGTGCCGTTGTTACGCGACAGAGATAACGTAACGAAGCTTCGTACGTACACGTGTGTGGAGGAAGGGAAGGGAGGGGGGACAATCCAGTTATACCGAATGCATGCAACCACCGCGAATCTATTTGCATTATACGTAAAACGATGGATCGAGGACCGATAACTCGGTCCCCGTTGCAACTGCATAAACTTTGTATTTATGGGAAAATTCTGTCACAGGGAATGGGAACAAATCGCAGATGCGTGTGTGTGTGGGGGGTAAGTAGTTAGGGAGCGTGTGTGGTCAGACAGAAATGTGCGATCGATCGGATTTACGTTTGCTTTGAAAGTTAATTTTTTTTTTACGAATTTTTCAGGTGTGGATCGAATGTCGAGATTTTTCGTTTATCGTGAGAAGTATGCAATGTTTTTTTTTTTTTAGTGAAATATCGTCGAAGGTGCAAAAGATCGTGAATCGTGTGTTTATATTGAATTTTTCGAATTGATAGCTTTCGATAAATTTTTATTTCGACATAATCCGATGGGGACCGGGTTATCGGTCGTGGCCGATAATACGAACGATGGTTGATGCGAACGGTGGCTCTCGTGGTTGTGGCATTGCTGGCACAACCACGAGACGGCCACGTAATTTCATTTGTACAACCGATCTCTCGTGTATATTTTATCCAAACAGTCTTGGATTATCCGTTTGGGGGATTTCGATATTTTCGATGATCGATGATGCGCTCGGGGCTGACTGGTCGTGTGGCTCGGGAGTGAGAGAGCGACTTTATGCGGTTCCGATAGGTTCGATGGGAATATATATATATATAGAGAGAGCTGTATGCACAACCGCGGAAGAAGTCTCGAAGGGCCATTGGATGTTGGCCAGAAATTCACGTGCAATGACGACGTTCCACGGACTCTGGTGGTGTACAATATATATTCACAATATATATATCTATAGATGTACCATGGATATATATATATATTGATGTCCCAAGTTACAAATGGGACTCAATGATATTACGATATATAGTTATTTTTTTTTTTTCGTGGTGCTGAATTGAGGGAAAAGGGCGAACGATAATGCGTTATAGATTTTTCAATCGATGATAGGAAAGAGTCCTTGGCGAATGACGATTATGATCTGCGGTAAATTGTACGACGTAGAGATTTTCACAAACAACCAATCGTTACATTCAAAATATTATTTCGTTTTATTTAATCCAAAAAAAAAAACACGACCAAAAAGATCGATCTATATGATGAACCAAGCAGCAGGAATGAACATTCATTCAACGAAAATGTATTTAAAATACTTTTCGGACCAAATGATAATGAATTTTACTGGATTTATTGAATATTTCTTAAATAGAATTCATTGTGAAATGAAAATTTACGTAAATCGGTCATAATTATCACAGAAGTGTGAAAATATTCATTCTTGCATGATAATTATTAATCAAAATTATTTATTTGAGAAAGTATTTTAGATACATTTTCATTGAACGAATGCCCATCCCTGCCAAGCAGGTTTTTTGTAATTACGTGTTTAACATTTTTTTTCTGAACCAGTCGTTTCAACATTCCGAAATGTAAAAACACTGATTATCACGATGAACGTCATAATAACAAAAGTGATAAATCTCTTAAAAACAAATAATATGGTTCGCGATGATATCTCGTAAAAAAAATTTTCGCTGCTCGCAAACTTTTCCGATGTTCTCTTGCATAAAGTACACACGGACGCAAAAGTTTCGACGATGCGCGTAAATTTTTATCGACCATCTTCGAAGCACGATAATGAAATTGAAACATCGTTTTTCTTTTTTTTTTTTTTGCTGGCAGTGGGCCTGTGAGGAGGATGTAGGACGAGTTAACGGGGCTGAGTTTAATTTCTTTTTGCACGCGTTACCCTCTGCATCCGTTATTAATCATACTCCAGGGACGAAGCCACGGGGTGACTCACGGCAGGGTGGGGGAGGGGGGAGGGGGTGGTTTTCCCGAATTTTCTTGCCCCCGCGAGGGTCATGAATCAGATTGACATTTATTGTAACCGTTTGGGGCGCTCGTGAATCGCTTTGTACGTGAACTGGTATCTCCCCCCCCCCCCCCTCCACCCCACGCGCCGTTCCAACGAAATTCCGTTCCAACGAAAATTTATCGAACAGTCTGAGATGCATGTGTCTGCAACTGGAGCGAAAGAGGGTCAAGGATGAAACGTATTATTCACGGTTACGAAATTTTGTTCAAGACCAATGTAAATTTATTTGCCATGGTTTGCTCATTTGGAAAAAGTATATCTTTTTTTTCTTTTTTACGATAACGTAAATGAATTTGTCTTTTATGTTGTTTGAAGTTGCTCGAAGAGATTTTTTTTTTTGGTGTTTTTAATTGTTTTTTTTTTTCCCGAACTTTTGGAGTGTTTTTTCGTGTCTTGTGCAATATCGATAACTATTTTTATGCTTAATTGCAGAAGAATTTGATGGAATAGTTTTTTTTTTATTTTTGTTTCGACTTTTTACGTCCGTACGAAGCTTTTTCTGTTGGTATTGGCTGGAGTGCAACCAACGTCAACAGAAACTAACTCACTCGTGTTGAAAACTGATAAACCTTCGTTCACTTTCGTCGTAAAATTTTTGTGGTTTATTTTTTATCGAATTCGAATAATGTACATCGAAAAATTGCGAAGAAAAAAGTCGAAATAGTTGTTCTTGTTGTTGTTGATTTGAAATCAAAGTATCCGTTTGTTCATTCTAAAATGAAAACCGTTGTTTAGAAATTTACGTTGGGAATCATCAAAAGTGGACTGCAACGGTTGAATAGCGAGCTTAGGATTATTAGAACGAGAAGCTCCGCAAAGTATGAGCTTGCACATTGCTCACTTATCAACTTTAGCCCCAACTGCTGTAAAATATGATTATCTAGTTCGACTTTATTTCATCAGTACCACTCCACGATTAATCAACTAATTAATTTACGTAGCGATGAAAAAGAAAAAAAATATTTCAAATTAAATAAGTATACTCACGACACTGTAAAGCGTTCGTAGAATCGTTAATTCACACTTTAATCCTTCGTTTGGTAGTTGCGGTAAGAATTAAACACGAACAGTCGTAGCACTTAAGACACCATATACGAGTTTTCACCGAACGAAAATATATTTCAAAAATTGAAAAAAAAAAAAAAAATTCAAAACAACAAAACAAACAAATTAAATAATATCACGTGACAATATTGCAAAAAATCACACCTCGTTGAAACTATTTTGGTTATCCGACCGGAAGTCACGTGCTCTTCGTCTATCATCGACTTAACTTCGCCCTAATTTCCCAATCCCTCAGTTTCTTTTTTTTATTTTTTTTTTTTTGCTCTTCTCGAACCAACCCGCCTCGCTCGGCACTCTTCTCGATCAACGTTTATCGTTGCACTCCCCCACCTCCTCCACTGTCGCCGATCATCGAGCTGCTCGATCACATTCGTACACGATCGATTACCGATCGTAATTCACAAAGCTCCGGTCGAACACAACGTTGCACCATCATCCCCCGCAACCCATGGCACGGTAACGAATCATATTCGACGACAAAAAAAAATTGAAAAAAAAAAAAAAAAAATCTATTTCCAACAAACACAGACACAAAAATCACTCATCACACGTGCACCGTCGAAAATATCATTCGAAATCGATTCGTTCATTCATTCTCTCTTTCTTTCTTTCTCCTTTTCTCTTTTTCAACAATTCACTAACGCCACAATTATTAATTTCAAGTTCCACATTATTGGTCGTAAAATCGTCGTCTCGTCGTCGATCTTCGATCCGTCATCTCTCCTCTCAATTTCAAATCCTCCAAACTCCTCGATTCTCTTTCCTCGTCGTCCTTACAAAAATCAACAAAGACAAAACATAAAAATTGCGAAATTGCCAATTTCGTCGTCATAACGCGTCGATTGTCGACGAAATTTCACGATCAACGGTCACTCGGATGTCCTGTAATAAATCACCACTGTGGATCACATCCCTCACAGCATCCACACCCCACTTCGAACTGCAGCTCTACACCAACGTTGGATGAAAAAAAAAAAAAAAGTGTTTCCACCGATAAAATGATAAAACGTTTTTTTTTTTTTTTTTTTTTTTTTTTTCACGAACGAACGAATGACGAACGACGATTGCTGTTACCAAGCACCGAAGACAAGGTGGCTGCTCGCGAAACAAGGTTAACCAAGCGCCTGTAGCTATCGCACCACGATTATTACGGAAACGATGCGACTCGCCCCCTGAACAATTCCAATTTACCTCACGCTCGAACAAACACTCGAACAATTTTTCACGATAAAGGTGAGATGACAAAAAATAATCAACATTTTTCACATTATTTCCATTCCACTTCAATTACAAAAGCAATTGAAAAAAACTCCGATTGTGCGTTCACAGCGAATTGTAATCGTTGGTTCGACACTCACAGCTGACCGCGGTCTCTGCATCAATGTGCACCCAGTGGGGTCACACTCACAGCCTCACAACTGGAACTCCACCGTTCCACCAAATAACCCTCCCCCCCCCCCCAAAAAAAAACAACCCGCAAAAAAAAAAAAAAACAGTGTCCCCTCGGTCTTTATCTCGCCATTAACCGTCAAACCGCCAACCGAATCGATAACACATCCCCTCGATTCTATCGCAATCCCTCAAAATCCTCGTTCCTTCCGCAATGACGACGTGACGTCATCGATCAACTACGAAAACCCACAAAATCAACAATCACCGTTTCGACAATGTTTTTTCGGTAACACTGCGAAAATAACAAAAAAAAAAAACAACAACGTCATTCGTGCACGGTTGACGCGCTGAATAACCTCTTCGGGCGGCGCAGCCAAAATGGTGGACGACACTCCCGTGATTTCGTTCGACGAACAAAAATTTTATCATCCAACGTTAACGTTTCCCAGTGAAATCTATATATATTTTTTTATAGCTGATTGTGGATTGTTTTATGAATAGTTGATGGAGGGTGGTTGGTTCGAGTAGTTTGTCACATCGGACACAAGGTACGCGATAAACCAGAACCGCCTTGGTCCCCACAACAACATCCCCTTGCGAGAAAAAGATACGAGATGAAGAGAGAGAAACCGGAAGAGTGAGAAAGCGAAGAGAGAGACAGAGGTTTCTCTTCCGCGATCGCAGCTTTCGCTGCACTTCCCGTCCAAACCCACTCGCAATTCTCCGACAACGTTCGACCCTTCGATTCGTCAAACCCCGTATCAACGTTGTCAAAACCACGAAAAAAAAAAAAAAAATTCGTCGATGTAAACGCGGGCTCGTCGACTGACGCAAAACCGGGCAGCCTCCCCCCGGCCCCCCTCCGCCGCCCTTCCCCCCCGGTAAATCGCACACGTATAAAAAAACGTCTCGAACAACAACGGGTCACACAAGTTGACAACTGGAGAAAGCAGTTGCTCCGAAAACGGGGCAGAGGGTGGATATTGTGTGTTTCGAGGGAGGAGGGCGGGCGAGCACGCACGATCGTCGCGACACCTCACGGCGAACGCCACCAAACTCTCGTCACCGTCATGGCCACGTTCGAACACCCCTACTCGCGTCGATATTCCACCCCCCAACCCCCCACCCCCTCCCTCTTTGGCCGACACACTCGTTCCACGCGCACCCGCCAGATCCGACCAGTTCCAGTTCACGTACTTCGCTTCCACTGGTTCACCAGTCTCTCTCTCACAAAATCTCGAACGGCGTAAAAAAAAAATAATATATAATAAAAAACTAAAAAAAATGGAATTATCAAAATTTCAATAGCTTTATCAAACAATCTACGAGGGTTGAACGGGTCACTCGTGATTGTGTATATTTATCCACATCGAAGACAACGACACTACAAACGATTTTTGGTTTTTTTTTATTTTTAATTTTGTTTCTTGCACGTTTGTTTATTTATTTTATTGCGCCCTACGAATTTCGTTTTTTTTTCTTTGTTTCTTTTTTATTTTTATTTTTTTTTTTAACGGGTCACTCGATTCTTGGCTAGAGGAGACGGGGATGAGCCCCCGAAACTCGTGAGGCGACTGCGCGATTCGGACTGAAGACACCCCACCACGTGAACCCTCGCCGAGTTTACGTAAACGCACGAGGTCGCACGAACGGTCACGAACGTTGCGGGGGGGCTGCTGCTGCTGCTGCTGCTGCTGCTGCTGACGCCCGCGCACTGAGACGACCTGTGCAAGCCCTTTCCTGCGCCTCACCCTCGCGCCTCAACCCTCACCCCTCACCCCCGCCCCCCCCCCGTATCGCGAGCCAGGACATCACGACCGGAGAGAGAGCTTTCCGACTGTTCTAACCTTGTGCCTTTGTGATATTTTTCTACTGGCTTTTCACGACATTCAACACGATTTTAACGCATCAGTTTAATTTTATGTAAAATTTACGGATTGTTTTTTTTTTTTTTTCGTGTGAATCAGATGTTTCGTTGTTTGTTGTTGTTGTTGTTGTCTTGTGAAGATGTGAGATGATTGCGACAGTGTGACGATGAGGAAAAACAATTATTGAAATTATTGAAATTATTGAAAATGTGATGTAAAAGTATATTTTTTTTTATAAGATTTTTAATGTGTATTTATGCAACGGTCGACATATGCGATGTTCTGTTTTGATGTTCGATAGTTTTTTTCATGGAGTTTTGAAGAGAGTATTCGTAATATATATGATGGAAAGAAAAATTAAACGATAGTTTGTTTTATCGTTTATTGAAATATTTGGATAATTGTCGTGAATTTGTCGTGACTATGGTTCTTAATGAAAAAAATAATTGAATGAACAATGAACGAGGAAAACGTTAGATCGACGTGAATGAAATTATTTATGATTGTGCGGAAGACACAATTTGTATTATTTTTCAGCGATTGTGATCTCTGCATTTGTATTTTGTTGTTGGAGATTGTAATTTATTGAATAAATTGTAATATTGCCGAAATGCCTATTTGCGAATTAATTTTCGTGAGATTAATTGGCGTCTCAGTTATTGGATGTAATTATGAAAATTTGCATCTTCGATATCTTCATTACCTTCGTACGATTCTTCGTAAGAAATTGTTTTTTCAATCGTCGCGTGAACTTCGGTTTTCGATGTCGATTCCTAAATAGATAAATTGAGCTATCGACCAATTCGTACTCGGTGACCTTGACACTATTGTACACTGGTTGATTCATGGTTGCGAATAAAAAAATTCTCATCTAATTTCCTTAATCAAATTTTTCAGCAATTTTTTTTTTCTTTTAAGAATCACGACGAAAAATGTAATAATGAATTGCGTAATTATTTACGGATGATAAGTGTTGCATTCTTTTCCGTTCCTCCATCAATCGTCGGTCTCGCTCGTCGTCGAGCCGCCGTTTTTCTTGGACGTTGCGATAATGCAACAGCCAAGATGCCAGAAAGTCAATGGGATCCGAGGGTTTTCTGGCTAATACGTCGCGCATTGCCAAGGCCAGTGGCCTCTTGAAATTTCTCCGGATCCACTCGACGTCCTCCGTGAGTCCCAACAGGGTGGTGTCACTTCCGTGGCTCACGGAACTCGACACAAAATCACGTTCACCCAATTTCTCGCGATCCGACTCGAAGCTGCTGTCGTCCTTTGGTTCTTCGTGTTCAACGTTTGCGTTTGAAATCGACGATCTGGCTGCAATGTCAAACAGGTGTGTGTCCGTTCTTTGGCGAAATGGCAATTTTGTCGCAGAATTTGAAAATAATTACTGCAGTCGCGAAAATCAATCAAATTGTCGCCAACTTTTTTTTTTTGTTTTTCAATTTCACGCTTTCCTTTCCTCGACCGAAATTATCGAATGAATGAACCATTTTTCGACGTTTGGATTTTCGAAAAGACTTGAGACTACAAAACACATCGATAAGTGCGATGATTTTTTTTCTAGCCACAAGTCCTTCGAATTTACGAAAAAATAAAGAGGTACATTTTTTCGACTAATTTCATTAATGGTAATTATGCAAGAAGTGGACAACACCACTTCGATTGTCTTGAGACTGAAATTTTTTATGTAGGACACTCCCCGGAGTAGTTTTATATTCATATGTTCGATGAAAATCGTGCATTCGGCTCTTAAGGATTTATGAAATATACAATCCCAGCCAAAAGTACCCAAAACTGAAAAATTTTTATTATAACTGGTTTGTGAATGCTGGAGAACTTTATAATCGTTAAATATCGTCAAATAGATGGTATGACATATTGTATCATGTTTTTTTTTACCTTTTTAAAGGATGTACGACAAGTTAGTCTGATTCATTTTTTTTTTATAATTGAAATAAAAAATCCGAACCCGAAGTATCCGAGAAAATAAACTAACCCCAACTTACTTCCAACCCTTACGAACCGAAACATCTTAAAATCGAAGTTACTTCAGTGATTTTCAACCTCGCCAATATATGCATATAAAATTATTTGGGGTGGGGGGGGAGGCTCTACAATATATTTCAGTCTCAAGAAAATCGAAGTGGTGCTCACTTACTGGATAATTGCCCAATTAATTGACACCTTACGTCACTCGCGTAATCGAGTTTGCTATTCTTTCATCTTCTCATACCAGAGACACTGAGGGAATTCCTCGAGGCGCTGTTTTTCTTTGGTACACTCTCATCACGTTCCATCCTAAGCCTCTGAATAAACTATGTTCCGGTCGTTCGTGACGATTGACGACGATTCTTCGCATCTGCTGCCAACGAAAAATCGTTTGTCTCCATGGAAACACGCGAGATAACCTAAAATGACAACTACAATTATTATTTTTTTTTTAATTCTCTTCAGTGCCTACTCTCACAAAAATTCCGAACGAAGTCCATCGTTATTCACAACAATTAGACGAAACAAAAAAAACTATCAATTCTTTCATCTAATTACGAAAAAAAAACACAATAATGCGAATTATTCTCACAATACAAATCTTTTGATTTTCCATTCGCTCGAGCACTTTTTGTGAGTTTCACTATTCGAGTATTCGAATCACTTTTTCATCCACCATGTTGAAATGTAAGGAATCAAAAAAAAAAAAAAAAAAACTAATACGACCGTTCGCCGGAAACGAATTTACAATAATTATTTTTCAACCCTGATCGACAAAAATAAACACTGCGAGATAAAAAAATTCGAATAATCGCAAAACTTGCATATTCTCGTTTCGAGCACGGATTACTTCGCAAACCTCATTGGTTCCGTGTACAGCAATGTCGTCCGTGTGTATCACCTGCAGATCAATCTTCGTTATCTGGATGGTCGGGGTCACGACGGAGGGAACTTTCCGAGACCGCGATGCATTACCGCCATTTATCGCAATGTTTACTAGCCGAGCTATTCCGGGCTCTAATCTCCTCCCCGTACTTCGACGGTTAACGAGTCGAATTATTCCAAATTCGTCGCTCAAAGGCCACGACGAAATAAATCGTAAAACATTTATCGAAAAGAAAAAAAAACAAATGAGCACTCTTGAATCAATTGCTTGATATGAAAAATGATTTGAAAAGGAAAAAAAACGTTTAGACGATTGTAACTATTACATTTTTTTCGTTATATAATGTTTAAAAAAAATTAAAATAAATAAGAATATTAAAAAATTTAAAAAAATTGTTAAATTAAAAAAATAAAAAATATAATAAAAATACGACCAAAGCAACTAACTTACAAAATTTTAACTATTATTACATTGATTTCAATTCTCACAGCTTCGCCAGCGATGAACGTACATTATTCAAATAAAAGCGATACCCAGACTGAAGTTATGGCTTTGTAAAATGTAATTGTAGAATTTTGTCGTCTAACCGGGTTCAACTTCATTTTACTCGAATTAATTCATCATCACGAGGTAAGTAATGTAGCACATGAAAGTTATAAATATGTCATCCGGATGTCACGCTATCTATCGCGATAGATAACGCGACACGAGCAATTTTCAATGCTCACGAACCATCAAGACGCTGTATGAAATATCCGCAGCTTCCGACTACATCTGAATCTCGAGATTCCCAGTCAATCGTGAAATTTCGTACGGGAAATGTGCGAGACGTGGAAACGACGACACGTTTTGATACGATAAATTTTGGTTGAATCGTTCGTCGTCGATCGAACAATATCGACGATGCATTTCACGTTGATTAAGATAACGAGATACTGGCCACAGTGGCTCGCTGGATTCACCGGTGAGCTTTGAACCGCGTATCGGCAACATTCTTTCACGATTTCCGTATCTATATTTTATTCGATTATAAAAAGAAAAAAAAATAAATTAATTCCAAAAATATAAATCCATAAATATAATCTCGTTACGAAAATAATGTTATCGCAATTATTCGTACAAAAATATTAATTGTCTCATTAAATTCGTTTATGAATATATGTCTTCATTTATTTTTACTTTTTTTTTTGATTTTTTTGATTTTTTTTTTTTTTTTTCATTTAAATTATTATTCGTAATTCGACCAAAGTGAGTTTGGGTGTACTCGTTACGGGGCTCGCAAATGGTTGTACCTCACCCCTAATCGCTCAACTCACCGCGCCGAATAACACTCTTCCACTGAAACTCACGGCCGCGGAAGCTTCGTGGTTCGCTTCGCTTCTCAATCTCGGCAGATTAACCGGCTCCATTATTGGAGCCAACTCTCAAGGTAATAATTATGTATATTAATTTATTTTATTTTCCATCATTAAAATCATTATCATCGTTTTCGGAAACATTGAGTTTCGTATTACCGAACATTTGATTCCCGTCTCGTGCGGTGAACTTCATAATTGAATTCTCTGTAAATTACGATCCGCTCGTTCCCGAGATATAACAATCCGGCGATGAATCGAGAAAATTAACGAGGTCTTTCATATCGAGAGCAATGTATAATTCCGCAACGTAATTTACAGTAATATTTAATAAAAGTGACACGGATTTATGAATTTTTGAATTTTTGAAAATTTTTCTAATCTTAAATTTTTTTTTCGTAATAGGATCAGCATAACAGCTCATAAAATAACTATACTTAGATCTCATTTCGAATTTTTTTCCAGAGCCATATAAAGCAATGACAAAATGTTTTACTCGTCGCAACTATCGGACCATACGACTCGACGGATCTTCAATTCTGACGACTAATAACCTTCCTAACAGAGTTTATTCTTCGTGTAAGTGTGGGATTGTTTTTTTTTTTCATGCTTTCCGAACATTGTGGCAACCTATAACGTGAAAAAAAATAAAGAAACAAGTCATAAACAAGTTTTATATCATTTTTTCGAAAAGCAGGTGAACTACCGTTAATAATAATCTTATTTTACCTCGCATCCGAAATTTTCCATAATAACACAGGAATGTAGTCTGCTACGATCAAAATGAGACGTCAGAGTTGAGGATCCGTTGAGTCGTTGTGGTCCAAAAGCTGCGACAAGTGAAACCTGTTATAATTGCTCTCACAGCGTTCAGATGCTCTATGTGGCTCTGAAAAAAAATGTAAGAAGATATCTAAGTATACATATTCCATGAGAGTGAAACAGAATTAAAAGTTCGATCGATCATGTCACAAGAAAGTCTGTGTATCATCATAAATAATGTTCGATTTAATGTAATTTTATAAAATGCAACGAAAAAAATTGATTTTCTTTTTCCAATACTGAGTAGACTCAACGTTTAACTCTTTAACGTTCACGATTGTTTAATCGAACAGGAATGATCGGTCGAAAGAAGACAATGCTGTTGGGCGGTGTACCGATGGTTGCCGGATGGACGTGCACGATAGTCGCAGCCTCAGTGCCCTGGCTGTACGCCGCCCGTTTGCTGTGCGGCGTTGCGTCCGGAATGATCTGGTCCGCGCTGTCTCTCTACCTGGGCGAGATAGCCCATCCGACAATTCGCGGTTCCCTGGTAAAACAAGTTCGAAAAATCAAAATAAATATCGTTAAATCCATCAAACAATTCATAACGCATTGACGATGAAAGCAAAACAAAAAAAAAACACAAAAACAAAAAAAAAAAAACAAGTCAATGCTTTCGAAAAGAAAATTAATCGTATCTCCAGATATTCTTGAACTTGAACATGACGGCGACCGGAGCATTTCTGGGTATCGTAATGGGTCCCTACCTGTCAATGAGGACGCTCGGTTGCGTGAGTCTGTTTGGATCGGCAACGTTCATCGTTCTCTTCTCCCTCATCCCCGATTCGCCGTATCATCACATCGTCAACGACGACATCACCGCAGCCGAAAAATCGCTCGAGTGGTTCGATCCCAAAGCCGACGTTAAACGTGAAATTCGTGAACTTCGTGATTTCGTCGGTGCCACAAATGTTAATTTTCGCACGCGATTTCGAGAATTAACGAAAAATCCTAAACACATGAAAAATTTGTCAATGCTCATTGGTTTGAATGTATTTTTGTATTTCGCCGGTCACAACACGATGAGTTATTACGCGGAAATAATAGTGACGAAAAGTTGTGTGAAAATAACACCGAGTACGATTGTGATCGGTCTTGGTTCGTCCGCGATCGTCGCAGGTGCGACAGCGACTTTGTTGGTCGACAAATTTGGCCGTAGATCGTTGCTCATGGGTTCGTCATTGTTGACAACCCTGTCGTTGATCGTTCTCGGTGCTCACTTTCACATGATCACCATGCAAAACGATCCGATCGTGATTTCTTGGTTACCGATTTTTGCACTATTTATGTACAATTTTGGCAGTTATTACGGCATCGTGCCCGTACCGAACGCACTTGTGAGCGAGCTTTTTCCACCGGTTCTCAAGACCCTCGCCTCGATGACTTACAGCTCGGTATCGTCGATCATGGCTTTTTTCGTGGCCAAGAGTTATCAACCGTTCGTCGATGTGGTCGGTGAGAAATATGTTTTTTGGACTTTTGCGTTTAGCGCGATGAGTTTGGGAATTTTCACTTATTTCGTGGTACCGGAAACCCGTGGGAAAACACTCGTGGAGATTCAACAGTCCATGATGAAGAATCATCGCGTTTCACTGAAAGATGAAAAAATTCGGACGAACGCGTGATGTATTCGCGTTTAACGGGCGGTCCACGAGTGGGTGGCAAAAGCATCTGCGAATCACTGATACACGAACATGACGAAGCTTTCGTGTGTATATATATATATATATATATATGCGCAATATCTTAGATTTTGAATCGACGATCGACAACGAATTTACGTCGCATTGCGACTCTTGGACCGTATTTTAAAAATAATCGTTATCACCCGCATGCATTTTTTTTCCAGCCCAACGATCCAGCGATTTATTTTTGTCATATGCAATTTTTTCGTGAGGAGTGACGAAGCGGAATGACCTTCGTTTGGAATGTCGATTGAGTTGAATGAGATTGTGCAATTTCCGGAAATTCCGAGTAAAAAAGTTATATTATAATCTATTTATAAACTATTTATGGGATCGGGCATTAATAGTTTGTATATAATTTTTTTACTTGGTGTCATCGTTCGTTTCAACTCTATTTTTATTGGGCCTCTCGTATTATCATTATTGTCTATATATTTATTATAATAATTAAAAATATAAAATATAAAATTTATATATTTATTATAATAATATGATAATATATTTATTATATTCAATACATAATGAGACCAAAGACTCGGGACTCAATGCTCTTGTAGTTGATTATTACGTCGGTTATTTACAATTACCGTTTCGAAGATTCATGTCATCAATTTTGTTTCCGGTGATCAATCAACGTTTCATCGTGATTCGTTTGACACGTCGAATTTTCATCGTTTTTTTTTGTCGATCTTTTGTGATAAACGTGATGTAATTCCTATCGTATGTGTGTGTGTGTGTTACGACAAATGTAAATATATATATATAGATACGAACGATTAAAGGGCGATCCAACAAAAACGTGAAAAAAAAAGTCTTATCTCAAATTAAATCCTCGATGATGTATTCAAGGTCTACAATAAACTTTCACACGACCAAATAAGATCGCACTATCAAAAAATATTGTCGTAATAACTTTCGATTGCATTTTTTCGTCATAAATGTATGAAAATTATCGTTATTCAACAATCACATTATCCGATATATCGTATCAGCGTACAAGAATAATCTGAATCAATTGATTGATTTTTTTTTTTTATCAATCTCGTTATCGTTTTCAATATCCGTAAAACGACGTCACTCGAAAAAACGTGTCTCGAACTATATATGCGACTGTAACGCATCATTTCGTAATGAGATATCGTTGTGCAGGCCCCGTATCGCTCGACATGTTCTTCTCGATCAAGGCAGTGCCATACTGGCCACAGTGGCAAGCTGCTCTGTCCCGTGAGCTTAATGCATTTATTTTATTTTACTTGTTATTCAGATATTTCGTGTGAATTATAATAATTTGTTTAATTTTTTTTTTTTTTTTAATTTATTTATCGCGATCAAGTGAGCTTGGGAGCAGTGGCAACTGGTACAACGAGAGGATGGGTATCACCGTACATAGCTCAACTCACAGCACCGGATTGCGTACATCCGCTGAGGCTCACGTCTACCGAAGCTTCCTGGATCGCTTCCCTCGTCTATCTGGGCAAATTTTTCGGGGCTCTCCTGAGTGCAATAATTCAAGGTAACGAATGTATTTTTATTTATTTTGTATTGATGAAATTTATACAAATACTGAATTAAATACATTTTAATTAATAAATTACACTAAATTAAATAAATTAAATACATTTTATATGTAAATGTAAAGTGTGTTTAATTTGTTTTGGTCGAAAAAGCTGCGAGTTCAAACTTCCAATTGGCTTTTTATTTTGTATTGATTAAATGCATCTTTAATAGTGACGTAATTGTTTTTCGATAGATTCTATCGGACGTAAGAAGACGCTTTTGTGGATGAGCGTGCCACTGGCTCTGGGTTGGGGGTCGGTGATAATAGCCCCAACGGTATCGTGGCTGTACGCGAGTCGAGTGCTGACGGGATTGGCCGAGGGGATGATCTACTCCACGGCAGCGTCGTTTCTCGGAGAACTGGCGGATCCGATGATCCGCGGTAGTCTGGTAAAGCCCGTCCAACAATAATCAAAACTTCGATATAATGCTCGTAATTATACCATCGGCTTTAAAGTATATAACTATATATGAGGGTGGTTCTTATTTGGGGTGGAAAAAAAAATAAATATCGCTACCCACCTTCCAAATTATTCTGGACCATGGAAAACAAATTTTCATATTTTTTTACGATTTTTAAATTAAACCTTTAAACCCTAGAAAGTTTTTAAAATCATTTTCGTCATATTTCCGAGTTTACAAAAACGGAAAAAATGTATATTATACTGAAACTATACCACAAAAACAACACAAAATGTTGGCGGTCATCCGGCAAACATAACCTAAAAAATTAAAATAAAAATGATTTTTACATTAATGAAAATAAGATTTTAAAGTAATAAATAATAAAGATTTCAATGTTGCAGACAATTTTCGATAGATACTTTGAAAAACAAAAAAAATTATCTACAAAATTTGTCGGGGTTTAAAGTTAGATCGTTCAAAATGGCTGAATGGTGATGAGTAGAAAAAAATGTATGATTAATACACATATCTCAAGTAGCAAAACTTTACGAAGAGAGTACGGCCATTTAGAGTTCATTTTGAGAATTGAAATTCGTAAATAATTCCTTCCTCAACATTTACAACAAAATTTTGATACGAGAGCAAGAAAAAATCGAGTTTATTTAAAAAGAAACACCCTCATAAATATATCTGAGGCGTTCCACCGAAATTCAGTCAACTTTGACAGTCAACTCAAAGTTTTTGCCTCACCATTATTGACATCAATATGTCTGGGAAACGAAGCAACCGGACTATCAACGTTTTTGATTTTAAACATCCTCTATTGAGATACAGTAAAAAAAATATTTTTAACACATCCAGTTTCATTGCATTACCGAAAAAAAAAATAAAAATAACGTCCCATTAATTTCCAGATAATCTTCAACGGCAACGCGATCTCATGCGGTTCGCTCCTGGGAACGATAATGGGAGCCCTTCTGCCCATGGAAATATTTTCATGCGTCTGTCTCGCGCTAACCGCCTTATTCGTCGCGACATTTTCGTTCATCCCCGAATCGCCGTATCACCACATCGCAAACGGTGACATGAATCGCGCCGAAGAATCTCTGCGATGGTTCAAGGGCGACGACGACGTCAAACGCGAACTCTCAGAATTGCAAGATTTCGTGGGAACAACGAGTGTGAGTTTTGCCCGAAGATTCGAAGAATTCAAAAAATCGAAACATCAAAAAAATTTACTCATCGTACTGGGTATAACGGTTTTTTTGTACTCGGCTGGTTTGACGGCCACTCATTCGTACGCCGAGATAATAATTACTATGAGCCACGTGGATCTCACGCCAAGCGTGGTTGTCATGGGTCTGTCATTGTCGGAAATTATCGCGGGCACGATTGCACTCGTGTTGGTCGATAAATTTGGTCGCAAACCTTTGCTAATAGGATCAGGATTGGGTTTGGCTGTCGGACACATTCTTCTCGGTTATCACTTTCACACCCTTTCATCCCCCTCAGACTACCAATCCAACAATTTGTTGCCCGTATTTGCACTTTTTCTCGTTTACTTCAGCATTCCGTGCGGACTGAGTACAGTCGGCGACACACTTTTGGGAGAATTATTTCCTCCCATTCTCAAGACACCGGCGTCATTCGCATTTTCCGCGAGCGGCGCTCTCGTGTCGTTCACAGTTTCCAAATCTTTTCAACCCTATCGCGATTTGGTCGGTGAAAAATATGTATTCTGGACTTTTGCGATGAGCGCTTTGTGTTCGGTGGTTTTTTCGTATTTTTGCATTCCCGTGACCACAAGAATATCACTCATGGGCATTCAGGAAAATTTGGACAAGTGCGATAATGAAAATTCCGTGACGAACGTTGATGGAAAAACGAAGATTCCGGACGAGGTTCGAGACTCGTGTCAAATTCAAAATATCGTCTGATCTCGCTTTATCGTCTTACTTCACTAATTTATCCATTCACTTTGAATCATTGATAGAAACAACAATCATCTCTTGTTATTAAAAATGCTAATAACAAGTGTTGTCATCTTAAGTCTACCTATCATTTTTTATTGGTTTGTTTTTTTTTTTTTTTTTTAGTTTATTAAAAATCAAATTCGCATGGAATTGATGGAATAATTCAACGACGTTCGAAAAAATATTTTTTATCATACAGAATTACGATAATTTGTAATAATTCTAGTGACAACGTTATTTTCGTTGCGACTGTCAAACGAATTTTCTTTATCATACATTTTTTATAGTGTACATATTAATGCACAAACTGTTTTTTTTTATAATTAGCCTATTTAACATTAAGCTCTGAATCTGTACGACTTGTTAGCGTCTTAATAGAATCCTAACTTCGATTTTCTATGGTGCTACGATAAGCTATAGGACCATGGGTTCTCGCCAATTAGTCTGCTCGAGGTATAATATTCATTGTTCAGCATTATCGTGTCTTCGTGAAGACAGAGAACAAGCACTCGCGTTTGTATATTTGCATGTGTATGTGTGTGTGAGTGTGTGTGTGTGTATAAGTGTGTTCTTGTGATGTGACTTAATATTATATAGCGACGTAATTTTAATAGCACTGTCATAAATGTCCCTTCAATAAACATAATTTTATAAATATCATAAATGTCCATTCAATAAACATAATTTGTGAATATTTATTTTTGTTTGTTTCAATATTTATATTTGTAGTACTGCTAAATGGAGTTTAAAAGTTTTAACCTAGATCTTTAATTTCCCAACTCACCGCATCGAATGAAACTCATCCAATCATATCTTCCATATTATCGTAATTTTTTTTTGAACCATCGAGAATTTCGCCGATCAGTTCCAACGTGCGTTGGAACTGAAAATATGTTGTGCTCGCCATCGCATCGAGATCAACATCCTCGAACACTGCGTTTCCCAAAGAAAACATTCCCCCCCAAATACATTCGTCGTTATCGCAAAATTCGTCGTGGCTTATCGAAGTACGCGATTCATCGAAATTAATCGATTACTTTTGTATCACCTGCGTTATCGCGGTCAATGTCCGTATAAGAAACGTTGCTCGAAAACTCGTCATAACGAATTCTGTCGTAGACTGTGAAACACATTTGTCTATTGAAATTCTGTTCCTCGACGACGATAAGTCATTGACATGTTTTTCTCGTTCAACAGAGTACCGTACTGGCACCAGTGGCAAGCCGCGTTATCCCGTAAGCCATTATTTCAATTTCAATCGAATTGCTATTGCGAAAAAAAAAAAAAAAACATGTCTAACCATTGAATCTGTAGCAATGAAATATTAATAATTATCGTGACGAAGTGAGTCTCGGAGCATTGGCGACCGGTGCTGTTTTGGGTTGGACTCCGCCTTACTTAGCTCAACTTACGGCCGATGATTGCACCCATCGACTGAAGCTCACGTCTTCGGAAGCCTCGTGGGTCGCTTCGCTGGCGTTTCTCGGCAGATTCATCGGCACGGCTCTCGCATCTATGGTTCAAGGTAAACGATACATGCGCATCCTTCGTCGCAACTCCATCGTCTGTTCTGTTCGAAAAACAAGTTGAAAGAACGAAGCAACGACATTTTTTTCTGGATGAGCATATGAAAAATTCTATGTGAATGAGTCTGTTGGGTTTCGACAGATATTATCGGACGAAAGAAAACGTTGCTGTGGATGAGTGGACCACTGGCTGTCGGATGGGCGTTGATAATAGTTGCACCGACGGTGTCGTGGCTGTACGTCAGTCGTGTTCTCGTCGGGCTTGCAGTTGGAATAATCTACACCGCGTCGCCCTTATTTCTCGGTGAAATAGCAGATCCGATGATACGCGGCAGTCTGGTGAGAATCGTCAAAAACATTTTAGACTCAAAATTCTAAAATAATTAACTTAATTATACTTTTCACGAAAAATATGTTTGCTCCGCTCTTTTCAGATTATCTTGAGCGGAAACTCAATGACGATCGGAACGCTGATGGGTACCATAATGGGAGCTCTTCTCCCGATGGAAATTTTTTCTTACGTCTGTCTCGTACTGACCGGATTATTTTTCATTACCTTCGCATTCGTGCCCGAATCTCCGTATCATCACGTCGCAAAAGGCTACACGAATCAAGCTCGAAAATCTCTGAAATGGTTCAACGGTGATGCCAACGTCGATCGTGAAATCCGCGAATTGCAAGATTTTTTGAAAATCTCGAGTCTCGTGAAAAGATTCGACGAATTCAAAAAATCAAAACATCAAAAAAATATGTTGATAATATTGCTCATCTTTGTGTTTCTATTTCTCGCGGGTGTCAATGCGACGAATTCGTACGCCGAGATAATACTCGCGAAGAGCAAGATCGATTTGAAACCGAGCGTCGTTGTGATTGCCCTGACGTTTTCGGAAGTTGTCGCGGGTACGGTGGCGTTGGTGTTGGTCGACAAAATCGGACGTAAACCGTTGTTGATCGGATCGGGACTGGGTTTGGGTGTCGGACTCGTTGTTCTCGGTCTTCACTTTTATGCGCTTGAATCGGGTATCGATCCTAAATCCATAACGTTTGTTCCGGTGTTTGCGCTGTTTCTGATTTACTTCAGCGTTCCCTGCGGACTCAGTACCGTGGGCAACACTCTTCTCGGCGAGCTTTTTCCACCGATTCTCAAGACCCCGGCGTCCTTCGTCTCGTGCGCGGCCAGCGCGATAATATCATTCGCGGTATCGAAATCATTTCAACCGTATCTCGATCTCGTTGGCGAAAAATACGTTTTTTGGACATTCGCCACTAGCGCATTTTCCTCGGTCGTGTTTTCGTACTTCTGCATTCCCGAGACTACGCGAAAATCTCTCATGGATATTCAGGAAAGTTTGGGCAAGAACGACCATGACAAAATCGTGATCGTTGCACCCGCGAGTGACGTGATAAAACCGAGATCGAAGTCCGAAGAATAATCCGCGACGATCTGTGTTCTATAAATCATCGAGTGGGGGGTCGAAACTCAGAACGATCAATTTTCATAAACAGCCCGAAAATCTTCGAAATGGCGTTGATAACACCGTACAAATTTTCAGAGTGTTTAGACCCTCAAATTGTTGCAAAAAAAAAATTAAAACATTGAACCATCAATGCATTTTCATTTTCCCATCCGAATTTCGGCCAAACGACGCTTCAGAGACCAAAAGCTCACACGAACAATGCTGTAGAAAGTTAAATTGCCCACAACAAAGTCCATGACGTCATACATCTAAAATTCATAATTCAATCGCAACGTAAACGTCTTTCGAAAGATTTCAACATCCACAGAAAAGTCATTGCTTCACCGAAATGATAAAAAAAATCATGATCAGATACTTGTTAACAATCTAAAAATTGTGAGGATCGATGTGAAATGTTTTCTAAAAAAAAAAAAACGCCTAAAAAAAATAATTTTCGTTATTTTTTTGCACCTGGCATACGTCAATGATGAATTTTTATATTAGTTTAATATTTATTTATGGCTTGGCTTCGGCTTTCGATCGTTGTTTAACAATAACAATATCTCACGAATTTATAAATATTCGCGAGAGATAAGATCCCTGCGAAGCTGCAATGTGTCCGTATCAATTATAATTTCAAGATGACAAAAACAGTTTTCGCATGCACGTTGGACGAACGGATTTTGGAATCGATGGCTTCGATAACGATACATTGACTTCGATCTAATCTTGTAACTCGGTAATTTAAAATTAACTCACGATGATTATGCTCGAATTTCCGCACGATGGACGTGCCACAGAAATTAATTTATCACAATTGAGGTCATCGGTCATCGATGAAAGAAATTAATTCGCGATATTTCATTGAATCAATTGTACAAAAATCAATTTCCGCGTTGTGGGGTTGAAAAAAAAACAAACAAATTATCGCAATGCTTTATCGGCGGGTGTGATAAGAGATTCGGCGTCGGGATGACAAGTCACTGCACTTTTACGAGGCTACGACGACGTCGGATCAACTCGCTTTGCATTTATTTTTCGGCACCTCATCTCCACTCGATTTGTTCATCGAGACAGTTCTTTGCGATCTGAACAATGGTGCACCTGGCTCAGTGGCAAGCCGGGCTCTCTCGTAAGCAGTTTTTGAAATATTTGTTTTGTTTTTTTTTTCTGTAATTACATTTTTTTTCCAGGTTTGATATAATTTTGACGTCGGTGATTTTTTTAAATATATATATATATATATTTTTGGTATCTTATTTTCAAGTGAGTCTGGCAGTTTTGATCGCTGGATTTGCGAAAGGCTGGACCTCGCCGTACATCGCTCAACTGACCGATCCCCATAGCACCGATCCACTCAAGCTGACACCATCCGAAGCTTCTTGGATCGCTTCGCTTCTCTTTCTCGGCAGAGTTTTTGGCTGCGTGTTCGGTGCAACCGTTCAAGGTATCGTTTACTTTTACTTTTTCATGAATTTTTGGCGTATTGAGATCTAATTTTCGCGTTTTAAAGTTCGCGTGGGGTACGTTCGGACCCCAGTCATGAGTTCCAAGGTTAAGACTTCTATATTCAATACTTGTTTCTAGTTCGACAGAGTCCTACATTACCGATTTTATTAGATAAGCAAATATATATATATATCATTTTTTGTTCTTTTACTTCTTTTAGAAATAATTTTATATCGATTATGGCACCTTGTTCTCTTGATGGGTTAATTGAACAAAATATGATCAATATAAAATTATTTATTTTTGAAATAATTTGAAGAAAAAAAAACAAAAAAAAAGTTTTGAGAATGTAGACAACAATAATTTGGTCCCACTTCGCCAAAGCTTCATACGAAATAAGAATAATTAATCGGCCAAAATGAATCAAAGTCATTGTTTACTTTTTTTTTTTTTGATATTCTGTTTTTCGAGAAAAGTTTGCAGAGCGATGTCTCGGGGAGATAAGAATTATTATTCTCGGCAGGATTAATCGGACGGAAGAAGACATTGTTGTACAGCGGGGGACCCATGGTTATCGGTTGGATGTGCGTGTTGATCGCGACATCGGTGGTATGGCTCTACGTGGGCCGTTTTTTTTGCGGACTGTCAACGGGAATGATTTTTTCAGCGCTGACTCTGTTCCTCGGGGAAATATCCGATCCAAAAATACGAGGCACTCTGGTAAAAAAACACGACGTTGTTCATTAAAATTATTCTTAAAAATCGGTGTAAATTTCAATGTTTAACAACGAAAATTTTACGATTTCGTTGAAAAAAAAATATACATATAAACTTTTTTAATTTAAATAAAATGTGGATCGACAAAAAACTTTTTCAAAAATCTCACTGATTACCGTTAGTCAGCCAACGTCAATTTAATCATAAAAAATACTCAAATTCGTTGGAATATCAAAGCAAACATAAAAATATTATTTAAAATTTCGAAACTTATCGAATTAAATATCCAAACGAGTTTGTAGCGTTAAATAAATTTGAAGAAAAAAAAACGAAAAATAACTAAAAAGTTTATTTTCCACAGATGTTATGGAACATGAACATGTTGATGGTCGGAACATTTTTGGGTAACGCAATGGGAACGTTATTGACAATGAAAATATTTGCTCAAGTGAGTCTCGGAATCACCGTTATTTTCATCGTACTATTCGCCTTGGTGCCCGAATCCCCGTATCACCACATCGCCAACAACGACACAAAGAGAGCGGAAAAATCATTGAAATGGTACACTGGATCCACGGATGTTCGTGAAGAGTTGCAAGAATTGCGTAAATTTGTGGGCGACGAAAAAACAAATTTCGCCAATCGATTCGACGAATTAATCAGAAACGGGGAATATCGTCGTAGTTTGTTAATCGTGTGTGGTCTGGGTCTTTTCACCGTTTGTTCGGGACAAAGCACGGTGTCCTCTTACGCCGAGATAATTCTCATAAAGAGCAAGACTTCCATCGAACCGAGTTTGGTCGTCATGGCTTCGTCGTTCTTCATTATCGTCGCCAGTTTTTTGACGACCATTTTCATCGACAAATGCGGTCGCAGACCTTTGCTCATGGCATCGGGATCTGGCGTATGCGTCTCCCAAATTATTCTCGCATCTCACTTTCACATGATCCAATCGAACATCGATCCCAAGTTGATAACTTGGGTCCCGATATTCGCACTGTTTCTGTATTACTTCAGCATGTCCGCAGGATTGGGAACCATACCTCAGGCTCTGGTGGGCGAACTTTTTCCACCCTCCGTCAAAACCCCAGCCACATTGTGCTACAGCATGACCACAGCTCTTCTGCCTTTCTTCGTTCTCAAGGGCTTTCAACCCTACGTCGATTTGGTCGGTGAAAAATTCGTTTTCATGACTTTTGCCGTTAGCGCAATGTTTTCCGTTTTGCTCACGTACTTTTGCGTTCCCGAAACCAAAAAAATGTCACTCGTGGAAATTCAAGCGAGAAATTGTTTATGTCCAGACGCGGAAAATGTGGAAAAGGAAACTCGTATCTAATCGTGTTATGTCGCACTCGAGACAAAAAATTATCAGCGTATTGTCACGAAATATTGAAAAATCGTGTACAATTATTTTTTTTTTTGTTGAAAAACAAAAATATATATATAAAACGGATGTAATCTCACCGTTTGGCAAATGTTAAGAGCCGGGAAATTCAATCGTCGTCACGTACCGCGATCGAACGAATGTTTGTTTTTTGTTTTTTGGATTCCTTTGTTCACAATCAACTGGATTTTTTTGTTTGTGAATTTACAATAAGTTCGTATTTATTCGAAATAATATGTATATGTATAAAAAGAGAGAAAAAAAACATGATTGCGGATATTTAACACAGCAGCATCGTATTTTACATTGTTGCGACAAATGGAGATGACAGAGAATATCCCCGAATTCGTTGAATATTGAATGTGAAGATGTTCGAATCTCTAATCCGTTGTATATTGTAATTACACGACTTCTGTACCCTGAGATAAAAGATAATAATAATAAAAAATCCTTTGTTTGATGAATCAATTACGTAACCATTCGAACATTCGAGTCATAGAGACTAGAGGAAAGGAGTACGAACGCAAAGCTATAAAAAACGTTCGGAAAAGTCTGAAAAATGAGCACAACTGAATTTCGAAGAGGACCGAGATGAAGTTAGCGCCATGGGGGACTAGACCAATCGACTATGGAGACTACCAACTTATCGCTCACTTCACTTCGGTCCTCTACAAAGTTAGCTTTGTTCAACAAAGACATACTTAACCGCTGAGAGAAAAAAAATTGTCACGAGAATTTGAAGCTTTTTACGAAAATGGTATTCATGAAATCTGTGAAAATCGCGATGAGGTCCCTGAACATTCTACGTACGTATCGCACCTTCACCTATCGCAAATTTACATTCAAGATTGAAGGGATGAGTCAGCTCTCATTTTCTGCACACAATATTCAATTGAAAACAAATAATTGTACAGCTCGTCCAGGAATAAAAAAAAAATAAACTACAGTACTTTTAAAAAAAAAATACAAAGTTCAATAATTAATTTTTTGGTTGGACTTCCATGGCACAAAGGCTTGTCCAACGATAAGAGCATGTTTTGAATAATAATTTCACGGAAAGGTCTGCCAATGTGATTCGTTTCATGTAATTTTTAATTATGCAAATTGATCCGCTAATAAACTTTTCCTTTGATTACCAAATACAAACAAACAAAGTCAACGGTATGTGATGTAGTTGCCCTAACGATCTGAAGGGGCGCCTACGTCGCTCGACGTGAATTACAGTAAATTCCATAATGAAGAAAACTGGGGACGTGAAATATCTGGTATTCCACATGTTGGAAAACAATGTAATTTACATCGAGTATTTTACTTACCCAATAACCCTGGCCGCTACTAACATGAGTTCGGTTTTTGGTAGTGCTAAATTGAACTGCGCAGGCGCACCACTGAACGCCACCGCGCGACGCACGCGCTCTGTCGTTCGATGTTGTTTCGCGGTACCAACAACGTAAACACGAATGCGAATGAATTATCAAAATTTTTCAAACAACATTGTAGTGAAAAAAAGCTGTCGGTCAATGTCACCAAATTCATGAAAAATAGACTCGATCGCACATTTCATAACGATTATATTCAAGGAAATGAAGAATTCACTGTCCCACGAAGCATGAAACGCGTGAGACTCTTTCGTTCTGCTAAAAATGCGAGTTCCAACGTTTCCGTTGAAATCACAGACAACGATTTGTCAACGAAGCACGAAGATGCAAACCAAACTAAGAGTAAATTATGCTTTGAAAATTTATTGCGAAATCGTGAGTAATCATCGATTTTTAATCGATTATCTATTGAATTTTTGTGACCTAATGTTTACGGGTTACGCAGTTAACAATGCGAAAGGGACTGGGCCGAGTGTCAAGAAGACCAAAAAAATTAGAGCCACCGTCGATTTGGAAATGATGAAGGAAGAATTGAAGCAGCTGGAAGATCCGCCTGTCTCCGAACAGGAGAAAAAAGATTGTTCGGAAAGGCTTGAATTTTCTTTCTTCGACGTTCCTTGCGAGCAACTGGCTCAAAAACTTTTGGGTAAACATCGCATCGATAGACAAAATATTTTTTTCTACGCGTTTCAAACCTCTGCATCGTCTTTGATGCGCCCGGAAAGTATTTCGTGTTTGTCGAAGCTGATTGGAAATTTCACGCCGATGGCGCTAATTGAATCTGCGAAAAAAAAAAAAGAAAAACAAAAAAAAACTTGTTTCAACAGATTGTAAAATGTTCTTCGAGCTTCTGTAAAAAACAATGTCGTTGCCATGAAAAGGGCTTTCTATCACAATCCGTAACTTGATTCCCAATTTTCATTAGCTAGTTTGAGCGCGAACAAGCTCAATTTTGATTGCCCAGCAGCAATTTAAATATAACACAATAATTGTTTCAACGATTGGGGCGGATGCACATTGAAACGGTAATTACATTTCCAGGTAAGATATTGGTAAGACGATTGGAAAACGGAACGATCCTGAAGGGTAGAATAGTCGAGACGGAGGCTTATTTAGGCGAAATGGACAAGGCGTCGCAAACCTATCAGCTCAAAGTAACCCCTCGCAACTTACCCATGTACATGGCTCCGGGTACCATCTACGTTTACCTCACTTACGGAATGTACCATTGTTTCAACATATCCAGCGCAGGTAACTCAATCGCAATCATTGCAGCCCGTTCTCAATATTTTTATCATCATTATTCTCGACGATGAAAATGGTAAAAATTTTAATTTCAATATCGATGGAATAATCAGAGCCGGACGGTCGCGTGCTAATAAGAGCGCTCGAGGTCCTCGTGGAAACGGATTACGTTGAATTATTGCGAAATTCCGAATCGAAGATCGGCAAAATGGTCAAACTGATGTCCGACGATGTAAAAACAATCGAGCCACGCGATCTGTGCAACGATCCGTCCAAGATTTGCACCGCGTTTGCCATTGATTTGAACGATTTGCACGAGAAAGAAATATGGAATTCGAAATTTATCTGGTTGGAAAACGATCCTAACGTAAATTCTTCCCTATTCATCGTCGCCGCACCGAGCGTCGATGATTCATCCGCGAAATCAATGGCCAAACTCACGCGCTATTACGTTCTTGGCAATAATTCCGTTGGCAATAGAAACCACGAATTCGAAGATCGCGCATATGTTTTGTAGTACGTTTTGATCGGTCGAAAAACTATTTAAATATTTAAATTAGTTTTTTCGTAAAATTTTATCGTCGAAAAAAATAATTCAGATTTACCGTCGAATTCAGGCGAAGGATGCGCAATTCTACTCAGAGCCGTCGAACCATTGGATGGCATCGAGGAAATGCGATTTTTTCGCAACTCGAGATTGAAATCGAAGGACCCATTGAAAAAAACGTCAAAACCTCTGGCCAATCACGAATTATGCAACGGACCGTCCAAACTCTGCATTGCGTTGCAGATTGACAAATCAAACTGCAAATATTCCGTGTGCACTTGTAAATCGTTGTGGATCGAAAATGAAGAGTCCGATGAAGATGTGAAGATTGTGAAATGCGGTAGAATTGGAATCGACAGCGCGGGACCCGAATGGTCGAGCAAACCGTTGCGTTATTACGTTTATGGCAACACTTCGGTGAGCAAGAGAGACAAAAAAGCTGAAGCAGAATTGTTGAGCAACGATTGAAATTCAAATCACGGAATAAAAATCGTTCGTACGTTTGTATTTATTATTTATATATTTATTTACTGTATATGGTTGTTTGCTCATCGAATGATAATTACATGATAACTGAAACATATATATTAATTGTCATCTATGATACAGAATTGAGAAATTCTCGAAGAATACGGCTTAACTCATAAAAATAGTAAAAAATAAATACAGACTTAAAAATTCTCGAACTCAGTTGATTCATTCGTAAGACGAAGGCAATTAGATTCGAATGATTGATCGCCGGAGAATTTTTAATTAATATTTACAACGATGATTTATATTCGTGGTACGTGAATGTACGGAATTGCAATCAAGCCCATTCAGCCTTGACCCTCGCGTAATTTTCCTCTTCGATGAATGGTTTGTCGATCGATCTGCAAAAACAAGAACCATCAGTCAGAAAATTATCGCAAAAATATTTTTAAAAATTTGATTGAGATTTTTTTTGGCCGATTAATTTTTATTTTTTACGAAACTTCGGCGAAGTGCAAACTTTTTTTTCATCAGCTACATTCTTCAGACTTTTATATTGAACTCAAAGTTGAATGAAAAAGTCTCAATAATGTAGCTGAAAAAAAAATAATAAGATGGCACATCGTCAAAGTTTCGTACAAAATAAATTGTTTTGTACGATGCAAATGAATCTTCGATGTCCTCGAGATTCCGGACGAAGAATTGACGTACTCTATCATGAGATCCCCGCAGTACAGACACTCGGAGGCCACGAGATCGTCGATGTCCGTTTTGATCTGTTCCTTCATCGTGAGGGACGTTGTTCCGGATAGAGCGACGTCTTCGGGTTTTTTCGAAACGCCCGTGAGTCGACACTGCAGATCGGCCAATTTGTTTTGCTGATCTATCGACATCATCGGCGTCAACGCCGCCACTAGACAATCACTGTGAAATTTGTGACCGCATGGAAAGACGTAAAACGGTCGCAGAAGCAACTGAACGTTGCAAGCGTTGCACGTGTCTCTGACGTGCAAAAAATTGCAACGAGTACGAAACGATTGTATGTCTTTTCTTATGAGCTCGGCCGCTTTTGTCGCTTCTTCCATCTCTTCCTTGAGATCTTGGATGTGTTGGTTGTATTCCTGAAACAGTTTTTTTATTTTTTAATTTTTTTTTATTTTAATTATTTATTTATGTTTTTTAAAATCATTCTGTCGGTTACATTTGTGATTAATGCTTGTGTTAAACATGACTAACCTGTAGAGAGTTGCAAATAGCGTCTTTGAAGTGATCGATCGTCACGAAATCGGAGAAAAATGGTAAAATGTCCTCTATTCGAACCAAATCGCATTGTTTGAGAAACTCCATTGCTTGTTGTATATCGTCGCGTTCGCGGACAACATGCTCGGCTGTGCAAACAAAAATTAGCCGTGGATCGACATTTTTCATATATCAAAAAAAAAAAAAAAAAAAAATAAAGTCTCAGAGTCGGAAATTACGGAACAGCATCGAACTACGATTTTAATTCAATGGACAAGATGATGAATATTTAGATTAAAATATATATATATATATATTAAAAGACGGAATTACCTATTTTCAGCCACAATTTTTTCTTGAGCTCGTTATCATCGTGAGACGATGATCCGGCGATTTGTTTGGCCAAATCCAAATTTACAGTGAGAGCGAGATCGACCGCCGTTGTCCAGAGTCCTAAAAGGGCCGATAGTTGTACACAGGCCTCGGTCAATCCGGACTCCTGGCACAATCTCAGCGCGTAATGAACGTCGTAATGAACCATAGTTATGTCTTGACCTGAAATAAAATTAAAAGAATAAATGAAAATAAAAAAATAGAAAACAGGAAGTAAAAGAAAAAAAAACACGTTAATTATTTCGTATAGCGTACCTTGAGAACCTATATAACGCATAACTTCATCCTTTTTGTAGGTCGCGTACAGAGACAACAAGAAATTGTGGATAGCTTGCTCCGCACATCCTTGCTTGTAAACGCAAAATTCTAGATAACGAATTATTTCCTTCGCCTGGAACAAGACAAAATTATTAAACACCAAGGATTTGTTGGGAGTTTTTAAAATTTTTTTATAAAGTAGACGATTAAGGTTCATTGTAATTTAATGTGAAAACTTCTTTGAGTGTTACTAAAATCATTTAATTTAGCGGATTCTGTTTATCTATTTATTCATTTATTTATTCATTTATTTATTTATTTATTTATTTATTTTCAAACGCACGTGTTTTTCATCGCTGTTGCAAGACACCAAAACCGGCAGAAGTCGTGAGGGTTGCAGTTGCGGTCGTTGTGACGTTATAGCAGCGATCGTGGGTTTCGGCAATTCCTGCAGCAAAACTCCGGCGAACTGATAAAACAGATCCTTGTTGCCCTGGCTCTTCAGAACCTCGAGAGCCTCGAGATAATTGTTTTTGTAAAGATGTTGACGAATAACTTCCTCGTAATTGCGATGCATTATCGTCAATCGTATGAGATTGTCTTTGTCACCGTGACTGGCCATCAAATCGTGTATCGTGCTCAAATTTCTTTTTATACATTCCTGAAATAAATTCGAGTTTATAGATTAAACTTTTTTAAAATAGATTTTTACATTTGATTTTTAAATTTTTTCATTATTTTTTTAAATTTCTTGTATCGCTTACGTCGACTTTGGGTATGCAGAGAAAACTGTCGAATTGTTTTTGCAGTTCCGTGTAACGAGGATTGTGAAGATGCGACGTCGGATGTATTCGCAACGTACCCAATTGATTCATGAACAATTCGACGACCCACACGACTATCATCGTTATCTGAGTTTTGTCCTGAGGCTTGAGACCCTCCAATTTTTTTTTCAAAAACGTCTTCAACGCTTCGATCTGCGATTCCTGCAGAAACTTCAACGATATTTCCTCGAAGGACGAATGTGTGTCGGCGTAAATGATCGCGCTTTGTTCAAACCTTAAAGTCAACAGCCAGTCAATGATTTTTTTCCCCCATCGATTTTTAATGTTTTTGCAACGAGTCCCGCAATTGGCTGGCTACTCACTCATTCTTTTCGAACAACATTTCCGCCTGTTTCACGAGAACCTGATCGATGTGCGCAGGATTTCCTTTGCAATATTGTTTCGCTAGTTCGAATTCTCCCTTGTCGACGTATGCCTTTGAATAAAATCGTGTGTCGTTGTAATTTTTGTTCTTCAGTTTGATTTTCAAGATTTCATCAAACACTCGCGACATAATCGATTTTTTTTTCAAAAATTGCCAGCGAATGATAAATAAAAACATCGATAATCGACGTGAAAAATAATTTTCAACAATTTTCAATGGTTCAAAAAAAGTTATTTGTTTCTGTTTATATTTTATATAGTTTTTTTGATGAGATTGTTTTACCTGCCAAACATTTCTATCTTCCTTCGTTACTTTGTACTTGAACACTGCGTTCTCGCTGTACGCCCAAATTGAACCGGTAATCGGATCTTTGATTATGTTGATCAACTTTCCATAGGCCTGGAATAATAGTAATTATCACAAAGACAGTACGAAATAATTTGTTTTTGTTTTTTTTTAATTAATGATTTTCTACACACGTCATTGTAGATGTCTTCGAAGATGAGTTCTTTGGTTAGAAGCGACACGCCCTCGACGTGATCGCTGTGGAGTAACAAAGCGTGAAATTCCGTGAGAACGAAGTTGAGAGGGGTCACCGATTGCGATGTGGCACTTCCGACCAGCGACGTCTCGGGACAATCCAACTTTTGTTCGTTCACCAGGACACTCTGTGAATTCGATTTGGGATCGATCTACAAGAGAAAAAAAAATATTTTTCGTTAACTAGTCATTGAAAAAAATTTCGAATCATATCTTGAATTATGATTTACCTGCATGTATAGTATTCCAGTTTCCGTTAGCCAGCCGAACATTTTTGGCATAGATTTTGGAGTCGGATAATAAAATTGCATCCTCGAATAAGACAACGAACTCTCCGAGTCGATAAAACGTTCTGTAATTCAAAGTTATTGCTTACTTCGGATGTTAAAAGAATGAAATAAAATGAAATAAATTTTTAAAAACGGTTTGACTTTTTTTTTTACTATTCTGAACCAGAGTGATTATTAAAATTTACCTCCGACATTAAGATATTTGCTGAATATCTGTTGAAGCAGTGGTTTTTCCTGTGGATTTGCGACTGTTCCGATGTACTGATAAATTCGCGTCAGAGTTGTGACGATAATGAAATACTTGTCCGAATTTGGAACTTTATGAAATTCGATGCCGGTTATAGGCGGTCTGCTGTCCTCGCCAATGTCAAATACCTATAATTTTTATGAAATAAATTAATCGCGATCGTTTTGACCGAACGATGAATCGATCAATCGATGATTGTGATTTTCTGTGTGTCGGAAATGTGGACAATGCGAAACGAATGACAATAGAACTCACCAATCCATCTACCTCCTTATTGCCATAAAGCGGCAAGTAATTAGGAAGCTTTTGGGGAATAAATAATGCATCGAAGGATAATTATCATGAGAAAAATGTGTTAGATGACATTTGGAATGACAAAATGATCCGATAATTTTTTTTTTTTTTTTTTTCACAACTCACTTGTTTCCAGTACTGCTCCAAACTGGTGTTGAATATTTTGTCGCCGTCCAAGCCAATCTCAGTCTCGAAGATCAGGCCCTTCGACGTTCCGAGTAAAATTGGTCCTGACACTATTTCGGACGTGTTTGCAAAGTTCCAGGCAACGGCGGTGATCTCGTGTCCTCTGAATTTACCGGCCTGGGAGGGGTAAGAAAAAAAATATTCGTCTCGCATCGGACTCGGCGAAGATTTGGATGGCGTACCTGTTTGAGTTTTGTGGTTTTTCTGTGGAGGTAAAATAAATCCGCCGGCGGATTTTGACCCTGTTTCGGCAACAAAGCTATGAGCAAGTGATTGCCCAGAGGATCCAAAAATATTCCAGACATTTTCATGCTCGTTGTATACTTCGAAATGTCTATTTCTGCAATAAAATAGGAAAGCTTATCGATGAGAACGAAGAAACACAAAAAAAATTACTAAAACTTTCGAAAGGTGAAAAAAATCCAATTGAAACCTTCGGGCTTATCCGGATTCTTCATGTCTATCCGCAAGATGATTTTGTTGGCCATGGCGATGACAATGAAGTTGCTGCTCACAGCGAGATACAATATCTTGTCGGACGGTAAAAAATTAACTTTCTGTTTGGTAAAAATAGGTCCGTCGTCCTGCATCTTCATCTGTATGAAGCCTCCCGTACTCTGAGAATCATGAAAAAACCATTTGATTGCATTTTCAGACAAATTGTAATACGAGTCGATGATTATGTGGATTTAAAGTGTGACTCACTATATCTGGTCTCATGGGAGGCGCCGCGGATTGCTTAGAGCGTTGAGAGGCTCTCTCGTACTGATCGAACATCGAAGTCATGATTTTGGTAATTTGGGTATCTCTAGGGCATTCTGCAATTATTAATAACCCATAAAGCAACTATTCAGCGAATAAAAATAGCGGATAACAGTGTCCTCTGGAAATTTCGGACCAGGGCAATAGACGTAATCTCGCTATGGACGAAAATTATAAACAATGATTTTGATAAACAAAATTATGTTGGAACAATCCATTTATCAGAAAAATAGGTTTGAGAAGCTTTCAAGAATCATCATTCAGTTGGATATATCGATCAAGAACAAGATATTCAGAAAGTGACAGATTGATATTTTTCTAACCTAAAACGAAACCATTCAAATGTCAGACGCTACAAATTTGATCTATGTCGATTTAACAGTATGAAAAAATAATCGATTTACAGCGAGACTACATTTGTGAATTACAGTTGTTGTCTATCGACTCTTCTATTATCGTTGCATCGAATTTTCGATAAAATAAAAATTCACTGACAGTTTGCCTTGACGTTAGTAGCCTGTCGAGTTCGGCATATTTTTTTGTTGGTAAGAGTGATCGATTATTGGTTGCGCTTTTGACTCAGTGAAGTTAGCCGGTCGATCGAATCGATTTGATTCCTGAAAATTGGAAAAAAAACTGTTCACCTTTCGTTATTTTTTAAGTAAATAATAAAAATTTTCCGGTGAAGTCAACCGAAATGTTTGAAATCCCAACCAATTTCGTCCAATCGATGCGGAAAAAAAACTGTTCAACCCGAATATATCTATATATACACGAGCAAGCAGACGCGTGAGCACAGTGCGATGGACCGCCGTGTGATGTCGCCTCGACGAACTGGGAGTACCGTCGATACGAAAAAACAGACTCACTGGGTTTTCTCACAACGGAATTTCTTCAATCAGCACCGCTGATAAACACGATCGCACGTCAAAGATCGTAGAACTTCGGTTGGCCACGGTTGGCGCGCGGCGTTGTTAGCGTCATCCCACCGGTCAACGATTTCCCGAAAGGTACTTTATTATTTGAAAAAACAAGACGTTAACATTCAATTATTCATGAATAAATAATAATTAAAAACTCGCGATTCTTTCTATCACGACTTGTCAAATGTATGTTCTTAAACAATATCGATGAATAAATTTAACAATCACAACAGAGTCGAAGCTTTTTAGGTTATAAATTCAAATTTTCATGGTAGACGTAACTGATGGTTGATTTTTTAAATTAAAAATTGTAAAAGATACGAAATGTAATTGATGTTGATAATGAAAATGTTATTGATGTGTAAAATAAGCGAGTGATGTGTTTTTCAGTGGGAAAGTCGGAATATGGATGAAATACAGGTTAAGACCAAGCAATGGGTGGAAGCTATCACCAAAGAGCGAATGAACGGCGTCGTCGATGAACTTCAGGTACCAAAATTTTACAATATCGTGTGCACTATTCTTTTATAAGATGTTGAACGGTTATCGAACTTCGGATAATAAGTCGATTGGTGATTTCAGGAAATATTGGGGGGCCAAAAAGCGGAGATTAAAAACAAAGTGATATTCAAATTGTTGCTGTATCTGTCGCACACGGCCAGTAAATGCGACAAATCGAAAAAAGCGGTGGGTCTGGAGATACGAAAATTGGCTCGTTGGATCTGTTCCAATTTGACGATCGTGCCGGACCCTAAAAATTTTTTCCTAAGCATTTATCACATAACGAGTTGTCTGTTGGACATGGCGCTCTACAAAGAAGCTGTCGAAATGTGCGACTACGTACTATCCGGTCAATTGACCGAATGGAAATGCTCCGACAGCGACGGCGTTTATCGAAAATTGTCGCAACTTCTGCAAAATGCTTCCGTATCGTTGTTGGAAACATCGAAACTGTCCACTCGCAAGCACTACGAAACAACGGTGTCGATGATCGAATGCGAATTGGAAGTCATAAAACTGGCTCATCGCAGTTGCTGGCGCTACATTCTATCCAGAATTTTGTCCTATTGCAAGAAGATAAGAGCCATTGTCGACAAATCGGCCCAGAAATTCAAAGAAGAATTCGTCGAATGCATGTTGACGTACATGAGCCAACAAGAAATAGTCGTCGAAGACAAAAACCGAGAACACACGTACAGACTCATCTGTCAATTGATCACGGAAATGATTCTCAGCGACGTCGACAAAATTAAAATCGGTTCGTCGGACAACACGTCGACGCGTTATTTCGATGTCTTTCGCAGTTGCATGAAAAATTCTCAATCCTACGCGGATTGTCTGAAACTGTACGAACGCGTGTCGATCACCATCGTAAGACCGTACGAAAATTTGTCGTACGACACTCGAGACGAGTTATCCATTTGCCTCGTAGAATTGCGAAAATTAAAAACCTCCTGCGAATACGCAGATGCTGTAAAATGGTATTCGTATTCCCTAATTTTGATACTGAGCGAAGTACTCGGCTATTGGGAAGAATGTGCCAAGAACGATGCGACCGCATGCAAAACCGACGCGTGGATGTCATCGATGATGATGTTTTTGGACGAACAGTGCGACGCTTTCAACAGTTACGAACTAACCGATTGTCGTTGCAGCAAAACAACGAAATGTTCGATGAATCACGACGCCTACAACGACGTGACCCTGAGACTCAAAGTTTTGTCGGTAATGTCGCGAATCGTTCACAGTCGTCGTAGCAAGTTTAACGAAAAAATGTGCGACATAACCGTGGAATTCGCGATCAAATGCAAAACCGGAATTTCCGCGATGAAAGAAAATCGATGCAAACTTTGGTCTTCATTGTGGCCCGCTTGCGTGGCTTACATGTACAACATTGCTTTGTCGTGCGAAACGAGATATCCGAAAAATAGCATTAAGCTTTATACACTGTTGCTGCAAAGTTTCGTCAATTTCGAGGGTCTCGATCAAGCTCGTAATGGCACGAACGACGCTTCGAAGGTTTTGAAAATTCGCGATCCTCTGTTTACATTTCTCAATCGATTGACAAGCGTGCAGTACAATCACGGTCATTACGATAATGCACGATTGAGTTGTTGTCTGAACGGACTGCTGAGCAGTCGTCGAAGTACGATCGGCACGACGCAGATCGAACAACACAAAGCTTACGTATCGTGGACCAATATACAAACGAAACATCCACCGGCTCGTGATCAAACGATGCTCGAATATTATCGTTTAAACATCGATAAAATTTGTCAACTCGTTGAAATCACATCGTCGGATTTCGATCCCATCGAAGTGTGTTTTCGTGAGATAAAAGCACTCGCTGATGGTCGAATTGATTTTTCATCGTCGATGATTCGGGCTTTGAACGAGATGGGAAAATTGCATCCCTCTCCGGTCATTTATTCCCAAGCTGTACAATTTATCGGTTATCACTCGTTGAATCTTAAATCGGAATTTTCGATCGGTCGTTATCTGAGAAAAGCCACGATCGCTTACGAACGCGACGTTCGTCCGACAACGTCGTTCAAATTGTCACAAGGACACGTGAAATTTTACGAATTCGTTCAACAATTGAACGACAACACGATGGAAACGATGAGGGAAATGAAATCCGCAAAATTGGCTCTGACATCGACGATGATAACTAATCATGGTGATACGGGATCAACGAGTCAGGAACCGAAAAAAATCGTTCCGGTTTACAGTACGATAAACATGTCGGTAACGATGAAATTGGCATTATCGTTGGAACGTGCTTTAACCATATGGCAAGAAATCACTAACGAAAATGATTATCGCGAAAAATTGAACGATTGGGAAATCGTTCAGACCTTGGAAGTAGCAACGATCGCCGGTGAATACGCGAGATTGTATCATTGGGAAAATTTGGAAATTCAATTGTGGAATCTGGTTCGTAAATTGGCACGTATAACTAACGATCATCGATCGATAATTTACACGACGATGCGTTGTCTCGGAAATTTCCTCGTTCATCGCGATTGGATCGACGAAGCCGAAAAATCCATCGAAATCGTCGAAAAATCCGAAGATTCGGAAATTCAACGAATAATCGAAATTTACAAAGTTTGTCTGGCCGAATTGTACAATCACAACGATGATTATGAAAAGGGAAAATTAACATTCGTACCAACGACGAACAAACTCGACGAGAGTTTCGAATCCAACGCTGTGAATTTTTTGTTCAGCGCACATTTGCGAATGAACGACAGTGGAATTGTCAATGACGACGACGATCAATCGAATTACACGCGTATCATCGTTCAGTGTCTTTACACAATTTTGTCCATCGACGACGGTCACGATTTGCCAATCGGTCGTGATTTCAGACGCAAACAACTACATTATTACGACGTTATATTCGAACACACGTACAATTTGGCAATGCGCATGAACAGTTTGTTGTCGTTTCGTGAAATTTCCGCCCATCTAATAAGACGTTTGGATACGGCGCAAAAATTGGGAGCAGCTATGAGAGTTGCGGAATGTTTGAAATCTTTGTGTTACATCGATTTGTCAAGAGCCAAACTCGACGATTGCGAAGTAAAGCTTCAGGGTTTGGAACACATTCTCGAGATCGAAGCTTTTGACACGACAATGAGATCCGAAAAAATTTTCGACGAGTCCACGTGCGATTTAACGAATTTACAAAGAGCAACGACGACAATTACGTCGAATTACGTCGTGGAGGAGGTTCGAGATGCCGGACAAAACGACGCTTCGCCGGTATTGCGATCGAAAAAATTTGCAAATCCAGTTTTTGTCATTCACCGCGAATCTTGCATGTGTTTCAAATGCACCAACAAATGTTATCAGAGTTTGGTATTCGCTGCAACGCATTTGCGCGCACAATTGTTCGCGTTACGAAGAAACGTGACGTCGGCTTTGCAACACTTTGTCGGTGCTTTGACGATCAAGAAAAATATTCTCGCGAGATCGAAGATGGCCGATGGACGTGACGATGATACGAGGGGTGGAAAAATTTTCAACGACGATTCTTCGAGATTTTTGCGAAATTATCGTCATCTCGATGTCGTCGAATTTGTCATGTTTCATCTGGATTATTGTCGCTTCGTCAAATGGTCCATGCCCGAGAGAATGGATTACGGTGTGGAAATTGCTCTCGAAGCTCGTCGTTTGTGCGTCAATTACAAACTCGAAAATCATCCGATTTACGCGGCTGCCAATCAATTGCTGTTCGAATATCGATTCGAGCGATTGTACGACAACAATGGAACTTCGAGTAAGTTGATGATTGTTATTTTTTTATTTTGTTTTTGTTTTTTTTTTATTTCGTTTATTATATACGTTATCGATCGTGAATGATCATTTTTTACATTATAATATATGGATACATTTTTTTTTCAAGTATAAATTACGAGAATTTGACTGTGTGTTTGCAAAACTCAATTGTCACTCGTTCTGTCGATGAGGTGTAATAATTTTAAACCGAAAAAAACCTTCAAAACCAAATTAAATTAGATAAATAAAAAGAAATTTCATTTTATCCAAATGGGAATTCCAATTCTTCGTGTCACGATTCAATGATTCAGGAGAGGTCTACAGATTTGTCCAGATTTTTTTTGTGCATATTGAATCACTCTAGAGATTCTAGAGATTGAGAGTATCAAAAATAAAAAAAATACCAATATTGCCATTTTGAATTAAGAATATTAATATTTATTTATATATTAATATTCTTAATTCAAAATGGCGATATTGGTAATTTTGTATCTTTGATCCTCTCGATCTCTAGAATGATTCAATAAAGAATTACCAATATTGCCATTTTCAATTAAGTATATTAATTTTTATTCATATATTAATATTCTCAATTAAAAATCACAATATTGGTAATTTCGTATTTTTGATTCTTTCAATCTCCAAAATGATTCAATATGCATGAAAAAATCTGGAAAAAACTGCAGACCTCTCCCAAATCATTGAACCGTGCCACGAAGAATTTAAATTCCCATTTGAATAAAATTACATTTGTTGTATTATTCGAATTTAATTTGGTTTTGAAGGTGACCGATAAATATACATATCACATTTATATTAATACGTTATCTTTCGTTCGTTTGTCCAATCAGATTTCACAATTCCGCCTGTGGATGAGATCGACATAGGTCGTTACATTCACGATTCCCAAACCGAACCGATCGTATGCGCGACCCCGATACGCGAGGCAGTCGCGCAAAAATCGCACTCTTTGCGACGCAGAAAAACGCCACCGTTTTTGAATCTCGAAAAAGTTCCGATCGATCTTACCGACGAAAAATCGCCGACGCTTACGCCAACGACGACGACGTCATCGCCACCGCCGCGCACCAGACGAACCGGTCGTCGCAGAATCACCGAAATTCCATCGCAAGCCGTGGACGTCGTACCGACGAGACAGAAAAAAACGAACGTTCCGAGATTGACGTTCACGATACCGGAAGACGACGACGACGACGATGAACGTGATAAAATCGTTGCAACCGCGAAACCGGTCACCGGACGAAAAAAACGTAGCAACACTGTCCAAACAATCGAAACCGAATCAACGACGACGAATTGTCAAACGCAAAAAAATGCGACGACGACGCGTGGCAGAAGTCAGAGAATAACGAGGCAACGATCGACGTCCAGCGGGGAAAAAGATGCGGAGGTCGGGAAAAACTTGATCGAAGCAAAGACGACCCCGCAGATCGTGAATATCGACGAGGTGATGGAATTGATCGAAGACATGAAGATAACGCGCGCTTCTTCGACGATCGTTAACGAAAGATCGTCGAGAAATTCACGAAGACCGACGAATTCCGCGACAACGTCGGACGGCGGCACGACTTCGAGTGACGAGGCGATCGTTCCCGTGGAAGTCCGCCGAACGAGATCGAGTTTGAAAAAAAAATCCGTCAAATCGTAATCACGGGAATTGGTCGAACGTTCGGTCGAATTTTTTTGCTAATGAGGCGATTATGTTTCGAAGTGTCGATGTTTGCGATTGTTTGCGATTGTGCGGATCCGAACGATCGGTCGAGTCACGAAGCTGATGCGGGCTGCGTCGATGTGAAAAACGTAGTTCGGAGGCCCGGACAGGCAACCGGACACTTCGTTGAAATCGAATTATCGATAATATTGATATAGTCATATTGCGAATCGTCGAAGAGGGTTTGACTAACTTTCGCGTGACAATTGCGTCGATCCAAAGTAATTGTACAGCTACGTTTATATTTATACATATATATATAGATATTTTTTTCAATTTTTCACTGCCAATAAAAAAGTTTGTAAAAAAATTAAATTTTGAAAAAAAAAACGAGAAAAATGTTTTTTGCTTTTGTATACGTAGAAATTTTTTTTTTTTTTTTTTTAACTTGGGGCAAGGATATCCCAACAACTAACAAACTGATTGACTCTAAATTTGAAGCACCCATTGAGACCGTATCTCCCTATCATCCGAACTAGAATATTTTTCCTAAGTTAACAAATTACGATTTGCAGACAAATAATAAAACCTAAAAAAAAACATGAAAAACTAGAAAATTTTCTGAATATTTTCATCATTTTGTCAAAAAAAGATTTTTATCAAATAAGATCCTAGTTTGAACGATAATAGTCTTCGCCCACATAGAAGACGAAGAAGACGTCAATTTTATGGCCCATTTTTTACCACCTCAAAAATTCAATATTCAGCGACACGAAAAAAATTCCACCATCAGCCAATACCATTGATAAACACATTCACTCGGTCTCATTTCACCAAACCCGAATATTTTCTTCTTTTTCAAAAAAATCTAAACAATCCACCCTATATTGACCGAATGGGATGCAAATCTTTCCTTAATTGCCAAGTCAATGAGTACTCCGAAAACCAAACGACCGAGTTGACTGCCGAGTTGACTAATTATCGTTTTCCAAGTGCGGACGAGCATTCCGAAGAAAGCGTGCATCGACGTTGCGCGAAAGTTGTTATTGAGTGTGAGTTGCTCAGTCCGGGTTCATTCCTCCCCCTTCGCCATGCCTTTCCTGGACCGTCGGGCAAACTTGTAACAAACGTTGCATTTGAATTTCCGGAGAATCGAAATTGTGCAAGCCAAGTCAGTTGTTATTCGTCGAATTGCAACGACTCGCGCGCGCCCGGTATCGCCGCGCAACGATTTTACCCCGAGCAACGAGAGTTTCTCCTAATGATCGCGAATCTCGGATTCGTGTGTTCGTTCCTACAGGAATACACCTCGCGCTCTTGGGTTAGCAATTTTGCGGCAAATTGCACAACGATACGAGACGCAGTTATAACACAAGACGACAACGACGAAGACAATTGTCGGACGATACTCGTCGACTCTGGCACGCCCGTTTACTTTGTGAAATTTTCGCAAACTTGTAAAATGCGATGTGAACAATGAGAGGGAGAGGGGTGGGGGGTTAACAAGAGCTTGAGAAACTGGGCCAGAGTAAAAATTGCTCGCTGCATATGTGTGCGTGTGGGTGTGTGTACATGCGTATGGGGCATTCCATGGAGAACCGGACGATTAAAGCGATGACCACTGCCGATTCGGTTTATGATTTTTTTTTCTTTTTTTTTCGCTCTCACTCGACCCGAAAAAGACCTTGTTTTTTTTTTTTTCAAAGTTTTTCAATCCCTCCGCGATGCTTTGAGAAATTAAAAACTGTCCCCAAAAATAAGAAAAAGCATGCTTGAACGTAATTAGTAACTTTATTGCAATTATTTAAAAAAAAATGTATTTATTTATTTATTTATTCATTTATTTTTTCAAAGAAAAAATACGCATTTTTGAAATCTATTTTTTCTTCTGTTTCGTTCATGACTGTTCCTCTCTGATTTACAAATAAAAGTAATAATATTAACAATAATCATGATAATAATAGTCGAATACAAAAAAAAAAAATTTTAATTTCTATTATTTTTTATTTATTTTGAAGAAAAAAAAGAGAGGATGCGATAAAAATTTCGGTGTGAAATTTTGGCAAATTTTATTGCTAGACCCACTGGAATAAAAGAAAAACCAAAATTTTTTTATTATTCCCAAGTATGCTTTCCCTAATTTGGGGGTGGCTTTGCTTTTTTTTTGAGGATTGTAGAAGGATCCGAAAATGCTGGAAAAAATCAGGCACGCTTTTCGTGTCAAATGTAAGGCGGAAAAAAAATGATGAACCAAATCGGTAGAGATCAGGGCGTGATCGTCTGATTTGACGAGGAATGCCCCATACACGTATGTATGTACGAGAGCAACGCGCGGAAGGGTGGACCGGTGTGGTCGGCCGGCTGACTGAATGGCGAATAGCTACTTACTTGTTTACTCGTACAACCGAGTATCCGCGGTGGTGGCTGCGTAACTGCAATAACGTTTTCGGGTTTTGCAAGCTCGACGTTATTTTTCCGCCCATCGCTTGTCGTTTTTTTTTTTTTTTTTTTTTTTTTTCGGCCACTTTGGTTACCGAAGGTTGTGCGACATTGAGGTAAAACCGGGTGAGTATATCCACGTTTTTTCAAATGCCACACAGTAATTATAAATAAAACTGAATTTAACCAAAACAAGTAATAAAAAAATTTCATACAAGTTTTCAACAATCGATTAGTGCATTTAGTTCAATAACAAATATTGTTAACAAGGTTAACGATATTTTTAATTTAAATTTAAATTTAATATAATAATCAATTCTTCTATTTATAGATAATAATGAATTTTTATATTTGTATTTTTTGGTTTTGTAAAAAAAGTGTATAACAACAACGAAATTTAAAGATGTCCCAACTCACCTGGTTTTGTCCTATCTTGAAAAAAAAATCTAATAAAATGAAAATAAAAATTAAAAAATCTAAGAAAATAATAATAAAAATTAAAATTAAAAATCTTTTTGTCGTTCGGAAATTCTTTTGTTCCTTCGGAGGTGGGAAACCCGAAAAAATTGGAAAAACTATATTTTTTCTTTTGGAAATTGTTGAGTTAAAGTTGAAACGTTTTTTTTTTTTAATTAAAAAAAAAATTTTTTACTCATCAACCCACAAATTTTTATCGATACACGTAATTCCGACATACGCTTTGAATGCGAAAGCTCGCCCGGATCGTGGCGTCTCACACATTTCACGTGAAAACAAGATTTAAAATCGCGTTCAAGATGTACGATGGGAAACATTTTCGTAAATATAGGTCATCCACAACTCCGACCCCGACGTCTCGGACTTTTCCCGGCGGACGTGTCATCCATATTTTAAACGTGCGAAATTTGAGTGTCGTCCGACAAAATCCTCGTCGTCGAGGAAACTGCACCGGCTGCAGAGTTTAAGGGGGGCGGGGGGGGGCGAGGAGGCGCACCGACTAAAGCGCAATTACTCTCCATGAATAAATTTGTTTGCACAAAGTTGCTCCGTGACGCATAAAAATAATTAAGCTCGGGTGTCAAATGATTATGGTGCCATGTGGAGGGCGGGGGGGGGGGGGGGTCGCACGACACGAGACGACAGGCAAGCCGTCGGGGGGTTGAAAAATAAAAAAAGCACCTTTCGAACGACGAGAATTATGGTATAAGACTATTAAATTAAAACTCACGTCGGTGCTTCATAAATAGAGATTCCTCGGCTTAGAGCCTATGTCAACTTGTGGACAAACCCACCCCCTCCCGCCCTCACGACGAATATAGCACGTGTGCAAGTGGTGCAGCAGTAGCCCTTTGTTCGGTATAACGCGAGGGCTAATTGAAATGGCGTGGAATGAAAAAAAAATAAAGTTTGCTTGATGCTTTTTTGACAACTCATAATGATCTGGATACGAATATTGTTATTTTTTATAATAATAATAATAATAATAATAATAATAGTAATAATGAAAATAATTACATGCAAAACAAATGATATATAGATTAATGACAAATAGTAATATTGTGATAACAATAGTATTAGTGAGAGAATGATAAATAATAATAAAAAAAAATAAAAAAAATAATAATAATACAATAATATTATTTTTTATGGAACTAATGGCACCAATCGATTCTTAAAAATTAGTACGAACACTTGGATTACTTGAGTTGTTAACATTTTTAATAAATAATCAAATAGAAATAATAATAAACATTAATTATTGTTATTACTGTTATTATTATTCTATCATTGTTTTGTCATTATAACCATTTGTCTCTGAATTATATTTCATTTGTTTCCACGAATGCATCACTTGTAAATGTCAGAGTCTATTTTATTTATTTATATATTTATTTATTTTTTCGTTTTTTTGCCAGTCAAGATATACCATAGATCATAAAACGCATTAGTAACGACGTTGAGCCTGTTGTTGTAAACGGTAGGAAGAATAAAATGTGCGTCGAGTTGCAACGTGAAGCGCGTTCGCGTCGAAAAATCATCCGTTTTGTCTCTCTCTCGCTCTCTCTCTCTCTCGCTCCACCAACTCTCTCGGTCTCTCTCTCTCTCTCCCTCGCTCTTTGTGCTCCGTGTCCGCTGTACCATTAGATAGTCCGCTGTCCAGTTGTTTCGAGTGCACGTCCATTAGCATCTCTCACTCTTTTTTTTATTTTTATTTTTTTTTACCCTCACATTCCGTGTCTGTGCTGTCTCCACAACCGTGTGCCACACACACACACACACACACGCACACTATCCACTGCCGACAGCATCAGCATTGCATTCGCGTTAGTTTCAATTTGTGTTACAAAACCATCGCTACGTTATCCATCGATGAATTATTTATTGAATAATTCATTTGAAAGATTGACAATTCGTCGGGGGAGGAGATGGAGGGTTGGAGGGGGGGGGGGGAGGGGGAGGGCTCAGTGAAAAACGAAATGTTCGCAACGGAAATTGACGGTGAGGAACGTGAGAACTGTTTCGTTGATAACAGTTTTCAACAAAATCGATTATCAAGCGTCGATGATTTTTTTTTATTTATGCACGGGTTACTCACAATTAGTATCGATGGGAATCATTGTGCACAGTGCACCATGCTTGAGAGCAATATCCTATCGAAACGAGTCGCATTAACTTTTTTTCCATCGGATGTAAACATTTTTCATTTTATTTCATTATTTTTGCTTTTTCATAAAAAAAGCCAAAGATTGGGGAAAAAAAAAGGAAATGCTTTTTCACAGAAGAATCTTCAAACACTGCGTAGGATTCGGATGAAGAAAATTTTACAAGTTTCAACTTGCAACTTTTATTATTATTATTATTATTATTATTATTATTATTATTATTATTATTATTATTATTATTATTATTATTATTATTATTATTATTATTATTATTTTAATATCACCATTTGAGATTCCGTTCGAAGGCTGATGTGAGAGCTGAAGCACGTGATTCGCTCGTGACGTGACGTAAATCTCCGTGAATCCGCGATATATTCACACGTCCGAATAAATTATTTTTTTCCCGAAAAAAATAAAAAAAATAAAAAAAATAAATAAAAAATTGTTGCACTTCGTTCGGCGCGGTAGTGATACGGCCACGCGTGTGCCCATAAAATATATATACGTTAATGCACGGTCCGGGTTGTGCATCAGCGTCCTCGAGGAAAGTCCATAACCGGACTGCTCCGAAAACTGTCTGATATAACCAGTGAGAAATCCAATATCCGACGGTTAAATGTATATCAGGAAAAAAAAAAGAACGAAAAAAAAAAACATAAAATTGAAAAAGAAAAAAAAAATACTAACGCGTGAGTCGGTTTAATATTCAGCAGCATCCAGCTCGAAATATCCGTGTGATGCCTCGTAGACCCATTGATTTTATTTAAAAACAAAAAAAAAAAAAACGAACGAACGAACGAACGAACGAATGAAAAAAACGAGAAAATCAACGAAAAAATGTATTTAAAAAAATGAAAATAAAAAAAGGGGGGAAAAAAACGAGAGAAAATTTTATCCCGTTTTGTCGGAGCTGCAGGGGGTATGAGGGTTGGTATGCGATATCAATCTTCCACGCTTTAGTTTTGGGATTTTCATTTTGTTTTTTTTTTTTTCAACATCTTTTTTTTTATCTTTATTTTCGTGTTTTTGTTTTGTCGATATCGATGGCACCGCTCGAACCGGACATAATAAATACAAATGTGTATATACGTGTTATTTGAAAAAAAAAAAGGAAAAACGAAAGGATTAAAAAAAAACAACCATCATGTATCCTATATCGTACGAACGATTGTTGTTGACCCAACGCGCAAGCTTTGAGTGACGCGTGTGTAACTCTCGCTAGTGCGGGAATTCGAAACGAGTGGCGATAGTTAACACTCGTGTATACATGTACGATACCTATATACAGGGTGTCCCAATTTTTCCCGACCAAACTTTGCCCAGCGTGTTCTACACGCAAAAGCAAGAAAACAAATGTTGTACGAACACGTGCTCTCGAGTGTTTTATCAAGGACTTATGACTGATAATACAAAATGATGATGAACTGGCATTTAGTCGACACACCGTACAAACGTATCATCGGTGTTACAGAAACTTGGATAATCTCATCGAAGCTCTGTGTTTACCGACAAAACTATAAATCCAACAGAACCAAGCAAAATAACAGTGGACCTTCTTCATGCAATGAACATTGAAAAATTACGTTCGTTATTACGAATACAGGATTGGCATCTGACAAAAATTGACGTTGAGTTTGAAATTGAGTTTTGTTAGTAAACACAGAGCTTCGATGAGATTATGAAAAAATTGGGACACCCTGTACACATGTATATGTACCCAAAGCTATGGTTAAAAGTTCGAGTAAAATTTGTTGACACGAGAACAATCGAGTATCGATAATCCGTCGTCGAAATTCGTCGCTCTCGCGATCCGCCACGCGTTTTGACACATCCGTCAACGCGCAATTGACAAAGAGCCACGAAGACGAAAAAGTAAAAAAAAAAAAAAAAAAAAAAAAAAAAAATTCAAAAATGTTCTTCACAGCCCGATCGGCAACCGCTTTTCCGGCAACGAATGCATATTGCAAAATTTTTTACCGATCATCGGACGTTTCGATATGTCGGGTCAGACATTATTTTTTTTTTATTGTGTTGTCATTTCTGTTTTTGGTTCATCGATCTACGTCTGTGTACCAAATTTCATCTTGATCGCGGCGGTGTTTCCTCGAATGAGGGAAGACAGAAAAAAAAACAACAAAAAAATAGTTGCCCTCTATAATCTCGCTCGTGTTCGAAACGTAAAAAAAGAAAAAAAGTAAAAACAAATTTTTATAAAACGCCCACGAATTTACGTGTATGACATTTGGCATGTACATCGTGTCGATTGCCAACTCCCCGATGAATACAATCGATATACCCCCCCCCCCCCCCGCACCTATGTATACGTACAATCGCGGATAGAGATTGCGGATACGAAAAAAATATTAAAATAAAAGAGTAAAAAAAATTCCCAAAATAAAATGGATAAAAATAAAAATGTAGAAAAATAAATGGATAACCGTTGTAGAGTTAGAATGACGATTTTTCTTCTCAATTGAAACAAAAATAGTTAAAAATGTAAAATTGAGGAATATAAAAATGAACAAACGTTGTGCAGTTGAAATGACGAATTTTTCGTTCTCAATTAAAAATAAAATCGATTTTAGAAATATAGAAGAAAAAAAATAAATGGATAAATACACGTTGTGCCGTAGAAATTACGGGAAAAAATTATTCTGAAAAAAAAAACGAACGAACGAGACGTAACGAAAGTAACGAAAGAAGGGTAATTGAAAAAAGAATAGATTGATTGAATATCAAACGGATTTACGGATTAAATTTAACCGGGCTAAATCGTTTGTGGATCAAAGTCAACGCTGTGAACGTGATTATAACGATTCCTCGACAATCCCATTGCGCTATAAGAGATTGAACAAAAAAAAAGAACAATAATAATAATAATAATAATAATAATAATAATAATAATAATAATAATAATAATAATAATAATAATAATAATAATAATAATTCACCTTATCAAATTATTGCACATCGGGCGAAATTTTTTTTTTTTTCTAAATTAAAAAACATCTTTTCTCGAATCTTTTCTTGAACCACAAACGAAAATTTGGTTACCACAATCAACCACAAACTTATCATTCAATGTAAATCATCCAAATGCAAAAAATAAAACAATTCCTAGACAGTAGAAAAAATAAAAAAATTTCCCAGTTAATATTGAGAGGTCATAGAGACTTTAGAGGCCAACATTTTTCAAAAATTATTCGGAACCTACGTATATCGGCGAGGGGGGGGGGGGGGGCTAACATTGAAATTAAAAAACTGACCTTCATAAAGAACACTAATATATATATACATGTATACACAGCGGATGATTCTTGACGCCACGGTTATATCGATGACCACCCCCTTGTCCCCCCAAGTCGTAGATGAGTGGAGGGGGGGCTGGGAGGGCCACTCCGTTAACTCCCACCTGGCCGAAACGGGCTTACCGACCGGAGATGGTCTAGGTGAGCGCACGCTATCACCCTCCCACCACCCGACCGACCGATTCCTACGAATTAGTGCGCGCGCGCGCTCGCGCGTATGTGTGTGTGTTTATACTTGGGTTGATTCGTGAGACTGCAGGGCCGGTTGGGGTGTGCGGGCGTCGCGAGCGCCATGCGCCGCCGCAACATCGAGCCCCCGGAACGACAGGTGCGCAACGAGAGAAGCCAGCCGCGCGAAGGAGATGGCCCAGCGGCGATGCGCGCGTTTCCCCCAACCCTCTCTCTCTCCCTCTCACACTCTCTCTCTCTCTCTCTCTCTCTCTCTCTCTCTTTCTCTTTCTCTTTCTCTATCTTGCGGCCGTATATCTCTCTCTCTCTCTCACACACGTTGCCCACAGAGCGCACGGAATAATTTTTGGCGGAAGTGCAAGGCAGTTTCGACGTGAAACAGGCAACGGCCAGAACGCGCCGAGCGGTTTTCGGTCCCGCGGCTGTCAGTCGTTCGCGGGTCTGCACCCCGACCGGTCGCGTTTTTTAACAACGTCGTGTGACGCGCGCGCGCGCCCACGCTTCGCCGTTTCGCCAATCGACCGAATAAAAATAAATTTAAAAAAATCGAAAACGAAAATTTGAAAACAAACATTTTTTTTTCGTCGTTATTACGATCCACTGTCGATTGCAAACGTATTAACGTCACCGTGTAATATCATCGCGAATAAAACGTACGTGGATATTTTAATGAATAAACAAATGATTTATGAGAGAAAAGAATAATAACAACTGAAAACTGAAAAAAAAAATAAAAAATTAAAAAAACGATCAACGTTATTCACGAATTGGGGAAAAAACGAGGTGCGAATATTTTCGAATTTTTTTTTTTTTTTTTTTTCCTCGTCGAACAAAAAAGAGCGAGAATGAGAGAGAAACGAAATACGCGAACGAGCGAATGAATGAAAAATGACATCGGAATTTTCATCTTGTCGGTGATAAATAATTAATGATGATAAAAAACTAAAAAAAAAAAAAAGAAGTGCAACGATATTCACAAATTGAGAGAGAAGACACCAGTTGCGAATATTCGCGACTTTTTTTTCGTTGTTCTTCGTTGAACAAAAAAGAGTGAGAAAGACGAAAGACGGAGCTGAAGCCAATGAAGAAAACAAGAAAAAAAAAATGATATGGTGATCGTGTCAACGGATTGATTGTATTTGCGGATTTGGGGTGGTGATTGTGGGGTGAAATTTGTCGGTGTCGAGCGAGAAAATCAAGTTTCTCGGGATATTCATATATATATATGTATATATCTTCGCGCACAATTGGGAATCGCACGAGGAGTCTATATCGAAGGAGATATCGAAGATCACGGAAGTTCACGATGGAGAGGGTTAATAAAGACGAGCGCGTGGGGTAAACTTTGGTGCGCGGGTAACGGTGACAAAGTGCTAAGGGTGATAACCGAACGGGTGATAATCGAAGTCCGGCATAGTTTGGGGACATTGGGGAAGGACGAAGAAGGGAGAGAGAGAGGAGAGAGAGAGAGAGAGAGAGAGAGAGAGAGAGGAGAGAATAATCCGAGCATCGTTTTGGCTCAGAACTTCACTTCATCCCCCCGGTGATTCGTCTTTCGATCCAACAATCCCCCAAAAACGATCGAATTGCTTTCCCCTCGTGGATCATTATCTCAATCACACACTCACACACCCTCAAAAACACATATATATATTTTTTTTCGATGCTGTTATCTCATTCTCTCATCGCCAAGAATTTTTCATCGTGAAAACGTATTTTTGACAAATTTTACGGATTATTTTTTTTTGTGTTTATATTTACGAAAAAAAGAATTTAAAAAAAAAAAAACCAATTGTTCTTTTGTTGATTCGTGATTTTTGAAAACGTTGAATTTCCGAGATAACAGAAAAAAAACCCGGAGATTCGATTGTGAGGGAGGATTTTACATATGGTGAATGCCGACAGTGAAGTTCGGATAGTGCGGGGTTAAAAAAAAAGTCTATATCATTGTTGTTGTTATTGATTTTATTTTTTTTTTTCTTCTCGGACGAATGTCGCACGTGCGTTTGACAACGACAGTCACGTATCGACAGCGATGGCAATGACGACGACGTGAGAGCGACGATACGAAAGAAAAAAAAAGAAAATTTTTTTATTCGACCGAGTCCGTTTGTAAACCGGAAATCGAAGAGTTTTCGTTGTTTTGAAAAAAAAATTGTTTTCTCATTCTTTTTTTTTTTTTTGCATTTTCCATTGGGGTTGGTTCGCACGTGGTAAAACGAAAAATATCGTGATTGTTATATATGTATATATATATAGATATATGTATATGATAAATATTTTGGCCCGGTGAATCCGTCGTGTGCGACCGTTGCGTGTGTGTGAGCGCGGGCGCGTGCGCGCCCCGTTCCGGTATATCGAAAAAAAAAAAAAAAAAAAAAAAAAACATCATCATGGCACCCTCGTGGAAATTGCTACTTCACCTGTTTGCCATCTGCATCATCGCCGGGGCTCGACGAGTCGAAGGTAGGTGTTTTGTTTGCGTACTTATTTTTTTTATTGTTCCATCGATATTTGGGATTTCATTGTTTATTTATTTATTTATTTTATTTTTCATTTTTTTTCGAACAAAGTTTGTCGGAAAAAGACGATCGATCGATTGTCAATCTTGTTTATTGACGAGAATTATGAATTAATTGAAAAACCGACGAAGATTAAATACGTAATATCGATGATCATAATAATGATAATTAAAGATCATCGTTAGATCATCAATGTATGGAACGTGGGACGTCGTTTTTGCTTCCGTCGGTTTTTGTTGATGGAACTTTCAAACACGTGTGCAATGTTCTTCGAGCCATTACTTAATTATCATTATTATTCGATGTTTATTATTGAATCAACTTTATTATTATTATTCTTATTATTCAATTATGAATTATGATTTTGTTGATGGAGCTTTTTAGACACTTGCGCAATGTTATTTTATGCATTATTTCGTTATTATTATTATTGTTATTATTATTATATTTATTATTATCATTATTATTATTATTATTCATACGCCAGAGAATCTATCTGTGGCCTCTGAAAAATAAAAATGCAAGAATAATCAGGAAGTACATTTCACGTATATTCGTTGAACCATAAAAAGATAACAAAAAAATCCTGACCGTAGCATTCTTGTAACGAAGTTGCGCTAAAAATGTACAATTATTTCCACATCCAGATAGCGAGAACGAGAGCGGGAGAGGGAGAAAGAGGGAGAGGGAAAGACCGAGAACAACGACAGTGAGGAACGAAGTAATATCGTTTTTCCAACGTTCTTCACTCTCTCACGGTATCTCGCACCCCCCCCCCCCTCCCTCCCCGCCCCGGACCTTTTCGATATTTGCCATCACCCCCATTGGCCCTTTGTAAAATCAAGCATCGTCGCGTTGACTCGCTACACCGGCTTCGATGAAAAATAAATACATCAAAAAGAAAATTCATCTTCGTAAAATAATAATAATAATAATAATAATGATAATAATAATAATAATAATAATGATACCGTAGCAACGAAAATACGCAAGTGTAATATCATCAATATTATCGACACCCCATCATTGTGAGAAATGTGGGCCAAGAAAAGTCACCCCACAAAAAAAAACTTACTCAAACGTCGTGACAAACATGATTACCAATACTAACGTGTTTAATTGAAGAATGCGATCGGGGCAAGATTAATAGGCTTAGAACAATAATTCTCAAACACTGAAACCCAGAGAGAGAGAGAGAGAGAGAGAGAGATAGATCAAGAGCGTGAGAAAGAGAACACATCGTTTGATCGAAAAAAAAAAAAAAAGGAACAAAGAATTCGATCAACGTGTGGTAAATATTTTCCATGGAAAAAAATAAGATAAATAAATTTTTCCAAAAAAAGAAAAACGGAAACGAATAAAAAAATCTAAAAAAAAAAAAAAAAAATCAAAGCCCGTAAAAAGTTTGATAAAGTTTGTAGCCATGGGCATCATCGGCAGCCATACCCGCGTGCCCATACACGTACTCGGAAATTGCGTGTGTACGTGTGTGTGTGTGTGTGCGCGCGTGTGTGTCTGTATGTTTTATACAGTCGAGCGAATATATATTCCATTAACACTCTGGCACGAGTTTGAGAGCGTCTGTCAGAGAACCCGCGGCAATCGTCCATGTCTCCCCGGGCTTTCCGATCAGCCCGTGTATCCGACGCCCGCAGGAACTGCCCCCTTCCTCCTCATCCTCATCCCCCCGCCCGCCCGTCTCCGACAGTTCCTCCGGGGACTGCGCCCCGCCCGCTCCTCCACCCGGCAACGCCAAACCATGCATGAAAAGGCAATGAAAATAATTGCAACTGAGTCCCCACGGGCTCGCCGAATATCTCTATCTCTCCCTCCCTCTCTCTCTCTCTCTCTCTCTCTCTCTCTCTCTCTGTGTGTGTGAGCAGCTCATCCAAAGCCTATGTCAGGCAAAAAAAAAAATGCAGCGAAAAGAATAAACGAAAAAACTAAAACTAAAGCTTCAAAAAAAAAAAAACAAAAAAAAAAAAAAAATCAAGTCATGGGGCATGCAGCCACGTATGAGAATGAACTCGGACCAATCAACTCCGCGCGCTTCATCCATATATGTATCATTCGGTAGAAAAACCAAAAAAAAAAAAAAAAAAAAAGCGTAGATGGAGTTGGTACGAAATGACCAAAGTGTCCGAAGGCTTCGAGTGTCTCTCCTGCCGCTGGAGCTCCGGCTGTTGCATATATCTATATTCTATATATATATATATATATATATATATATGTATGTATATATGTATATGAATCGAGCATCGGTTCAAACTTTACGGTCACTCGTCCACCCCAGTCGCTCGACTATCAACGGATTTCAAAAAAAAAGGAAAAAAAAAAATCCGTCCAACTCGTCTGTATCAAAGCCCAAAAAAAAAAAAAAAAAAATAAAAAATGAAAAAAATACTTCGAAATATTTATTTGAAAAATAAACCAAGTACATACGAAAATGTTAATTCGAAGGCATGAATTATTGCGATTGATTGGTCGATTGACGTTTTTGTATTTATTATTTATTCGCAAAATGTCTCATAGAGCGATTTTTTTTTATTTTTTATTTTTATTATTTTTTTTTTCCAAAGTTGAAATTTTGAAAAAAAAAAAAAAAAAAAATTCCAAAGTCAATGACTACTACAGAATGCCTACGGAATTTTATCACGTGCGTGCCCAACACACTCAATCAATTTTTTTTCACACAGTCCATTAAATATATATATATACATATGAAATTTATGGTGTGTGTCTGTATAATTATTCGATAAGAAGCGGTTTAAACTTGGGTCATTGCGTGACTTAACGGGTTCCCTCAATTTCGTCGACGATGTAATTTCACTTTTTCTTTTTCTTTCACGTACAAGTTTGCGTGGTCGGGGGAAACGCGCAGGAAACGTATAACGCGCCCGTCCGGAAATAATTTAAATGTGACTTCACACGATAATAATAATTAAGGACAAACTTTTCGCGTACTCTCGTGGATCGGCTTGCACGGACGTTCGCCAACCCCCCCCCCCCCCCCCCCCACACACACACACACACGCACAAGCATATTTATTGGTAGGGATGTGGCTAGTGTGTAGAGATACGCTCGTTTTCCCTATGGGAACCCGTCGACAGCAGCAGCAGCAGTCCCAGCAAACTTTAACTTGTATAGGATTTCTATGTATATACATATATACATATATATTTATTTACATATATACACACCCACATATATATATATATAATGCGACTATGTTGAAAAGACACAGTAAGCGTCGCGACGGGACTGGCTGTTGGTTAGTTTCGTTGATGTTCATGCTTGCATGTGGCAATTCTTGACGAAGCAATGGCCCCGGGAGATTCAACTAGCCCACAACTTTACGCTAGTGAATAATAATAAAAATAATTAACACGACGAAAAAAAAAAAAACAAAAAACAAAAAACAAAAAAAAAAAAATAACAATCGCATCTCGAAAACCGAATTCTCGAAAAAAAAAAACGATTAAAATAAAAATAAAGTTCGACCTTGGAATAAGAGACCAAAAGCCCCCAAGGGGAAACTCTTGTTCTTGTCAGCAAAAACAAAAAAAAAAAAGGAATGAGAGAAATAAATCCAATAAAATGTCACCGCGGTTAAAATTTTATCTCGTTCGTGAAATATTTTTACATTTGCGAAACTTTAATTGTTCGTTTGAAACGCGGGGAGTCGCGTCGCAACGTGGCCGGGCTTTGAAACAGTTGTTGTTGTTGTTGTTGTTGTTATTATTTTTTTTCTATTTTTTTTTCGCCTCCCTTTTCGCGATCCCTTTCGATTCGTTATTCGTCCCGGGAGGGTGGCAGGGAGGGGGTGGAGGGTGGGGGTGGGTTCGACGTAGACGCGAGCGAGCGTGGGATTCGCGGGCATCGATATACCGATTGATTTTGCGATTTCGCATCACCGCCCTCAAACCGCAATATAAGCTCGTCGATGGGCCGAATCGAACGCGCCACGTACCGACAACGCGACCCGTCGCCATAACGCAAATGACGCGCCACACGGCTTTTTTCTACCCAATGAATCACGCACACATGTTGCACCGGCGCGTCAGAATGAAAAAAAAAAGAAAGAAAGAAAGAAAAACAAAACGAAAAATAAAACGAAAAAACAAAATTTACAAAAAAAAGTCACACCCAGAGAGAGAGAGAGAGAGAGAGGAGAAACAGATGCATTCGTGAGTGCCCAGGAGCAACTTGAACCGAGCACAATCATCCGTATTAGCGTTTTTTTTTTTTTTCACATTCGTCATATATTTCGAGGATTTACGAGGATTGCACGAAAATACAAATTAATACGTATATAGTGGTAGTAGTGAAATACATTTATCGACGATATAAGAGATTGATTTATTTTTTTCGTTATATATACACGTACGTTTGATACAATAACGCCACTTGTGGTGACTTTCACATTGTTCAATGCAGAAATGGATATTTATCGAATAAATATAGTATTTCGAATACTTTAACGACATAGTGTTTATGGATTGTAGAAATTATTGAATATCTGAATGCACTGTGAAATGGATAGTCGTGTGGATTATTCACAATTGTTATAGATAATCGACAATATTAATTGTTACGTAATAATCGACTCTAATGTATCAAGTGTCAAAAGTAATACACATTTGGGTGTCCTGAAATAAAAAACATTACTCCGATTTCGGTAAAGTGCATCAGGGTCAAAGTATCTTGCAGTCGTAGAATCGTCCTGAAAAATGAGCTCGATCGAACCATTATTTTGGTAACGCCAGATTTTCAAAGTTTTTAGGTTCGAAAACTTTGAAAATTCGGCACCACCCCAAATATGGTCCGATCGAGCTCATCTTTTAGCACGATTTCAGGGGTGCAAGATACTTTGACCCTCATTCCACCCGCGAAAATCGACGCAAATTTTTTTTTCGCTGGTCACCCTAATATATCTGTATATATATATATATATATATATATATATATATATATATATATATATATATATATATAAACCCTAATATATATATGTATATATATGTAATGTATCGGCGGTGTACCAGACTCGCACCGAATAAATACGGAGATGAAAGTGGGAAGCAGAGGGTGATGGGGATGAGGTTTACCTCGTGGCCGGTGATGGAATGCAGCCTCTCTCTCTCTCTCTCTCTCTCTCTCTCGCTCTGTGCGTATGCACACCCTCCACGGTGATGTATACCACGCATGAACAATGCAACAACACAGCGCACTGCGGCACGGTTTGGTTCGCATGTGTTCGTGTATAGAACGTGTGTTTCACGTGGTATTCGAGTATCGAATCCGATATACCCGAGCAAATCGGGGAAACCAGTGGGAACCGGGAGAGCGAGGGCGAGAGAGAGAGAGAGCTTGTATTCAAGTGAATGCCATCTATTGCCGAAGGAAATTAACCCCCTGCAGTCTCGTACATTTCGCTTTCGATGAAGGTATTGCGAAACGTAATGTAAACGCAATTTCAAAGTTTGTAAACGACGACGGGAAAAAAAAAAACATAGAGAAAAACCTAAAACATAACTAATACATATAATCGGATATAATAGCTTCGTCGTTTATGTGGATGGTTTTTTATTTTATTTTATTTTATTTATTTTATCCTATTTTTTCAAATAGACAGAGAAAAAGACGAAAAAATAAAACAATATATGTGATAATCAATGAATCAAACGTTTCCGTTTCAGTGAAATATTATTCGGATTAATCAATTCCAGCTATCCACAAGCAAATTATTTTTTCGTCAAGCAACGTAAAATTAAAAAAAAAAATGAATAAACAAAAAACACCGTATATTGAAAAACAAATAATCAAATGTCCCGCTCGATTCTCTCTCGAGTCTCGCATTTACAACGAAAAAGAAAAAAAACCATGCAGTCGTAGATTCGAAACGACAAAACTTATTTCCGGCCACCCACAAAAAAATCAACAAACCTATATCGTTAATACGAAAATAATGATTTTCTCATTATTTTCATATTAACGATACACACACATCTATATATATATTTTCTTTCGTCCAGCAGATGAAAAAAGTACGAAAGAAAAAATGAAATAAAACCACAACGTCGAGAAGCTTTGGCGGCGAGGGGGGGGGGGGGGGGGGGGGGCTAGCCGAGACGTGTCGATAAATCAAATGGGTTGTCGACTCGGGCGAAGTAAACTCGACGAGATTTATTTTCTTTTTCTCTTTTCTCTCTCTCTCTCTCTCTCTCTCTCTCTCTCTCTCTCTCTTTTTTCCTTTTTTTTTTTATTTTTCGTTCTCTCTATTTCGTTACGACAGAATCCACAGGCTGATTGCTGGCGAGTCCGTTGGAAAGGTAATTCTTATTCGATTAAGATACAGAGCACGATCTCAATTCGACCAACGGTCCCGGGGGCAGCGGTCTCACCTTTCTCCGAGGGTGGCAGAGGTGGATATATATATATACCTATACCCTTTCTTTGCGCTGCAATGCCGATATGACCGTGTAACTACCTCCGTATATAGCATCACTGGGGCTCTTATGGCGCTTGCGACTTTGGTACCTACTCCGGTCGCCTGCTGCTGCTGCTTGGTTTGCTTCCGCGGTCTGGCTCTTGCCTCTCTAGTCTTCCGCTATCGCATCGCTTCTTCTTACCTTCCTTCCGGTCCACACACACACACACATCACCTGGCTCTATCGGCTTAGCGTAGTTTGGATTAAGCTTGTGGTAGACGGCTCGTTACTTCGTTAACCAGTGAGCTGCTGCTGCTGCTCCTGCTGGTGTTCCTGCTGGTGTTCCTGTCGTCCATATGCACGCCTTGTAGTACCAAGTCAAGAGAAATTCAAAATCCTGATGACAATTTGCATCGTTATTTATATATATATATATAAATGGATGGTATGTATTTGTGTATGTATGTGTGCGTGTGTGGGTATGTATGTATGAACCGACCTTCCAAAATTAAAAAGGTCTCCAACCTCGAGAACGATTCAAGATTATTATTCGAAATATTTTTCGCTCTCGTTCTCTGTCTCTCTCGCTCCGCATCGACCATCCACAGCGCCATCTCTCTCGCACCAACGGCGAACATCGCAAGTTTTCGCATTACCCACATCGATGCTAAAGCGCGCTCGTGATTTTGCACATCTGTGACGACTTCTCGTAATCTCAATGGCACTCGTAACTTTTTTTCCCAACCATTTTCTTTTTTTCCATATTTCTCTCATCTTTGATAATCCAATCGCAATTCGGACGTCCGACAGGCTCTTTGTATGCATATCGCGGCACGACAAAAATCATTCACGTTCGCATCTATATACATATATTTTTTTGTTTCTTTTTTGCTCGATATCGCATCACGGTAAACTAGTTACACGGTGAAATTGGAGTCGTGGCAGATGAGAGCCAAGAGGACCGAGTTATTACTGTTTGAAAAACTAATTACACCTCGTAATATCTGTGGTACGCCCGTGTCACGAAAACACACACACACACACACAGTTATATATCGTTGTATATATACGTATATTTTTATAATGAGCCACCGTGAAATTCCTTGCTGTAACTCGTATCTGATATCGAAGGTAATCTAAAATTTCATTGGGGTCGACCTACTTTCCTGCGTTCTCATATATCAACGAGGAGGGGGGGGGGGACTTTTGGACCGAAGCAGACAGACTATATATGTGTGTAAGATAAAGATAGAGCGAGTGTCTGCTATTAGTAATCGTCGAATCTTTTGATTTTTGCATTGAGAAATAATCACGTGACTTCGTCGATTTACCTTGCCCGTCACCTTTGACATAATTTTTTTCCTTTTGATCCGACGATTTCACGAGGTTTTCACGAAATCCACACGCACAGACTCGTGTTTGCGCGTGGTTATATATACGAGTACCAATTTCAACGTTATCCGGTGCCCCCCCAGTCGAGTGGAACGCACGTTGGCGGCAATTAGCCGCTTTTTCGGTGCTTCGAGCTTCGTATATCCGACGATGATGATCCGTTTGACGACGGTTTTTTTTCTGACGGCGTTCGTATCAACACGAAGATAACGAGAAAATGAGAGAGAGAAGTATTGGATGAATATGCGGGAAAATAAAAGTGCGAGTGTGAATCGCGTCCTAATAAGGGCTCGGTGCTGTTATATCATCGTAAAGCTTGGAAAAGCTCGATTCGAGGAAGCTTGCATCATGTACACCGGATTACACGAGTGTAATCCGGTTTAATTAGTATTAAAAAAAATAAATTGTTCAAAATAGCAATTTTGATAATCAATTCGAATTGAAGTAAAAAATCTGTTTGTACACATAAAAAATATATATATATATATGTTCATAACCATACAGAAACTGTCTATATTTCGTATAAATAGGTTTATTCATTTTTTCTCCTTGATTTCATTTGACAGAAGAAAACATTTATCGGTCCTCGTTGGAAAACCCAAATTCATGCACATTCAAACCCAAGTGCTATCATACCGAGCGCACTCGATGCTTGGCTCGTTACGAAATGTCGTGCTAAACGACGCGATTTATCGTTGGAACCAGTCCTATCTGAAACTCGCATACTGCCAGCGTGCCGTTGAATTAACCCCACATAAGTTTTTGGCAACTCTTCATACTTACGTGTTATTTAATAAATCTACATTTTTCATTTTATTTCCAAGCCAATGACATTTTAATGTTTTGTTTTTTTTTTTACTTTTTCTCGTATATTCGTGTAGCTATGCCGGTGATTAATTCGCCCCCCTCCCCCTCCCCCTTTTTTTTATTTTTATTTCGTCCCGAGCCCTGTGCTCGAGTTTCCGACGACTCGACGGGGGCCGAATTAAAAGCTTTGTTATCCGCCAGCACGGAATACCACCCCGTATACTAGTATGACGTTTGTGTGTACATAAAGTCGTGTGTGACGTGTATAAAACCGTATAAACGGACAATGGTTTGAGGGTGGAGGGGAAGGGAGGGAGGGGAGGGGGGGGGGGTGGACGCACGTAGGCGCGTTTACCGGTGTGCCGCGACCGTCGAATTCGCTCTCGCGGTATAACGTCACAACCACCATCGTCGAGTTTTGTCCATGGCCCACGTGTGTATATTCACGTCGTCGTCGTCGTTGGCAAACAGCTCCGGATTGCTTTCGCGCTGGACAAAACCGCGAACATTCTCCCCCCCCCCCCTCCTCCGCCTCCCGCCCTCCTCCAATCGCTCGAATGGCACACCTATCTCATCGCGAATTCCTAAATAACGAATTTTAATTTACGACCAACCCCTCTTCTTCACTTTGAACTCGTGAATCAATTCATCCCCCCCCCCCCCCCCCCGCGCCTCCCTCCCGGCTCAAACCCAGTTCTACAACGCCTGGGACACGGTTGTAATGATTGTCATAGTCAACAATGTCCCACGACATTTATGAAAAAAAAATTTAAAAAAAAAAGTTTAAATGAAAAAATAAAAAAATATTTAAAAAATGATTGAATGAAAAAATAGAGGAATAAAAAAATAGATATCAGAAAAATTGAAAATAAATATATTTCTAGAATAGAAATTCGAAGATTTTCAAAAAAGTATACTTTTTTTTAGTCATGAAGTTGTGCATGAGGAAGCATGGAGTCCCATAATATTTTTTTAAGGTTTTTTTTTGGGGGGGTTTTTGGTGGTTCGTTGAGGTTATTCTATGTACGAGTTTTTTTTATTATATTTATTATTGAAAAATATTTCTTTTTTAACAATGTGTTTCTACGCGAGATTTTTTTTATTCTGGCTCGAGTAAAAAAATTTCCTACCTTACCGATGCTTTTGGGTTCGTTCAAAATTATTTTCAAACTCAAGTTATCATTCGTTCCATAATTCACAGAGTTCATCATTCGATTGATTCGACAATCGTGTCACGTTTGTTCGCCGTTGAAAATTTTGTCCGAATTATTATTTTTTTTTTTTCTCAATAAAACATCCGTTCCACGTGTCGAAGTCGGACCGAACACGATCTCGATATATCGTCCAATCGTCCATTCAACGATATCCCCGACGATGAAGAGCCACAAAACACGTCGGCGAAAGGTCACATGCACAATAAAGACTGCGTCTTCCGGCAAAAGGGCGAGGGCGACCGCAATTTGCTTCCCGTCTCGATGCGGTCGTTCGCGTCGAATGAAACTGAACACGAACATGGACATGGACATACATGGCATGGGGGTCCAGGACTAACGGACGTGTAAAAAAAAAAAAAAAAAAAAAAAAAGAAGAACGAAGACCAGAAAAATGAAAATAATAAATGATAATTGCACATTAGTGCACGAAGAGCGAAACTCACGCGACTTTAGCATCTACATATACGACGTCGAATTTCTTCGTCGTAGTTTCAAAAGCCTTTTCGTCCACCGTTCAGTCTCGAGATATTTGCTTTCAAAGTCGTTATCGGAACGTCTACCCCCCCCCCCCCCCGTCTCATTTCTAAACTATCAATGGGAAAAACTTGGGACAAAAATCCAAAATGTAGCTTTTTAATCATCACTTTCAATCGAAATTATAACAAACACTCTGGCAAAAATTGTTTATGGAAAAAATTAAAAAAAAAAAAAAACACACACAACTGTTTATTTGGAAGCAATCAATATTTGTCAAGTTTTAAATTACTTTTGTGATACGTATCACAGAAAGTTTGGATAAAAAAATAAATAAATAAAATAAAATGAAATAAAAAAATAGGTGAAAAATAGGTGCGAAATTTTATCGTGTGCGTGTGTCCAACACGCTCTTGTCCACAATTATGTTTTCACACTCACAAGCGGCATACATCCGCGAGACAAATGACCGTGACAACATTTTTGCCCCACAAATATGTCGTTCGTGTGTCTCGATAAAACAGAACAACGCATTCGAAGAAAGACTGATTCAGGTTTGGCGCACACGAGGAAACGACAAAATTTCGGAGTGCGTGACTGCTGACTAAGATTTTTATTTTTTTTCCTATTTCTTTTTCTTTTTTCTATTTCCTTTTTTTTCGTAGGGGCCAAGTAGAGTTGGAACGAATGCCACGGTACGTAGGCTATTATCGAGAGTACTCGGAATTTCAATATCCGCAGGCTCTTCGGGACCCCGCGTGGCGGAGTATTGGGGGGGAAGGGGCGAGGGGGGGGGGGGGTGGTATAACGTCGCGCAGCTAGAGAATATATATTTCGAGAACGAGACGATATAGACGATGGGTAAACGACGAAAAGGGAGAAAGAGAGAGAGAGAGAGAGAGAGAGTGAGAGAGTGAGAGGAAGGGAGTAAGAACGAGGGCGGCGAAAGAAGCTGGTGCTGTTATAGCTTAGGCAAGAGTAGTTTCTTTGGCCGATTTTCTTTCACTGAAAATTTCAAGACCTCTCCTCGGCGGGTCAACTGCCTGTACCGCCACTGCTACGACCAACCCTCTCTTTTCCGTTTTTGCTGTATATATATATGCATATATAGATATATGTGTGTATATATAGATGTATGCATATATATATATATGTATATTCTTTCGCTTCATTCTGCGTTGGGAGACGTCTGGCCCCGGTGGTGCTCCCCTCCCCCACCCCTCCAACCCCTTAGTCGTTGAAGAACGAGAAAAGGAAGAGAACGTGGAAACCGAACAACTTTCCAACTCTTCGCTCGTGTGCTACGCCAGTAGCCCGAGCTCGAGCCGAAACTTTGCACATCGCAATCCCATTTTCATGAAAATCCTTCGAGATGCTCGCTCTGCTACCCGAACGCCCCTTCTCTTCCTCTCTCTCTCTCTCTCTCTCTTTTTCCCACTTTTTCGATTTCTCTTTCTCTCGTTCTCGAAAACGCTGGCAAAGTTATTCGGCGTACGTAGTAGATACGTACGTAATACGCGGGGCACCTATATGGGGACCGCTCGAGGAAATAACATTTAAACCGTGACTCAGCTACGGCCGCGGGCCCGCACTAACACACGAGCGAAACGTACCGCGTGTTTTACATCGGACGAAGTGCACTACGGGGGAAGGGGGGGAGGGCTTGTCCGAATGACGAGAAAAGGGCGAATTAAAAATTCATTCCTCTTGTATTTCCTTCTTTCTCTCTCTCTCTCTCTCTCTCTCTCTCTCTCTCTCTCTCTCTCTCTCTCTCTCTCTCTCTCTCTCTCTCTCTCTTTCTCTCTCTTTTCTTTCTTGCCTCCGCGTTGAATATGAAAAATATTATAAAACCCATTCGTTCTACTTCTCACAATGCCGCCTTGTTAAACTCGACTAATCCGCGGTTTAACGGAAAAAACTCGGTCTTTAATTGTTCCAACGTGAAAGCCGCGAAGAAATGGGATAGCCTCAAGACGGGGTAAGGAGTAACCGAGAAATTTACATGTTTAATCTCATTTCGGTGAGGGGAGAGGAGGGGAGAGGGGAAGGGAAGCGTGGAAAATAATCATAACGATAATTCATTATTCGAAGAAAAATTAGTTTGTCGTTACGATGATTAACGACGAATTCGTCGACTCTCATACCGAGATAAAAAGAAATAGATGAAAAACAAAACGACTGGTCGCGATTAGTTCATTTGCAATTTTCAACGACTCGTGAATCGAATGAGAAAGAAAATAAATAGATAAATTCTTCATTCCGTAATCGATCGATGATTATGACAAAAAATCGTTGAAAAAAAAAATGCGTCGTTTACGGGAGACCGATGAGAATAATAAAGCTGGGACGAAGAACTTGAGGAATCTGTTGCTCCGGTGCCTGACGTCACTTTCAACGTACAGCACAACGTCTTTTTTCACGTGATACACGGAACGGTCGTTCACATGTTGAAATTCCTTCGTGGGAAAGCCGAGATTGATAAAAAAATAGTTGCTCGCATGCACGAGGCGCTAGAGGAAGGGAGGAGAAGAGGGGAGGAGAGGGGAGCTTTGTACATTGCCTCAACTTTGAAGAAAGCACTTCGGACAATTTTCAAACTCGCATATTTTCACCCAAACGCTTTATACGTTTCTCCCACATTCTAAACACGTTGATGCAAAAATTCCAGAAGCAAAAAAAAAAAAAAAACAAAACAAAAAAAAACGCATAGACCCCATTACGACTCGCGAACCACTCGAAACAAAAAAAAAATGCATACAAACATCTCATCGAATCAAAAAGTCTGCCACAAAATTCACGAATGCAAAATAACGTTTCGAACGTGAAAGACGGTTGTAATCCAACGAGACGAAATACCAGAAGACGGCGGTGTGAAAAGTTGTCTTTTCAAGCCGCTCGTTCCCATCTCGACCTTTTAACGCCTTCTGGCACGGAGAATCGTTTTCGCGTGCCCGGGGCAAAAGTCGGGAGCGCTAGTCGAGCTTTTTTCGTCGCAGAATCCGGTGGACATCACCCCCAATCCCCGCCAACCCCTGCCGACCCCCAACAACCCCTCGTCGACGGTAGACCGAGAACGAGAAAAGGAACGGGTGTATATTCGGGCAGAAGCTAGTCGTAAATAAGATTTATAACCGGGTTTTCGCGCGTTGTATGACGAGCTTTTGGAAAAGACGTTATAGCGGCTGTGTTGCAGGGGGGTTTTCTGTTATACGACGGCGGGGGCGGGGGCGGCGTTAGACAGCGAAGAGCATGGGTTATGCCGTGAGCCGGTTGCGCTTGGTGGTACTTGTTACGTTACCGTTGTTGCAACACTGTGCAACGGCTAGGAGGACGGGGAGGGGGTTGGAGGGGGTGGAAGGGGGTGAAGCTACGTGCCCGCTTTGCTACTACACTTAATGGCGCTATGATTTGTTCCGGGGCGGCCGGGAGTCTACCGCAGCACTTACACATACGTCTACATATGTATATGTACACATCCTCACACATTTATCTATGTATATATATATATATGTAGCGTTCTGGTTTCGGTTTTCCCTTCAACCCCGTTCTTCTTCCCCAATCTCGCTCTCCCAGCCACCCCATCAGCAGCGCCAGCGCCCACCAGGGAACGTTTGTACTACCAGCTCGAGCTATCTATCTATCTCTATCTCTGTCTCTCTCTCTCTCTCTCTCTCTCTCTCTCTGAGTGTCTCTGTCTGAGTGTCTGCCTCTCTCTCTCTAACCGTGAATTATTCATCAAGCGGGTGGCCAGGGAGTGGCTCGACTCTGCGACTGTTACCCTCGGCTCCTTTTATACGCCACCTCGTAACCCGTTCAACGATACGTCAGATCTTCGTCTTTTGAGAAAAATTCCAATCGGAGATTATTTTTCGCGAATCGTTCGAGGGTGAATTTTGTTGTTTTTTTTTTTGTTTCGAGGATTCTTGACCGTTTTTTTTTTTTTTTTTTTCTATTCCGGACGAGAAAGTTTCGGTGCTTTATGAACAATGGCAGTGAAGATGCTTTCGTCGGTAACGATGTGTGTGGAAGATAAAGCATAATGTGGATGTGTGAAGCTGCGCTCGAGGTCTTCGTGTATTTTTAGCAGATCATTCATACAAAGCTCAGCTGTAAACGAGATAACGAACGAAATAATATACCGAAGAATAAGTCAAAGATTAAAAAAGTCGAGAAAAAAATGTAATGAAACGAGAGTAAACTGACATAAAAACTGACAGAAAAACGAGATATGAAGATGTGGAGGATGTAATGAAGAATTTAATGACCCTTGAAAAACGTTCCGATTATGTTGGTTTTGGATCGAATAGTTTTGAATATTGATCAATCGTCGTAAATAATTGCACAATTTTTTTTTTTGTAATCTTTCGTTATTCACTCAAAATCTAATATTAAATTAAATCATTATAGATTGTGACGACTTATTAAAAATTACCAAAGATTGGTAATAAATAAAAAAAAGACTCTCATGATATTTATACGATATTTTATTTTTTCGATTTTTGATTAAAAAGTGGGCATTCTTGCACCACCCCACCACATGTATATATATCTACAGTCTATGTACAGCTTACATGTATTTTTCACTTGGTTCTCAAATTCCACATATACACGAAACTCTATATATATATATTTTATTTTTTACATAGTTCATACATGCATCTATACATGTTTTTCACTTGGTATATCGTTGACGTAAATAACAGACGTTTGCCCCGGAAGAAAACAACGTAAAACGCGTGCTTGTTCCGCGAGAACGATGACAAAAAGAGCTTCACCCGTGGGATATTGAAAGTAACTTCGGCATTCATATATCTATACACACATACATATATAGAATCCTCGGCGATGATGAAACTTGTTCGACGAAACGGTTATTGACACGAGAAAAGTTTCGTCAAAGACTTCGGTAAAACGTAAGTGCGGTGGAGTGTGCCTCGGAGCTTTCGGGGTCGACGTACGAAAGCTTTTACGATAACATTTCGGTGGCTCAAGTGTAATTACTTTTTACCGAGCTATAAATATCGTTACCGAATGTGTGTGTGTGTGTACCCGATATGGTTTCACGGGCCAACGTCGATGCAACGTAGATAACAAAAAAAAAAAGGAAAGAAAATAAACAATAACAAAAAATGCTTCGTCGATGCATACAAACACACACACACACACGAATACCAAACGCATGGCTGTTTATGTCCGGGGTGGTGAAGAAGGGGTGGGTGGGGGTGTCCTATATTTCGCGAAGCAGGGTTGCGTCTGCCCCGTGGCTTTCAGCGGAATGAGGTGTTTGACAAAAGGGTGACAAAGACGAAGACAAAGATCTTGCATATATATGTATAGCAGCAACCCCCCGTTTTTCGAATCAATCTTTCGCTACGTCTTTCGAAAGCTTCCTCCACTCCCCCTCACATATATCTCTCTATATATATATATATACAACATCCTTCGTTTGTTTTTTTTTCTGTCACTCATGGAAATGCTCATTCTTATTTCTTATTTCTTATTTCGTCAAATTCTATCTCGACCTGATTGATAAAAGTATACAAAAGTCATTGACATTACTTTATGCACTTTAAGTGCATAAAGCGCATTTATCATTTAGATGTAATTAATTCAGATGTAAAAAAAACCTTTTATAATTATTCGAATGATTAAAATTGAATGTGAATGATTAAAATTGAATGTAAATGATTGAAATCAAATGTGAATAATTAAAATTAAATTGTGAATGATTAAAATAAAATGTGAATGATTAAAATTTGTTCCAAGTGCGAATTATTATTGTTCTTCGTAATTACGTCATAGTTGACCCCTCGTGTTGTCTGGGAAAATGATAATTACCTTCCCAATTCGTGGAAATGATGAGATTTCGCGTTTGAACGTCGTGTACTTTACGTTCGACGTAAACTTGCGCGTAAACCAATGTTCGGGAATACGATGGGCGGGGGTGGGGGTGGGGGGGTAGAGGATGGGAATAACGGAAATTCCAAACGTTACCGTACACATCTGGCTGTTTGGAATAATTCGCCACGGGATTGTTCGGTACTTGCGCCCGAGACCGCATCTGGCCCTCGCGGCCCTTCCGGTAGATATCTTGGCCCCCGTGTACTCGGCCCCTTCGCACCGCGAGCGCCCGGCCACCGTTGCAACCTCCTCGCGCAACTATCAACCCAACGTTGGGAAGAGAGACCTCTCGAGAAGATCAAAGCATTCTCCTCCAGCAATAATCTTAATAGATAGCGCTGTGGGTTAGTATACATATATATATATATATGTATGTATAGATACACTAGGGTGGTTCTTATGTGGTCTTAAAAAAAAAAAGTATCGTTACCGACCTTCCGAATGATTCTAGACCATGAAAAAGGAATTTTTATATTTTTTTCTAATTTTAAAAGAAATTTTTTTTTTTCATAATTTTTATTTTAATTTTTTAGGTTATGTTTTCCGGATAGCTGCCAAATTTTTTTCGCGTTTTTGTGGTATAATTTTTTTACAATATGTATATATATATATATTTATATTTTACATTTCTTTTCCCGAACTTCGTAAAAAAATTTAAAAATAATTTTAAAAACCTTTTTTGTTTAAAAATAAAAAAAAAAAATGATTTAAAAAACTTACAAATGAATTCAGGCAATGCAGATGATTGAATTAAAAATCATAAAAAAATATAAAAATTCTTTTTTCACGGTCCAGAATTATTTAGAAGGTGGGTAGTGATAATTTTTTTGAAGAACCACCCCAATACACATGTATATAACTATATAATATGGACACACGAGGGTTCGTCGCAATGCTCATACCCATACACACATATATTGGCAACGTTGGTGTATCGTCTTTTTGTTTTTTTTTTCTTCTTCTTACTTCTTCTTCTTCTTTTTCATACATTCTTTTTGCTCGTTTATTCACATGCCGTAGACACTCACACATACACACACAACGTTTCACGTGCGCCTTTTGGACGTGTCTTGTTTTTTTTTTTTTTCCTCGCTCTTTTTCACACACACACACGTGAGAGCCCTTTTTACGGGTGAAACGTACGATCGTGGAGAGTGGCTGCCGATCATAGACGTTTGTATTAGTACGCCGAGTGCAACCCGACTGCCAGAACCTCGCGAACCCGACCGGCTTTTAATGTACTTTCGCGTGGCTCGGTATGAGAGGAACCTAGAGAGGAATGGGGGCTCTATCAAAGGACGAGATGGGTTATCGAGGCGCGTATATACTTGCAGACCGAACGAAACGGAAAAAAAACGTAGCGAGGGAAACACACGTAGCTCGTGGTGGCCAATAAGCTACTGCAAAAGTTGCAACCCTCTCGGGCTTGTGTCTCTGATTTTACGTCCGTGTCTACCATTGGGCTGGTCCTTGTACGAGGCTCGGACGAATTTTCGACCGGGTCGCGATTCAGTTTGCCTCTGAATATGATTTTTCAAAGTTTGATAAATTTGCAGCCCTCCGTCTCTAAAATTGGCCATTGCCAGGAGGGGTCGTTCATTTTTTTCGCTAGTTTACGAATTATTTTGTCAAATAAAAATTCGAGTCGGAATGACACGTATTTGATTTTTAAGATTTTAGTATTTTTAATTTTCCGGATTGACGTTTCGAATGTTACATTTTTTTCTGACAAAATTATTCGGAAATAATTTTGAAAAGAGTGAAAAAAATATATATGACTTCTAAAAATGTCAAAGTCGAGGCGAATTTTTCTTTTTTTCATCCATGTACGTACCACGAACTCATTGATAAGGATCCTGTATTTTTAGGAAGATTTCAAGACATTCAAATGTGCTTATCACTTAAAAAAAAAAACTACCCTTCCTGGTAATGGCTAATTTCGAAGATAGAGGGCTACAGATTTAGGAGACTTTTGAAAAAATTATCTGGAGCCAATCTGTGAGGCGACTCGGTCAAATTGCGCCCAAGCTTCGTGTAAGGACCACCCTTGCCTATATATTTTGCAGCGGTCGTGGCGGTCGTGACGGTGGGTGGTGGAGTGCAGGGCGCTGGTAAGGGTGGCCCGGTCGATCGACGTGCGCCGAGAGTTACAGCACCGAGAGAGTGAGAGGGAGAGTGAGAGAGAGAGAGAGTTACAAGCTGGTCACCGACTCCGAGACCCCTCCCCAAAGTACCTTTTTCCAATGTGAGAATTGGTCGTACCTACTCACGCCACGCACGCGTTTTTCCGACCATAAACTTTGCTCCACATCGTCATGTTTTATATTTATGTGTATTAGCCGTTGGACTTCGTGCCGATAAATGTTTTTTTTTTTTTTTTTCAATTTTTTTTATTAAATGGTCGGGCGAAAAATGAATCAGGCGTGTTGCAATTGGGAAACGATTATCGAGTGATGTGTTGACTCGGTGAATAATCATTTGAATTCAATATATATAGCTGATTGATTGATAATTCATTGGTCCGGAAATTATCCATGACGGTAGATTTTATTAAATGTTATTTTTTTTTCTAATTGAATAATCCCAACAATGGGAAATAAAATTGAATAGAAACTTCATTGATAATTTTACGAAATAAAAAATTGGCTGTGTCGATAAATTTGATTGAATATTTTTTTTTTTTCAATCGTTGTGAGAATGTGAAAAAAGAAGTTGAACACCAGTTCAATTAATAAATTTTTTAAATTTATTAATTGGGAATTTAATTAAATTTCGAAAAAAATGTAATTAAATTTTATTTCGATTTTTTTTTTAATTTAATTAAATTTGAATAATCGCGAGAATGTAAAATAAAAAAATCAAACTAAATAGCTGCTTGATTAATAATTCTTCCAAAACAAGAATACATATATAGCGATGTCGATTGATTGTATTAAATTTTCTTCCATTTTCCAACGATATCGAGAATGTGTCAGAAAAAATTGGCCACGTCGAAAAAAAAAAAAAAAAAAAAAAAAATTCTCGACACTTCCCGTAATTCCGTGAAAGGGAAATAAAAATTGACAGCGTCAATAACGTCGATTACTATTTTTCCCCACTTCGTTAATTTGCAATTACGTTGTACAACGCTGGTCGTGTGGAAGACATTTATTTTTCACGATGACCCGTTTGTCCATGGGTTTGTGACGATCGCACGGGATTTTTCCGAAAATTCGTTTTGTCGTAGTTTTGCGGTCGTTCATGAACTCAACGAGGATTTCCAATCACGGTCCGTCAAATGGCATCCGATCGATCGGCAACAAAATGTTTCGGGTAACACGTGTGTGATCGACCAACTTTGAGTTCGTCCACACACTCGGCGTCGTGATATCTCGCAGGTTCGGTGTTTCTGATGACGCGCCCGGAGGTCGAGGCAATATCGTTGGGCCAGTGGAGTTAATTGCCGTGGAAGTTGGCCCTCCTGTCACCGTGATATCGTGCACAGCCGCAATGTGGCCAACGTTTTGTCACACCTGTTCAATCCGAATTTCACAAAATACGGACAATGAGTAAAAATACACACGTCGTCGTTGTTTAACGTTAAATTTTATAAAAATACTTTTCTCATCGGATTATTATAGTTAAACAATGATAATAAATAATTTTAAAAGCAGGAAAACAATGAAGAAAACATAACCCCAAAGCAATAAAAGCAACGAATGATAATGTGAGTATATAATGTGTACATATATAAAATAGCACATCAGGTCGGATCGCATGTGTGTGTTTTTTTTGTTGGTTTTTTTTTTTTGCCTTTACGGACAATCTAACCCATGACCACGGGAAACCTTGATGGATTCAACGGACACACGCCACACGATCGTGACGCTCGATTGCCCAATTACCCTTCGTGCGACTTTGCGATTTAGCGAAAGAATAATTTTCAGCCCCCCCCGCGTTGGTTCATTCATCATTGCCGATTCGTGTCACACATTGGGAAGCCGGGGGTGGGGGGAGGATGGGGGGGGGGGGGTAGCACTGTCGAGGCATTTGCTCTTTCTCTTTTTCTCGCCCTCTCTCTCTCTCTCTCTCTCTCTCTCTTTCTGTAGAGTAAAACCGGATGAGTTGACACACAGGGAGTAATGGCATATCCTTTGAATCTCTCAGTTGTAATTGTACAATCTTCACGCCATTCACAGATAAATTGTGTTTTGACGTAAATGACGCGAGGCAAGTAAGCAAATGTATTTTTCGCTAATTTTGTAATTGAAGAAGTTCGTACCGAGTCGCATCGCGAAAGTCAAAAGTTTTTTTAACCCTCACTGTGAGATCCATTTACTTTGAAAATCAATTTTTTTATTTCATGGTTCGAATTCGACAGAGTCCTAGATTAACGATTTTATTGGATAGCAAATCTTCTTTTCTCCTTTTATTTCTTATAAAAAAAAAGAAACAAAAATTATTTCCAAAAAGCTATAAAAGGATGAAAAAAAAATATATGCTTTCCAACGACATCTCTAATGTAGGACTCTCTCGAACACAGAAGTCTCGAGAACGTAGCTACGAAAATTCGTTCGAATCGCCAATTCGCTAAATACGAATATAAATCTAATTACAATAATTTGACCAAAACAATCCACAACAATATAATATTTTTCACTAAACTAAATATTCCAATTGATTCTTTAAAAAAAAGTGTATACGAACACTCCGATTACTTATTTTTATTAAATAAAATTTCATACAATGGCCATTAAAAAAAAAAAAAAAATTTTTAAAAGTGTGCGAACTCACCCGGTTTCGTTCTATATAGTGCGATTCTTATCGCACGCCACGAGTGCGGTGGGTTCCCGAAGAAACGGAAGCCCGAGCGTGATGAAGTCGCGCGGGACAAGCGAGAAGCAAAAATTCGAGTCGTGAGGCGGAATAAGAACGAGTAAAGCGAAGACGTTGTGGCACATGTGTGCTTGTGTGTGTGTGTGTGTGTGTGTGTGTGTGTGTAAGTGATGGGGTGCGGGAGGTGTTGGCCGGAAACCCCGCGAGGATTCCCACGTGAAGGTTTCATGGGCCTCGGGAGATACAAGATGTGACTGCGTACGCTCGCAAACTAACGTCAACGTTTTAAGAGCGTCCCGGGCGTTGGCGGAGTGTAGGGTCAGACCGGTGTTCTCTCATGCGTGCTTCCTCGACTCCGGCTCCGTTCCCAGACGGCGCGACGGAGATGGGAGAAAGGTGAGGAGGCGAGCTCTCGCGTCTTCCACAAGCTCTCCCCCATCAAGGGCGAGAGTCCGAGCCCCATCGCGTTCTTACCGCTGCGGCACACATTTGTGCACACACACATACCCACACATGTTACGTATGTGTGTAAGTTCGTGGCAATTTGGAAGCGAGACTCGGCCCACGGACGAGTGACGAAACAGCAGGATGTCGCTACGACGACGATGACGACGTACCTCGGTGCGATAATCACCCAACGACGATCGAGTCAAAAGTATTCGAGTGGAAAAACGACGAAGGAATGAAAATAATATGAAAAATAAAAATTATGACAAAAAAGTGGAGAGGAAGAAAATACATTTATATTACGCTGTCCGTAAAAGTGCGGTTTTACGCTCACTGCGTTCGCTTCAAACCGCATTTACGAACCTTGTGACATAAAAAATCGTACGACACTCGTACGAAAAACGTTTTCTGGACTCGTGTGATTGCAATACTCGCCTTCGGCTCGTTCTGCAAACTCACACTCGTCAGAAAACATTTTTTCGTACTAGTGTCATAATATACTATTAACGAGAATTTTTTTATTTCGGACGAAGAATTGTCGTTGAAGTTTAATTTTTGTTATAATGATATAATTTTGATGTATTTGAGAGTTTGGAAAATATTGGAAAAAAATGTTTTTTGGGTTTAAAAAAAAAAGATGCAGATAAGTTTCAAATTTTCTTGATATATACACATTTATTGATTTCTTATGTGTGGTAAAAATTTTTGAAGATAATTTTTTCTTCACTTCTGGTGGTCCAAAAAAAAATACTAAAAGGCATTCTAGTTCGTATATATTTAGCTTATCTCTGAATGAATCAGCAAAAAAAAATATCATTATTACAACAATATATAATATAATATTTTTTGTAAAATGTATAATATAATATGTTATATAAAAAATCTAATATAATATTTTTTGACGAAATGTTGCAACTATTTCGCTATTTTTCAAGTTTTATTTTCAAAAATGTGTGTTTGTTTTTATTATTTCATTCATCATTTCCACGAAAATCGATAATTTCGAATGATTCTCGTTGAAATTTACTCGTGGATAGCTGCACGATGATATCCACATGGGGTATATCGATGGTTTTACATCGCGCACACCGCATGATCCTCGAGGTGTGCGATAACCACGAAATACCCCAACGTCTTTGCTCTCGTCACGTCGATTTCGCATCCGCCCGGGCTATTATACGACGTTTTTTTCCCACTTCTCGTTCTCTCGATGGCCATAAAAGGGTTTCATCGTCGTCTTCGCGTATCGCCCGTCCGTTCTCTCTCCTTCTCTCTCTCTCTCTCTCTCTCTCTCTCTCTCTGTCCCACCGCCATCACGATCCTATTCCTTAATGGTTCTTCTCGTGGCTGTCCCACTTGAAACGAGAGCCGATCGAGTAGAGTTACTTCTGCGTCCGTTTTCTTTTTTTTTTTTCGTTTTTTCATTCGTTTTTTTTTTTTTATCGTGTGTGTGTGTTTTTTTTGGCGAGTCTCGGCGAGAGAGCCAGAAACGACTGAGACAAATCGAAAGGCTTGGGCGAGAAAGGGGGATCGATGGTTTTGGTCGTATATCTGGCTACAATTGGACTTACTTGGAATGTCACACGGGGCCCAAGCGGCGAAGAGAACCGATGGCGATTACACTGTCGTGAATGAATGTGTATGGGCCGGCTATTTGGCGGAGGATCGATATTCCCACCCAACCATATATTCCCCCAATCGTACCCCCATTCGCTTCCACATATTTGCAATTTTATTGTTCGTGAAATGACAATTTAGCAGCCTTTTTTTTCTTTCTTTCTTTCTCTCTTTTTTTTAAATTTTTTTTTTTACGAATTTCCAATGGCAATCTACGTTCGGTATGTTTTATGCAAAGCTCGCAAGTTCGAGAACGTATGTGTTCAAACACAAGCATATTGATCGCAAACGTATTCGACGATTTATCATTCTCACACTTTTGTTAATATCGTTTATTTCATTTTTTTATTTTTATTTTTCTTGGGGATGCTTATTCGATCTCTGAAAGAACATCCAATCCCTCTGACCTTTTTTTTTTTTACTGAATATATCTTTCTCCAAAATTTTGTTCAGCTTTTTTTCTCAATCAAATAAAAAATATGATGTGAATTATTTTATGTGGTTTTCCAAAAACTTTCCCATCGAAATAGGGCGATCGGGAGGTAGAAAAAAAAATCGGGGAAAAAATACGTAAGTTATTTTTTTTTCATATTTTTGAACCATGTGGAGATTGGTAACTTGAATTTTCTTCTAGAACTCAAATGAGGAGCACCCTAATTTTTTTTTCTATGTCTATAACTTTAAAAAAAAATGTTTCATAAACCCTTATTATATATTCATCGACAACATTCGAAGCTCAGCCGGATACGGTCGATTTTGCGTGGATTGTAGTGATAGTGATTGTAGTGATTTTGCGTGATTGTGATTATCGTTGCGCCGACGATGGGAGAACGGAAAAAAAAAAAACTGCACAAGATATATATCTTCGAAATATTGTGGAAATCTGAGCCAGCAGACGCTACATTTTCTCGCTCGGATTTCTCATACTCTCACGGTACGCAAAAAAAAAGTGACGAAAAAAAATGAAAATAAAAAGATGGACGCGAAAACGGTTGTGCACTCGAGCGCCAATGTAAAAAAAAAACCGTCCATTTATTATTGTAAGTGCGAAAGGCGTCTAGCAGCACTGGGCGGTATAACCCCTTTTGGCCGTATAATCGTATTATTGCATCGTGCTTCTTCGTTCGAGCTTACGCGAGTTGCCAAATAGCTCGGAGCGATTCGAATCTACGTAACAACGTCCGATGGATCAACATTTATCGAACGAGAACGGTCGTAGCAATTGTTTTACAATCAATCATTTCACCGTGTAATCAATTGTCACGTATAATAATAATGATAACAATAGTAGTATCGATAATGATAATTATTATTGTAACAATGAAAACAATATTGATGATAATAATAACAATAATATTAAAAAGAAGGAAAAGGAATAAAAAAAATTGTGATAATAATAATAAAAAAAAATTCTTCTAAAATCGATCGAATGCAGCGAGATATCATCCGACCGTAGCAATTATAAAAAAAAAGGATGAACCCAACGACGCGTAGCCTCCGTAGATCGCTTACGCCAAATTTTTTGCCACATGCATTCTGGCGGAAATCGTTCGTGTTAGTCGCCGCCAATTTTCACGATTCATGAGTCTTTTGCTCCGATCTCATTCTCACTCGGTCGTCTCTGAAAGTAGCAGATGAAAAAAGAAAAAGACAAAGAAATTCTCACGCATGCGACAAGCGAGTGATTTCAACAGCTCAAATCTCAAATCGTAAATCTATTAATAAAAAAGCCAAATAACCACTCAATCACTCATCCATCGCAGAATCTCCCAAACGTTAATAGTGATAAGAAGATTGCAATACCGCATTGATTCCGCTGACAATCACTTTGAACCCCTTCTGCAAATAAAGTTCATTTTCACATTAAAAAAAAAATGTAACATCACTTTTTCATCTTAAATGACCTTGAACGACTTTGACCCCCCAATGCTTTTTTATGCAGCTTGCGACGTTCTACAAGATGGTTGAATAAAAAATCTACTATACCATTGAAAAAAGTGAAGGTGACCTTGACTGTGCGTCAGCGCCTCCACTGAAATAAAAAAGAATGGTCACATTTCATGAACCTTTTCGTACCGTACATTTTTTGTTTGAAACATTTTTTTGTGACGTCTATGATTGCAGAGATATTTGAGGTGGCAATAGTCAGTGGCCCACCCGGTATATCATTCGTGGATAATCGCATATCTTTGTGTATTATGTAGGTCCAACGAGATGCGAGTAGTCTCGGACGTTCGCGGGTAACGCGGTCGCGGACGTCGGTTATTGCGACGGAATACCTGGAAATTCGGGACGTGATGCAATTTTCAAGATGCAATCGTATCTACTATTAGGCGTGAGTGGAAGCGAAGGTGGTGGAGAAACGAGGGGGTTTGTGATGCGGCCATGTGGCTTTGTCGTCGAGAGCTCGAGCACTCCCGATCCCATATAACTCCCGACTCATCGCTGCCTTACCAATGCCCAGGGGGGCGCAGGGGGACACCGAAACATAACTACAGACATATATGTGACGTGCGTGGCGTTTGGCCAGCCAGTGATTCCATCTAGACGTACGAAAATAGAGGTGGAGGTCGCGAATAACCCGACTCAAGCGTTTCGCGGTTTCTACGAAACTACCGAATTTCAAACATTTTCGTCCGTTACTTCATTTTCGTCGATGTTCGATTTTCGTTTCGTCGGATGGTCGAATTTTCAGAAGGAAAAAGATTTTTTTTTCAAATAAAAAAAAGCGTCATTGGTGAAATTTTCTTCAATGTTAACTTATAAATAATTTTTGTCAGCGTATCAACGTCGAAAAAAAATAAATTCCGTCAGAATAGTTTTTTTTTTTTTGTCAAAATGTCTCAGCTTTTCAATGATAATATTTCCGATCCAGTTCGTCTTCAGGAATGCACTGAAAAAATGCTGAAAAAAATTGAAGAGCCCGTTTTTGTGAGGAACCTATAATTTAAAATCAACAAAAATATTTTTTTTTCGGATTCCTTGCAGTTTTTTTCACTTATTCCGTAAAGTTTTTAGACTGGGGTAAGCAACTGGGTCACTGAAGCACCTGGAAAAATAATGAGCATCGGGTGGTTTCGTTTTTATAATTTTTGGTTTTCCGCTTAAAAATCTCTTTAATTGTCCGTCAATGTGTATACAGATTTTTAAGTTTGAAGACTGATATCCAATGAAGATATCCAATGAAATATCAGTCCGTACACGTTAGTATTTCATATTTCCAACAATTCGAATAAACGTTTTCGTACAAACGATCAACATTTGTGTGAACATATTTTACACGAACGAGGGGGCGAGGGGGGGGGGGGCGGGGTGGTCGGCCATTGCGCAAAAGACGAAGGTTGAAACTATAAAGACGTAAGCACCCCCCGAGTTATCTGACATTCCAAGGAACTCCAAGAATACACGATGGCATAATAGAGCCGAACCGGAAGAGGCCAACAATTCTCCCACGTTAATACGCAACAGATGTGTGTGTGTGTGTGTGTGTGTGTGTGTGTGTATGAGTTCACGAGTTATATGGGGCATTTCACGCTGCGACGAATCGGAACCTCGGACAAAAGATTACAATCTCGATGCCGGTGCATCGTTTCGACGAATTTAATGACAATCCAGAAACCATAATTTTCTATTTATTCATCGCCCCTATTTCGATGATGGATTTGGATGGAGAATAAAAAAAACAAACAAAACCAAATTTCACACAACAGAGATGGTCGTTGATGTTATCAACCGGCACAGGTGCAAACCCTTGGACAGGTGGATCTCAGATCGAACGTGTTTTTAATCTTTTTCATTTATCTGGTAATAAGATCATTTTGAAGTGTCATAGCTTTTCATATTTTAATTATTGGAATGTTTTTCTTTTGAGATTATTCATTTTACGTCTGGTTTGAGAATCAAAGGGGTAATTAGAAAAAATTGTGATCTGAACAATTTATCAACGTTTATTTGAAATTTCATTTTTCCAATTTTTCATTTTGCCTGCAAAAAAAAAAATGAAAAATAAAATAATAAATAAAAAAAAAGTTTTGAAAAAATGTTCCCATTATAATTATTTCACTTTCTCCATCGGATGCTTCAACTTGACGAAAAAATAAACACTCTCGAGAATGTTTTGCTTTTTTTTTTTTTTCAGAAATCATAGAATTCGGATAAGCTGTGATACCGTATAATCACCAAAAAATGATAAAATGATAACCAAATAACAAAAAAAAGAATTTGATAATTTTCTTATTTCGCAAACTTCCATCAAAGCCACCATTATTTTTTCGTAGGGCTTGGCTATGACATCGAGCAACCCATATCCACACACACACACACACACTTGCCACGTGATTCAACATTTATTTCCAAACGTTTATGCGTCCGAGGCGTCTACAGTACCTCGAGATCTCGTCTATGGACCAACGGGCTCCATTCCCGAATTCCATTATCAAAAGCCCGCACGATTTTCACGAATCTAGAGACCTAAGAGAGAGAGAGAGTGAGAGAGAGAGAGAGAGAGAGAGAGATAGATGACGATACAGCGAGAGCTAAGCGTTGCATTGCTAAAGCTTGGCTGGCCGGTCGGCCAATGTCCGACGATCTACACGATAAAGTGCTCAACTTCTCGGTGCTGGCTCTGTGCCGTTTTGAGAGCGAATTCACGCTCGTCTTTTTGCTCGCCGATGCCCCTTGCATGACCCTCCCCGCGACCTCTGTATACGCTATTGCTTTCTCCGGTCGAAACGTTTGGAATCGAGCATGCCGCAACTGTGCACCGTTGCTTCTTTCTCGTTCACGGGATCAAGTGATCCGTGGACAAAACGCAGCTTTTCGACGGTCGCTACGGTCGGGAACGTTTTCACAAGTCATATAACCGACCCCACCGCCCCCCGCCCCCCCCTTCGCGAAGCTGTGCACCGAGCATCATTCGTACGTATGTGCGCGCATATATATTAGGGTGGTTCTTCTACGGGGTTTGGACGAATTTCGACCCGGTCGCCCCTCAGCTTAGCTCCCAACAATTTTTTCAAAAGTTTCCCAAATTTGCAGCTCTGTAACATTGAAATCGGCCATTACCAGACGGGGTCGATTTTCGCCTTTGAAATAAACAGTTTTCAAAAAATTGTTTTTTCAATGATATACTCATTTGAGTGACTTGATAACGACTTCAAAGTCAACCGGGAAATTTCTAATTCCATATTTCATATTTATTCTATTTTTATTTCATTTTCTCAAATAATTGTATCATTTAAAAAAAAAATTGAAACCCGTTTATTTCAAATTCGAAAGTCGACACCTTCTGGTAATGGCCAATTTCAATGACACAGACCTGCAAATTTGGGAAACTTTCAAAAAAATTATACGGACCCAATCTGAAAGGCGACTTGGTGAAAATTCGTCCAAGCCCGCGTGATAAGGACCACCCCGATGCACCCATATCTGTATATATGATATTTGCTATTTTCATTTGTTATTGAGGTCGAAAAACGTAACGTCCGGCCGGTGTGTGCTCTTCCACTCCGGCTGACTCTCGTATATCGTTCGCGTATCGTTTCGCCACGATATCAACGTGTGACTGTATCCACGAGTTTTTGCTCGAAATTTTTCGCGGTACCGGGTTTCCCGGCTCACCGTCCAATATATATATATATATATATCTGTATAATATGTGTGTGTGTGTGTGTGTACACGAGTGGGTGATATATATTCTCTCGTACGAGGAAGAGTTTTCACACGCGCACGAGGGTTCGGATTTTGGAGTAGGGCCAAATCACGTGATGCTCGAGAACACCCTGCTTCCCCCTGCCACCCTTTCCCCTCCCCACCCGTTGGCCCCTGTGCCGCCCATCTGCATTTCCTACGGATGCGAAAATAGCGTACGTGCTATTGGCTCGTGGGATATGGGTTTCTGTCGGTTCACGCCGCCACCGTTTTCACCGTTGGAATATAGAATTGTACGTAATACACATAACTTATAACCCCGCGAATAAGTAATACGCGTCGATGCTTTTGGAATTGTCGAAGAACGAGAGACCCACTCGAGAAAACTCGTCGATGTCTTGTCGAACTTTTCGCACAGCGATTTTGCTTCTATGCGGATGAGCCACATACGGCGGGGGGGGGGAAGCTCATGGTCGTTTGAATATGTCGTTTGGATGAAGAAAAATAAATAGCATGCATGTATGTGGATGCGTGTGTGTGTATGTGTGTGTGTAGGTAGCTATATATGTATATATGTGTATGATTCAAGATATCTCGAGTTATTTCCTCGAGTTGGCGAGAGTACAGACTCGAGACTGTCAATCTTCAATCATTTTTTTTTTTTACGTTCCGAAGTACAGAACACAGTAGTCGAATTCTTCGGGCGACATTTTTGCCCAATTCGCACTTTTTTTTATTGTTGATTTGAGCGTAAACGTAAGTCATGACTCAAGTAGAGAAAAAGAGATATTTATATATACATATGAATTAAATAAAAAATGTTTATATTTCGGTTTTATTTATGAAGTTGTATATGTATATATATTCTGTCCGAAATCGATGAAAAATCCTATATGCTAATCAAACGGTATTTAATAATGATTTTGCTCACTCATGGAATAAGCTATGTGATGGTACATCACTTTTTTATCGGAATATTGATGTCAACATATTCAAAAAGTCCTAAAACATCGAAAATTAACATTTGGAGACAAAGTCCAGATGTGTGTGTGTGTGTATTTCGAGTCTCTGTAAATTCGAGGCCTCTGCAAATTCAAGAATACTCGACTAAACTAAACGTCCTAAAATTTCATACATATCGAACGACGCGTCCGAATTTTAGATGACTCAAACTTTTTGCAAATTCCAAACTGCACGTTTTTTTCGCACTTAGTTCATGCTATTATTCTTCACACGTGGAGACACGAGAAGATCACGCGTTACAACGAACGTTCCGTCGTATTGCGCGATTGAGATGACGAAATTTACCGATGCACACACACACACACATACATATACAAATATGCACGTTTACGAGGGAACGTGACATCGAGAACATTCCCACGATCAACCGTATCGAAGTGTCGCGTCCAGAATTTTATCGTAGCTATATCATAACCATATGCATACGTTGTGTTCGCCGATCCCTTCCACATACACACATACGCATCCATATATGCTCATACATGCATATATATGTGTTTACACATATGTGGAGTCAATGCACATACGAAGTCTGCCTCTCTCTCTCTCTCTCTCTCTCTCTCTCTCTCTCTCTCTCTGTCGCCTTGAGATATCTTACACCGTTTTGGCTTCGTGCCCATTCCCCTTGCCGCGTATCGAAGCACCCGAGAACGGCCGACGTCGATGAAACGCGATATCATGCATGATATCGTGATTCGGGTCCACGGTATTGTAGTTACCGCTGGCCGTATATATGTATATATATGCGAAACAGCCTCAAAGACCCTTCGATCTCAATACACCCTCCCCTCCTACCCCTCCCGCCCTTCCCAATGTAATGCCCGATGCACGAGACTTACAACTATCAACGGTCATATCGGTGGTTCTCGTGTGCGACGACCTCCATTTGGCTGAACTGCTTCGGGCCAGTAGTCGAGACTATCGATGGTCAGACGTCGGGCAAATTGTGTTAACGCCCAAAGTTAGGATATATATATATATATATATATGGACATTTGTGTTATTCATATATATTTCCGTATGTCTATATATGCAGGTGAGGATAGTTCGTCCGAATCTACATTGGTGGAAATTTACCACGTGCATATATATTTATAATATGTATATATGTGTATACGTAGGTATCTGGGAAATTTAGGAAGCAAATTTGTGTGCTTGATATATATTTGTGGGGGATTTGTGTATGCAAGAGGAGAGGAAGGAGCGGTCTGGCTGGAGACACTGATTAAACAATATCGGGGAGTCGATATATATAAATAAATGTAAATGTATATATTCTATTGTATACCGTAAATCTTCTCAATAGTCAAACTCAAAATAGTCCAACATGTGGCACCCCTCGCCGAATATCTTGTGATTAAATGCAGTAATTGACAAATCGGAATAATTTGCGATGCATCTTGAAAACGTGGGCATTTCAAAATTCAGATGCAGTGATATTCAGTGGTTTTTCAAATTTTCAGCAATTTTACTTGAGACAGCTATAGATTTGAATTAAAAAGAAATTAGAGGTTTATTATGTATTAAAAAAAAAATTATTGAGATATTTTTAATGTGCTTGAGCAGCTGGGTTTTATTGAATAGACAGTTTGTAGGTTAGGTTCTCACGGTAGCAGCTTCCAATGAGAACCTTCGAGTCTTTAGCTGACGAAAAGTTTCATGTCAATCGGTGAATTGTATAGAAACGCATACAACACAAACATGGAGACATTTATTTTAATACAGAAGACGTAAGAGAAATAATTTTTATATCGATATTTTAATACGAGTATTACAACCAGAAGATTCTCATGCGGAAGCCTGAGAAACTTCAAAAATTCTCGGACAGTAAATAATGCGAAGCACCAACAAAACCCATCGTCGTACAATTTAAATATAGCACAATATGTCCAAACCTCCCAGCGGACTCGCGTATCGCGACAAATGTATGTATTCGTTGGCGTTTCGAAGCTTTCTAAATTTGCAAATGCGTCAGACTCGGGTCGAGAACGACCGGGAGGGGAGGGGGGGGGCTATCAATCGACGGTCTCGATTTAAACCATCGTCGTTTTTTCCTTTCGATTCGTCGAATTTTTGTCGTGTCGACGGTATCTAATTATAAAAATAGCCGTGGCCAACCGTACATTTCTCATCAACTATTTACGGACCCGACAACGTTCTAGCATGGAACGTCGTGTTGCCGGGTTTTGCTATTGTTTTGCATTTAAATTGGTTCTTCGTTTGGCTTGTTTGACGCGACATCGTCGAGACGTTTTAATTGCGACGAATTTTTTTTTGTTTTTTTTTTTTTTTTTCGATTATCGGATTGCACGAGACTGGTCTAGATTGTTTTTTGTCGAATTTCTCTGATCGAATGGGATTGTACCACGTGATCGTACGAAATCGCACTGTTCGATCTGGACTGTTGCATGTGTTGTACGTGTATCAGGCTTTATATATATATATATTAGGGTGTGTTGAAAAAACAGAAAAGTTTTTCGATTCTTCTGGCTGTTCCTACATTCGAAGTAGATACTGTCAGGAGACATCTGTAAAATTTTGATGCCACTAGGACTACATGTAGAGATTCTGCTTTCACCAATTCAATTTTTCCTTCGATTAATTTTTAATAAAAAAAAAAAAAATTTAGTTGCAATCAATTTTTCAGCTGAACGAAATATTCCATGATAAAAAGTAAGTGCAATACATAGTATTAAGGTCACTTGAAATGTGAATATTCTTTGTTTCAAAATAAAAAAGTTAGCCATTTTATTTCATCAGTTTTCAATGATTTTTATTAAAAATAAAATTGTTAACTTTTTTCTACAAATTTCAAAAAAAAAAAATATTTCTTTCTTTGGTGACCTCAATACTATGTATTGCCTCCACTTTCCATCCCCGAAAATTTTTACTCACCCGACAATTAAATTTCAACCAAAAATAAAAAAATGTTCTACGTGTTAATCAGATGCAAAATCGAATGTGTAAAAGCGGAACCTCAAAATATTGTCCTATTGGGCTAAAATTTTAACTAACCTCTCCCAATATTATCTACTTCAAATGCAGGAGTCGCTATGAGAATGGAAAAACTTTAGTGTTTTTCAACACACCCCGATAATATTATCTACATGTATATATAATGTACTACGTGACGTTATTATTGCCAGTGAGATATAACCGGTGAACGAGCTTGCGAGGGCGAACGCAATTGGGTATTATGAAATTCTAGTAGCGCATGTGTGCGTTCTACGGCGACGGTGGCATTGCAATCCTCCCCCTCCCCCCCTCCTCCCCCGTGCCTTCACATCGTTTGCCCCTCTCCTCCTCTTCGACCCCCACTTCAGCTCTCTTTATTCCACTGGCTCGAGTTGCCGAGTGAAACGCATCGAGACCCGGGCGCGGACGTAACGCGCAATCAGCACGATTTCCAACTTAGTTATTACTGGGTTAACTGGATAATTACATCGCGTAACTCGGCTGATGTCTCTCTCGACCGTTCTCCCCTCCCCCTCACATCTATATCACTCTATATCTTCGGATCTCTCTCTCGTTCTCAACGTGATTGCCCACGAATTTGCCTCTCGGTCTTCTCTCTCTCTTTTTTTCTTTTCTTTTTTTTTTTCTTTTCGGCTAACCGCGTTTCCACCTGTTTTAACACGATTATCCGGTAATATCGAATGTGTGGCACAACTTTCGAAATTTTCAACGGTTTATCCGTCGATATCGCGTATTTCAGAATTTTTGAATATTAAACCCCCTTCAACCTGGTCTGGCAATTTATAACACTGGACATTTTTTTTTTTTTTTTTTTTTTTTTTTTTTTTTTTTTTTTTTTCATCGATATTCTTTTTGCATGCGTTTTGCCGGATAACGTGATAACGAGTATGTGGACTATATGGGATTGGGTCCGGGGTCGGAAACTCGGGAAGGATCAATTTTTAGAACCATCACCACCAAAATTCATAACGTTCATGGTATATATATATGTATATAAGTATAGTTGCTTACCTCGTGCTGGGGATTTTCTAACCAAATGAATTGACAAAAGTTGTTATCGAGCACAAGAATAATTCGAGGGACATAGATAACACCAATAATAACACCAATCATTTCAAGGGTGCTCAACCCTTTGAATTGTTGTAACAAAAAAAAATTATTAAAACCATAAAAATAAATAATCCGACTTCAGGACTAATGTCACGAACGTTTTACGAAGATTACAACCGAACCGGAAAATATTTGTAGCACGTGCATAAATGCGTCGCGTGTCGAGCAACGTCTTACGATTGTTTCAACCCCCCGATTACATTTACATCCCCGTGGCCAGGGCGCAGACCGAATCACCGTGCAAATCACAAAACTCATATTCGTTATATCCTGAAACGCACGCAAATGCATAATAACACGTTTCACAGTAATAATTTTACAACAATAACTTTCTTTTTGCCGTGTAAATAGTCGCATTACCATTGTAATCGCGATGCGTTTGATGGAACCGTTGGAAAAAAATCATGATGAATGAAATTTTGCTCTGGAAGATTGAAAATTATCGAGAATCAAAGTTTCGATAATTATATCGTCGATCGATGATGTGCAATTACGAATCGTCGTAATGGTAAATTCGATTTAATTCTTTGGTCCTCCATTTGCAATATTTTCACCCGAAAATTATTACCAATGCATATTGCCTACATGCGAAATTTAATACCATTAACGTACATCGTTAAACAAGTTTTAATAACGCAACTGTGCATGAATGGATGCCACAAATGAATTTTCATTGAAATTCGACGAACACCCGATTTAACTTTGCTGTACAATGTGTGTATTTATTTTCACTCGTAACACGAGTTTGCACTACAGAGTTTGATGATACATCGTGTTTATAAATTTGACGAGTGGGCATAGATAGGTCAGCCGTTACATATATATATATATATATATATACGATGCATATATGTTTACGAGGCATTCCACTAATTATATATGACATTTGTACTGAGTGCTCTAAATTTGAAAAAAAAATATATGCCACTCGAAAGACATTATCAAATAGATATCCATGATTTTTCTCATCCAGTCTTTTTGAAGAAATGGTGACTCAAAAACTTCAAGTTTGGAAAAACCGTTTTTTGCAAATTTCAAACGCTAATATCTTTTTACCAGTTATAGATACAAAGATATTTGATAAAACGATTTTTCAGAAAAAATGTTGACCGTAATTCAGATAACATTTTTTTACAAATTTTCGGATCCCTTACAACCCATCCGAAAAATTCCAAACTACCCCCAAACGAAGAAATGCATTTTCCGGGGTAATTAAAAACTTTCAAATTTATTTTTCAAATGATTTCAGTGAGCCAAAAAAACGAATTTGGCAAAAATTTCAGAGTGAATGTATTGCAAGTATATCTATACATTTTTTTTTCTTTAATCGTAAAATTCAAAGTCGTGGAGGATTGAAGAAAAAAAAACAATCCCCTAAATCGCAACTACCGATGTTACACTTTTTCGTGCATCAATTAAACTTGCAACTCGTATAAAATCCATGCAACAGTTGTGGCAACGTTCAACGATAAAATTTTCAAAGGGAATACGTCGTGATTAATATACGGTACGTTAAAGTACGTTTAAAAACCTCTACATCACACACACAAACACACCCATTTCCAATTATTTATTCACGTTGACAACCAAGTTTCGGATTTATACTCGCTGGTGGAAGTAAAGTAAAATCCGGGATTGCTACTCGTGCTCCTTTTCCGGCTTAGTCAACTTTGTGTCGAGTCTCGTGTTACACAGATTCCACCCTGCATGCATGTGTGTGTGTGTGTGTGTGTGTGTGTGTGTCTGTGGGTGTTGGTTCGACGGAGTAGTTCACCCAAGAGAAAATAAACGTGTGCGAAAGACGTTCGTGTCCGAAGCACTTGGGGAAGCTTTCAATAGACCCGTGAGTCTCACCCCCGCGCTTTTACCCCCCTCCCCCCCCCCCTCTCTTACACTTACACACACACACACGACCAGGCTCTTACAATACGTTCCCATCGTCGACGTAAGGGTACGTGTCCAAAAAGTTTTGACGTTGCAGTCTTCCACCCTCTCCCAGCTCTCTCACTCATTGTCAGTCGGTCGTAAGACGTCGGAACGTCTTCTCGACCTCAACGATTTTCCCCCAACGGACAAGTGTCATCCTTCCCATTCTCCCACCCCCCCCCCAAAAAAAGATATATCCCACCAAATAAGCATCTCTCCAATTCACAATATTTACCATTCCGAAGTATAGATAAACACAATGTTGATAATATCGATTTCCACTCGTGAGCTCATGTGTGTGTGTGTGTGTGTGCATGTGTTCTCAAGTGAAAAAATTATATATCTATATATAAACTATATATCAGATTGGGCATATATAGTTTACATATAATTTATATATAGATTAGATATAGACTATATATAGTCTATATAGACTATTTCTATAATCCCATAGATTTTATATAATTTTTTTACTTGGGATAATTATATAATTATCCCAAGTAAAATAGAACGTGGATAATTATATAATTATATAATTATTATATAGTCCATCTAGACTATATACAATCTATATATGAACTATATATGCCTAATCCCATACATAGATTTTATATAATTTTTTTACTTGGGATAATCATATAATTATCCCAAGTAAAAAAATAATATACAATCTATATATAGCCTATATTATAATCTATACATAAGCTATATATTCCCCATCCCATACATAAAGTATATCCAATTCTTTCACTTGGGATTTTATTCCGGCTATAGTTACACAACGTAAATTCGCACCCCCGCGAATTTCGTAACCCCGTTGGATCGGTGAGTTTTATCGAGTGACCGCGGTCGAGGAGTTACCGGTACACCGGCGGGGGGGGGGGGGATTCGGGTCGAATCGCAATAACCCGAGTGAGCATCACGTCGATGAGGTCAGCGGCCCCGGAGGTGGGGGGGGGGTTGGGGGAAGGGGTTGTAGCTATTTGCCAAATGGGTTTGATGTGTGTGGGCAAGCGAGAGTCGCCGATGTTCGAACGTGTAAACTCTCCGAAGCTTCGGTAACCAATGCGGTTAAAAGGGTGTGCGTCGATGGTGTGTAGGGCGCGTGCGCGCGGGAGGAGGGGGCGGGGGGGGGGGGGGCGATATCGGTGGGTGACTATCGTCAGCTACTTGATCGGCATTCGGGGCTCCAGGCGTATGAGGGATCGACGGAGAGGAATGCACGGACGAGGAAGGAGAGCGATGATAGCGATGGAGGAGGGGAGGGGTGGAGGGTGGATTATGACAACACACGTGGCACCCTCCCGGAGGAGCTCGAGCAATATCTACCTCGAGCACCGGAATCGCACCCTATACGTAATAACCGTACCGAGAGATAGAATTTCGATGGGCGTTCGACTGTGCAATGTGTGCTCTCTCGCTCTCTCTCTCTCTCTCTGTGTGTGTGTTTGTGTGTGTGCGACCGCGTGCTGATTTGGAAGTTGGCCAAAGTCTAATTTATTTACACAATTCTCGGTTATATACACGAATGCGCGATTACGTAGCGTCGTGGAGAGAGAAATAGAGAAAGAGAGAAAGTAAGAGAGAGAGAGAAAGAGAGAGGAAAGAAAACGCATGGTTGCATCGGTCCAAGCCAAATTTTCTATTCGAAGCAGTCATACGTGGACGGTGGTCGAGATGCACCGTGGTAACAAACCATCGGAGAGACGGTTATTTGTCCGGTGTGGCGCCAGAAATAGTGCATCGGGTTTACGCATCGCGCCCCTTCGTCGGTCGGTCGGTCGGTCGGTCGGTCGGTCGGTCGGGGCCTTCTCGTTGCGTCGGGGACACCCCAATCGTCATAACGGCCATTCTATTTACCCGATTGGTTATGGATACGGATTTTGTATTACGAAACCCACGGGTACGGATTGTGGGGTTGGAGGGGGAGATGCGATTTCGATTTATATTTGCAAAATGGCCGATCCGAATATGGGCGCGTAACGCGCTTTAGCCGGGTGGCGGTAACGAGGGGGAGGGGGAGGGGGGAGGTTGTGCGGGACGAGGATTAATCCATTAATGACCACCACCGATAAATGAGGGGAAACATGGCCGACGCGATTTATCGCCCGGGAGCGAGGATTAAAAAAGTGGGCGAGGATGATGGTTTGAAAAAGGTATTTTTTTTTGGGGATGCATGTGATATATATAATATATAATATATATGTATTTTTTTTTCAAGTCCGGTCGACGTGATCGTGTCGAAAAAAAATGAGTGACAACACAGTGCTTATGTGACTTTGAAAGCTTATATATAGATGTATTTGTTTTTCAAATGTTATGCTGTAGAAATGTTCTTTATCATTATTTCGTTTTATTTTATTTTATTTTATTTTATTTTATTTTCTCAGGGTTGCTGACCATATGAACGCATGTTGTAACAAAAATTAAAGTGGAATTCGAACTTCGTTTCGTTCGGTTTTTCTCTCATTAAAAAAAAAAAGTTATTTCTAATTAATTATCATTACCTATATGTCATATTTTTTTACTGTGATATGTATGTTATTTATGTGCATTACTCCGACACGCATGCGTAAATTGCATACGAAAATCGAAACCCATCGAGACGAGAGATAACATGTGTTTCAGTCAACAATTGGCACTTTGTTGAATAAACATGTGTTTGAAATATTTTCGTGATTTAATAATACCGTCGATGATGACATTTCGTGTGATACGATATTATGTGTCGCAAGTGGTTCGACGAATGAATTTTTACCCCGGCTTTTTTTAAATCGGCCATTTTTTTCCCCGGCCAATCATTCCTGATACCACCGCAAATTGATAATTTATCTAAAAAAAACAACAACAACAACAACAACAACAACACAACGATAACGAAAATGTACAAAAAAACACAATTTTAGTATAAAAGTTTTGAAAACAATTAAATTTTTTCGCTCCAAGATAATAATTAATCACATTAATTTGTTCAAAATAATATATCGCATATATTATTATTATTATTATTATCGAACAGGATGTTTCCATCACGTATTGCGGTGAGCGATATAATCCCAAACCATAAGCGTCCAAGCACCCATCGATTTTCATCGGAAACCCAACGGATTGTGGGTAAACGAAAATAATAGCTTTTTATTATACGACGATCGTAACCCCGTATCCGGTCCGCAAAAGGGGTTTTCTCGCGTCTCCGGTGGATATTCTGCATATACGTTGCGATATAACGGCGTACGTATAATACGGCGAGAGAGTCACGGGGCTCGCGCTCACCGTGGGGCTTTAGCCCGTGGCGGGTTAGTACGTCGAGACCAAAGTGTGCTTCAGTCCCTATTGGCTATTAAGCCGGATTAAGCTGTATAACAAACTTTCTCTTTCCTCGCGTTCCACCTCGTCGTCGTCGTCGTCACTCTGCTTTCGTACACACGCCTCTGCGTTTCACCGTTGCGACTCTTTATGCACCGATGTACTTTGTGCATGCACACTGCGCACGTTACGTTCGTTATCAATGTGTGTATGTATGTGTATATATGTATATATACATACGTGGCATTACAGTTGACTCGTACTTCACGGATGAAGCACGTTCCGCTCCTGTTGGCCTCAAAATTTCCGAGCATAACCGACAAAGTGGATCAAACGATCGTCCTCTGTGAAACAACGTTTTGCCGCGTCTTTCGGGTTGGCAAAGGGTTGAAATTCGTAACGATCGATGTTGATAACGACGAGAAATTCACAATCCGCGATGCTTCGGAGGATCATAATTACGAACACGTGTGTCAGAGTGGCGTCCTTGGCTGAGGTCATTTTTTTATTTGAAATCAGTAGCTCCTTAAATAGGTTCTAAGTGACTTGGTACCTATTGATTTTTGTGGCCTAAAAAAAGCAAAAAGTATCGGTGCCCATCTTCCAAATGATTCTGGACCATGAAAAAGAAATTTTCATATTTTTTTTCTGATTTTTGAGATCACCCTCTGCATTGCCTGCATTAATTTGAAAGTTTTTGAGTGATCATTTTTTTAAAGATTTTTGTAATATAAATATATTATATATGTATATATAAATATATTTTCAAAATATTATTTCGCACATTTTGAATAATATCAACGAAAAAAAATAGCTTCCGCTGATTTCTTGTGACGATTGATTATTGAATGAATGACGAATAGATTGAATTAATAAACAATTAATTCAGAGACAAATTTATGATATTAAGATTTATCGTGAGCTATGTTTTTTTTTTTTTTTTTTCATTTATTCAAATGCTCGAGATATTATTGCGCATCACAACTGATTTAATATGAGACGGGGCTTGCTCATGCAAGCGCATACCAGTACTGTATGTAAACCATGTAACTATATGTAATAACTATATAACTATGTATGTAAACTGCTTTCTTCTCTCGTAGCCCGTAATACGCATATATTCGGCGAATTCCCGTACGTACATTCGTATGCATTCGCGAATTCTTCTTTTTCACCGTAAACCCGACTAGCACGTCAGTCTTCGCCGTATACACGCATCACCATATTATATATTTATATGTAGAAAATATGTAGGGAAAGACTTCTCAATTCGAATGGGTTAAAACCCTCACCCCTTCAAAAATGGTCTTCTTTTTTATTTTTACATCGAGGTAATCGAATAACATCCCCTGCTTTTTTTTTCAAAATTTTCTCCCTAACCCTTAAAAAAAAAATGAAAACATAAACAATTCGAGAAAACAAGAATTGTGAAAACAGGCAAAAATTTCAAAAATAAAAATTACCGATAAACATATCATTTATAAATTATAAAGGATCTTAATTTCTTTTTTCAAATAAAGAATACGAAAAAACAAAATTCCATCAATTTAAAAAACGTCGCAATGCCTGTTTTCCCCAACTTTTTATGTCTTACATTTTTTTACCAGTCGAGGCATTGAAAGAAAAATTTCGAAAAAAATCAGGGGGTGTTTTTCGGTCATCCCAAACTAAATAAAAAAAAATTGACGAACATTTCTTAACGAGGTGAGGGTTTTCACCCATTGGATTAGATTTGAGGCGTGTTTCCCCATATACATATATATATATTTATATTTGCGTGGCTCTCTGCAATCTCTGCACAACTGGAAACCTTTTTTACTTACACCTTCGGCCACGATACATTTCGTCGAATAATTCTCTCCTGTCGCGAGAGCTCGCTACAAAAAAAAATAAAAAAATAAAAAAATAAAAAAATCGCTATCATACACGCGCCATAAAATTTCATAACAATATTATCATCGCAACGGATTACGATATCCACGAGAGGGAGAACGTTGGGAGGGGGGGGGGTGGACGGCAGGTCGTCAAAACCCGAATTTTATTTTATCGAAAAAATTCGAAGCTCAAAAAACGTCTTCGGGGATGGTCGCACGAAACACGGTTCGCTGGTTTTAGCGATCCTTGTAATACATATGCAATTTTTTTTTACATCATCCCCGTGTCTTACAAAAGAGTCGTCGGGTCAGGGTTGGAAAACTCGTGTCGTCGTAGACGCGGGTATGTACACCGAGGGGGCGGGGGGGTGGGGGCTGAGCCACCCGTTCATGATGTTGCTTCCCCGCTGATTTAAAAGTCAAATTTTTTTTCCGCCTCGCCCTATCCCTTTCTCATAGCCGAACGTTGCCATCGCCGGGGTGCGTCATCCGTGTGGCCCATTTCACTCCCACCCCCGGTCTCGTTTACAATGTAAATATAGCGGAACCCAGACGAGACCGCACTACCGTACCGGCTGCTGCTGCTGCTGCTGCTGCTGCTGTTGCTGCTGCACTGGTTACGTCGCTCTCGGTGCACTCGCTCACGGAATTTCACATCCTTTCTCTCATCTGCCATACAGAATTTTAAATCTTCGACAAACTCGCTGCATTGGTTAACCATCGTTTAAATAATACGGCTTATATATACACACCCATATATCTATATATATATATATATATATATAGGTACGTGAGACGATCGAAGGATTACATCGAAATATAATCGCTGAGCGATCGTCTTTGCGAATTAAATGAATATTTTTTTTCCAACGTTTTTCGTTTTTTTTTTTTTTTTTATAAATATTGAAAAAAAAAAAAAAAATAATAATAATAATGTTTCCAACGTTGTTATCTTACGATTCTCATTTGATTCTCCAACTTGACAACTTTTTACATGATTACCAAAGATTGATGATAAATGAAAAAAAAACACCGTTCTTTACTGCTAACTTTGTGAAAGCATACGACCATATTGCGCTCAATATTATGCATAAGTTTTTTACCGAATGTAACCTAAAGATATAACAACAACTCTGTGTCGCAATAGCCATAAAAAATTATAACCGACAGTGTAAATAAACCCAGCACAGGGTTTCTATACTATAAATAAATAATAAAAAAAAAAATTAAAAAAAATGAAAAAAAAAAAAATCTCGGAACAATTATTAAGAGAATTATTAGTTTTATCGGTAGTCGATTGAAAATTGCCCGAACAATGGAAAAATATTCGAACAATGGAAACGTCTGTGCGTGTTCACGATGATCCGTGATCGTGTAAATTTTTTACGACGACGATCTAATCGAGACGAAAAAAAAAAAAACAAAAAAACAAACATTGTTCCGTACACCGAGAGAGGTTCGATCGGGAGAGGTCGATCGAACTTCGTTAACGGAGATGTAAATGCCCGTTTCGATGTTCCAGCTGGTACTGGGCGGTCGACGAACTAAGCCTACACACACACACACACACACACGGACAGACACGGACATACATGGCCGAGTAGTATCGGGTTGGTAGTAAACCCGTGTTAATTAGAGTAACCCGGTCATCCCCGGGCAGTATGTCAGCAGTTGTGCGGTACCGAAGACCCGTGTTGGAATTATACACGCTACCCAAAATTTCCGCTGCTTCTGTTCTACGGGTTTTACACAACTGGTTACGTATTATCGCGGTTCAATTGTATACCGAATATACTCACGGAATTTACACGTTATATCCGCCCATATACGCACGATATAAATTTTGCGGTTTCTCGAATCCTCTCTCGCTTTATCTCTCTCTCTTCCTCTGTCTCTCTCCCTCTCGGTATTTTCCACGTATTTCTCTGGCTCGTCGATCAATTACCGCAATCATTTGACGTATGCACACCCAACGAAAAAAAAAAAAACGAATCAAGGATTTTTTTCTGTTTTGGGCCAATGGCAGTTATTCAAACGTTTTTTGACTTATTGGACCCATTTATCGTCAGTTTTTTTATGAATAAAATGAGAAGGATTTTTTTTTGGTTCGAAAAAGCTTTCGTTACTCTCGAGAATGCTTTTTCTACTTCGAAACTACTTCGGGACGTTGCGGAGCAATCGCAAACATCGATGTATGAAGCAGAAATAGATGATAGCTCGTAAGAATCAAATTAATTTATATGAAACAAGTCATATAGACAATATAAATCGATTTTTCGTTACATTTTTATAAATAAAACGTGAACAATTTTTTTTTTAAATAAGCTTTCCTCACTTTCAAGACAATCTTTTACAGAAGCTCTTCAAATTTGAGCAAAATCGGTCAAAGTGAACCTCGAGACATCTTAACTACCGATTTTGAAATGTCATTTCGAGATAAACCTGTACAAAGTTTTTACAAAGTTGTCGTTCCCCCAAGGACATTGAAAAACACGCATGTTGACAAAATGAGTTGTGGACTACAATTTTCAACCCATTAAAACTTTTCTTTCTTCGAACGCAAAATTGAAAGCTCACAATATTTCCCACATAAGCAACACCAAAGGTTTCACGAAAAAGACGCTGAATTTCGTTTATTTATAAACAAAAGTTCAAAATAAGATACCATCGTAAGTATTTCCCGATAATCGCATTGAGAAATACCAATTTTTGGAATATTCCCCAATGTGATTTTCAGAAAATACTTTTAAATAATTTTTCTTTACGAAAATACAAAAAAAAATCGATTTTTCGATTATTACAGATATGCCCCCCTCCCCCCTTAACGCAGCGAGGGGAGTAACGATGACCGTGATATATAAGCGACAGTCCTATTAGCGCCTTGAATACGTCCTCGGCAACACTGGACGTGAAGTGCTTTCAACAAGAGCCCTACGGCAGGTGCCAGAGAGAGATAGACAGAGATAGAAAGCGAAAGACTGACAGAGAGAGTGTGTGTGAGAGAGAGAGAGAGAGAGAGAGAGAGAGAGAGAGTCTCAGTGTAATCCGATGACGCCGTCCATCAAGGATATGTACCCGCTGGATATCTACTTGAGCTATGCAAATGCACCGTAGAAACCTCCCGCGCTTAAAGCTCGGAGACCGAGAAACATACAGGAGGACTAGAAGCAGCACACGGGCCACCCGGTATATACAGCACACACACACACACACACACACAAGATGTGCGCGCGATTCGCGAACGGACAGACAGCCGGAAACGCCTCAACCGTCTCTGTGTATCATTGCACCCGCCACCACGAGTGCGAAAACGTAGTTTCCACCGTGATAGTGTATTATTCCACGTCGTAGACGTTATACTGCAACGAACTATACATATATATACATATATATATATATATATATGCGTGGGGTTTCCTCGTTCCTCGTGAGAATGTTCGTGTCTATCGGTTCCCAAGAAAACCCCATCGCGAAACAACCACCAACACCGTCCCATCCTCCGCAACCCGTTCACCTAGCATCCGAGTTGGCGTTTAATTATTCATTAATTAACCGACGGTCGTTTGCAAGGATCGAGTTCGAAGCCCTTTCTCACTGGCACAACACTTCGGTATATCCTCAACAATGTTCCTTATTTTTTTTTCATTCTTCTTCGACGCATTTTCATCATCGATATCGATAACTCAATTAAGGGGGGATTACAATCTGTGTAGATTGTCGGAAAAATTAGACGAATTTTGGAAATTATTATCTCGAAAACTATTTCTCCGATTGAATTCACCCTGGTTTTGTTCGAAAGTCTATACAATGAGGTACTTTGACGAATTTTTCGTTTGAATGTACAACGAATGGGAGCGCTGTCAGAAACAAGCATCTCAAGAAGATTCTTCAAGTGTGATGTCTTGAGCTTTTCGGCAGGTAGGATTTTTTATTTTATTTTATTTTTTAATGACGCTCGATTGAAGTTGAAATTCACTTTGAAATCTCAATTTGCGAAACAATTATACATATATAGGTTTCTGATGTGAAATTGGCAATCGTTGGTTCGGATTATTGTTGGAAATATCATCCACAATGGTATTTTGGAAAAATACGTGAGACAAGTGGAAACAAATGTGTGTATGTGGTATAATGGTAGAACGAAGGTTTCGTGGTAGACGTCAGATCCAACTAGGCGACCCAGTGAACGGTGACCGAGACGACGGCGAGACACATGCCCCGGGTTCCACCCTCGCTCGGCTACCAGTTCTATATATATATATATATATATATATATATATATATATTGATACTACCTATATAGAATGAACTGGTAGCCGAGCGAGGGCAAAATATATATATATATCTATATATATATATATATACGAGAGAAAAAGTATGTGCGGCTGACCTGACCCGATGATCGTCGTCCACGACATATATATATATATGTTATATCATCCCGTCATCTCTGCGGTCTGAAGGCATCAGTGAACACGAATCAAAGAAATAACTTGCACCACGAAATCGTCGATAACGAAATTATATTCATCATCTCGACGATATTTACGTTATGACTTTTTATCATTTTTTTTTACATCTTTCATACCGAACAAGCGTGTCGGGAACACGGACCGAAATAATCGGGATATGACACTCGTCAACCGTCGGCGACGGTGAATTTTACAAAATGTCAAAAATACACACGAGAACACATCGATCGTGATGAACCCACAGAGTGCGAACGGAAAGTTTTTATCGGTGCATTTTCGTTAATTTTGTTAACATCGAATTTACAATGTGTGGGAGCATGTTAGTATGAATTTTTGCATTGTGGTCGTGTTGCATGTCCGTTTCGTTGATAAGTACGACGGATATGAGAATAGTTTTATTTTTATTTTTTTATTTTTTTTCGTTTGTTTTGGGTTTGACAAAAAGCCCAACGTGCTACTAATTAAAAGGTCGTAACCGCGTTCGTAGATAATTAAAGCCTTGTTGAAAATTATAAGAACGTGTGCTTCCTCTGTATATATATATATGTATGTATACGTAATGGGCCAACGGGCTAACTATCCGTCTGTTTGAAGCTGCGCGCGCATGTCTAGCTCGCAACCATAATCTCTTCGTCTCTCTCTTTCTCGTTACTTTCCTCCCTTTTTCCACCTTTACGTTCTCGCCTTTGTATCTCGAATACGACGTGAGCTGCAATTTTCATCGCGGTCTGCACCGTTGATGGTTGCATCGGACACGCGTGACTCGCTCTTTGCCCGAAATGGGTTTGGCTTTTCGTCGACGTAACGACGTTCGAATCTCCATTTTCATTCGTCCCCGTTACCACGCGACGACGTTGAAAATTCAAAACATCCTGGACACCTCATTTTCCACGATAATTTATCGTTCGTTCTATCGCCGCAACGTCAATTATTCGTTTAATACCGAAATTACAGCAATTTGTTTTTTTCTTTTCGTTTCAATTTTTTTTTTTGTTTTTTTTTCTTGGTTAATGCATAAACTTACGTCGCCACGCGCATGCGTGAAATGCACTCGACGAGAATCTGCGTGAGAATCGAAAAAAATAATAATGATGATAATAATAAAAAAATAAAATAAAACCGCGAGTAAAGACAATCGAGTGTACTCCACATTGTTCGTTACTCATTGTTCTCGACGTAACCGAGCGCATTACCGGATCACGGATGTGCTATCCGCGAAACGTCGATCTCTGTACATTGTACGAACGGATGCCTGAGCCTTCTCGTGGAAACTCGTGTAGTTTGGGCAAAAAGGTAATTCGATCATCGTCGACAATGATTTTTGCGAATCTATGTTCGCGAATTTTTTATATTTTCAATCACTCACTTGTTCGTGTCGTTTGAAAATGCACTTTTTTTTCAAAATTAAAATGCACTCTCGATCGTAACATCAATCCATTTATCATCTTAACGATTACTTTTCATGTTTAATTTACATGGTAATCTCCAAAAGCATGTTTTTCATAAATGATGAACAGCAAAATCTCTCAATCGTCGAACTCGCGATAGTCTCAGATGTGATTACGTGCAGTAATTCACAGATCGAAGTAATTCAAGATGTATCTAAAGATCAAGATGTAAATAAAAAATTCGCACATTTCAAAATTTCAACTCCGCACTATTCAGAACTTTCCGAAAATTCATAGCAATCATACTGCAGACAGCTATACATTCGAATAAAAAAAATGATAGGTCAATTATTCATTTGAAAATATTATCTATATATATTCAATGTGCCTCTGCAGTCGACTTTTCTTGAATGGACAATTTGCAGGTCAAGTTCTCGCAACATCGAACAATTATAAAAACTGGTAAAATTATAAAAACTGTAATATTTTTTTTTTATAACTCTGCAATTACCTTTCGATTGGTTTGACTAGCTCATCACATTTTTTCTATCGCTCGAATCGTTTTATCATTATTTTTTTGTAAATTCACAGACGATCCGAAACCTAAAAAATGTTTATTTGATTTGAGAGTCGACTGTCCAATTGTTTCACGATGGCAGACACTAAAACAGATACATTTTGAACTGTTGCACTGTTTGTAAATCGTACCCACATCGCAGTATTGGAATCTCGACCCGATTTCACGATTTTGGACCATAGAGAGGTTTTACTGTACGTCGTTGTCGCGGGATAATGAAAATAACCCGTCAAGCTCGTGAGCTTAATTACTTACGCGGGAAATTCTCAAAGCCCCGTTCGTTGTCTTGACTGGCGCGAAGGGAAAGGGACACGTTGCGCGGTTAATGCCGAAGCCGGGCTCGAGTTTCTCGCATAATATTGTGGGTCTTCGCCGAATATGACGGTGAAACACGTTTGTTCGTTCGTGTTTGCGTACATAACCGCGGAACGACCCACAGCTTTTACGCATGGATACACGTCTAGTCAAGAAGAAAAGTCGGATTAACGCGATGTCACTGCTTTTCCGACAAACACGATAATAATAATAATAATAATAACGATAACAACAATGTTAATACTGAATACCACAAAACACGATACATCATAACACCGCACGAAGAACCGGATGTTACACTCATACACGAACGAGATAAAGTCACAAAAATCATCGAAATATCAATACGAAGATCGAAAAATACGTAAAACTGGGTGAGGAGATTCAAGGACATCAAGGACAAGAGGAATAAAGATCAAAATATAATATCAACGATACTTACAACTACTGCAGTCGTATAAAACAACATTAATAATAATAATAATGATAATAATGAATATGAAAATAATAATAATAATAATAACCAAACCTAGAATAATAAAATTAAACTGTTAAACCTAGAATTAAGTATTATAGATAAAATCCTCAAAGCTCCGATAATTGATAAAATTGTTAAAATTTATACCATTTAATGAGAAATAAACTACGATCATAATAATAATAATAATCATAATAATAATAAACCACCGGACAAAATATGTAAGTCTGAGAAAAATGGAATAATAATAATAATAATAATAATAATAATAATAATAATAATAATAATAATAATAATAATAATAATAATAATAATAATAATAATAATAATAATAATAATAATAATAATAATAATAATAATAATAATAATAATAACAACAACAACCACAACAATAATAACAATAATAACAATAATAGGCTTTTAATAATCGTGTACAAGGATCACGAGTAAGCAAAAATGATTTTTTGAACGAGATTGATTCTCTTTTGGACTCTCGTGTTGGTTTCCATTTCATCATCATCATTATTATTATTATTATTATTATTATTTTTCGAAGTTTGATAGTCGATTTTTTTTTTTGCCACCTGTACACGCGTGTCCTATCGGGTCGTTGAAAAAAAAAAAACAACGACGAAAAAAAACAAATGTGCATACATTCGTTCGGACATTGCGTACGATATGTCAGATTGTATGTATATATATATATAATCCGGAGATCCCCACACGCAGGGATTGGGCACACACAACAGCGCGGCACGGTTTTCGACCCCCCTCTTCCCCGTCCCCGCCCGCCCCTGCCCCGAGGGAGTGCTTCGACCCCGAGACCGCGACCTGTCCCACTCTATCCATAGTTGCTCTCGATGCTGTACGTACCATCCCCTGCCCTATTTCTCTTTCGCTCACGGCAAAGCTCCGGCAGTGGGTTGATCGATGCTTGCGAAGCACCGTGCCGGTCCGGGGGATGTACTCCCCCCTCCCCTAACCATCCCCACTTGTACGGATACAGCTAGTTAGTGTATGTATGTGTGAGTGTGTGTGTGTGGGTGACAACGATGAAAAAAGTTTGGGGCCACGTCGAACGAAAAGAAGAGAAACGATCGGATATGATAAAGAAACGGAAGAAGAAAGACATTGCGAATGGGGACAAGTTTCGAAGGTTTGATAAAGAGGACTGATTATCGCTTGTTGACGGTCGTTTTCAACCCCCCCCCCTATAGATGAATTAATATCAATCACTGTGTATTACGAACTGACGGTCGATGTAGACGCAAGAAAAGTTTTTTTCCTTCTTCCTTGCCCGACCTCTGCCACCCTCCGAGGGTTATTAATCTCCATCTGCTTATTGCACATTCCTTCACGACAGTCTGGCGAGATGATAATTCCTCTCGCCACGTTATTTCTTTTTTTTTATTTCTTCTTAACTTTTTTTCTTTCCTTCTTTCTTTCTGTTTTTTTTTTTTTTTTTTTTTTCGTTCTTCCATCGAGCAATTGTTTCTGGCTGTGAAAAGTAAAATTAATTATTCATCACGCCCAATTAGCCATATTCGCAGACTGTTGATATAATAAGAAACTAAGTTTATATGGACAATACGTTTTCTCGCGAATATGCGCTATTCACGGGATTTTTATTAAGGAGGTCGGGTGGCGGGGAGGGGGGGGGAGGATCTCTCGTCTTGTATTATGCGGGACTCGGTCATTGTTCGAGTCTGGGAAGGCGGGCTTTGGATCTTATTATGTTATTATATAGCGCTGGCTCTCTCGGGTCCGCGGGGGGTCTCATCCGGATCCTTTATCGTTCGTATGGCTTTTGTCGACGACATTGAGAAGTACGTATGGGAGGGGGGGGGGGATTACTGGACGGGGTCGCATCGATATATATGTGTGTATATGTGTGTGTATATAATTATATACATATATACTAGAGTGGTCCTTAGCAAGCGTTATTTTTTTATTAAAATTGAATAACCCCCCACATGGGTTACAAATAATTTTGAAAAAAATGTTCGCGAAGTTTTCCCAACCTGTGACAATATTTATCCAAGCCTGTGGAATTTTCAAAGTTTTGCGAATAAATAACACGAGATGGTTGTCGAATTTATTTATCATGGCTTAAATATCGACATGAGGAAAATTTGTTTGATATGGTTTCTTTATCAAAAAGATGCGGATTGTCAATAAAAAATTTGTCGATACTCAGAAATAAAATGGCATGACTGATATGGCGTCTTGAAAATTGAATTTATAATGAAAACTTGTTTTTCGATTTTGTGAAGTCACTGAACATGAATTTCTTCATTGAAGTGTAACAAGCATGACGATATAAGAAGCACAAACTTATGTTATATTAAAAATTGAAAGTTCGAAAAGTCACAAAATGATATATTTGTAAACTTTCAATTAATAATAAAAAATAAGTTTGTGTATCTGATGTCGTCATAATAAATTACAATTCAGTCTATATCACACCTTGTCAGGTATTCAATGTATTTTCGCCACCAACGTTTTTTCACAAAACCATCCTGAAAAAATTCCCAAACTCACGAATAATTCCTATATTTTAATGAATAATTTTCGTCGTAATTAATTTATTTATAGATAGCTCATGCATCGATGATTAACAATTTTACACTCGTGATCTTACGTGCATTATCGGTTGCCCGCAGGCCATCATCGCCTGGTTCATAACTAAGCATCCGATGTAATCAGTGTTTCATGCGCCACCCCAACGCTTCGTCAACGATCTCCCACACTATATTTAGCTCGTATCGAGCATTACGAATTTTGCGAATGCATCGCTTACCAAAAGATCGTGCATTTATCGTATCATCATCGTACGTGTATTTATATATGGCGTACAACGTTCAAACCGCAAAAAAAAATATATGTATACATATATATCGATTATATTGAAAAGCGTTTGGGCGTCGGAAAATCGACTGCTCACCGATGGCGGTTGACGGTGACGATCGTGAAAGGTTTGGTCGTGAAGCAAATGCAAGCCTGAAACGACAACCGATTCCGGATACAGCCACGGCTGTGAATAACGCTTTGCCGGGTTACACACACACACTCGCATACGTACGTTTTCGATTTCTCTGTACATATATATACGTATATGGGTAATTCCGTGTGAAATCGGATGGCCAAAAACTTGCTGATTCACTTCATAATATTTTTTTTCTGGCTTTCATTTTTACTCCAAAAACTGTAATTTTTTTTTTTGAATTTTCGGAACTCCTCACGACCCCTAAAGGAATTACTGCCCCTATTCAAGGGAAAGCATACCTGGATGTAATAAAAAATTATGATTTTTTTTCTGTGATTTCAGTAGGTCGACAAAATCAAGTTTACTAAAATTCCGGAGTACGATCGTCATTGCAACAATTTTTCATTCCCTTTTTTCTTTTGTTGTTTTCAATAAAAAAAATTTTTACGAATTATGCAAATCACGTTTTTATGTCGTTTTGTTCGTGGCTGTTTCTCTGTGATTAATCGATGACAATAATTCTATTAACAATAACAATGATATTAATCGTACAATTTTTAAAAACGTTCGTAAAAAAAAAAATAGATTCGAAAAAAAATTAATAATATTTTATATTAAAAATAATAATAACAATAGTAAAAGATAAAATAAAGATCCCACTCTCAGTATTGGCAAACTTCATTCTTTCGACCAACTGAAATGAAAAAAAAAACATTTTTGATTATATTCAAAGCCAAATAAAAATTATAAAGAATTATAAAAATTATTAAATGAATTGATAGGGGTCAGGATTTTGATCGTCCGATTTGACATGGAACGTCCTCTGTACATATCCATATATATATATATATGTATGCATGGTTATACACGTTTGAGGTCACACAGAACCGTTCCGTGTGCGCGTGATCTTCCGACGGCGGCGGTTATACGTGAGCTGTTGAGATCGAACGTCCTTCGCTAAAGGATGAGGATAAGGTTTTGGGTGTGGGACGAAGGATGGCGCGATGATGCCCGCGGGCTTGGGGGGATTGTGGGAACCCCTCGGAGCGTCGCAAGCTTGAATCTCTCCCTCTCTCTCCCTCTCTCTCTCTCTCTCTCTCTCTCGCAAACTGGAAGAGCCCGCGTGAGGCCATGTGCTCCTTTCCACACGACTTAACTGCGCTTCGCGACCGAGCCTCGATCTACGCTACTGCAGAATTCACGGCTGTCGTCTCACTCCCTCGCCATCTTACTCTTTCTCTCTTTCTCTCTCTCTCTCTCTCTCTATCTGACGCTGTTGGCATGGCTTCGTCTTGAACTCGATTCACATTACAATGGTTGCCCAGAATGACTCTCTCGTCTTCTTCGGCTTTCGCTTGGGTCTAAACGCAATCGCTTTCTCCACTGCTGTTCCCATAGTTTCCATATATTATATACCACTATACGTGTTTCATGTGCACACGTACAAAACTCTATAAATATAGATATATATAAAATACGCTGTGTGATGGAATAAAAATTCCTGAGAATCTTCAGATTTGTAATGGATGCTAATAACAACACATCTGGATAAATCTGACCCCAATCGGACTATTCCAAGAGGTTTCGCATCGATGGTACAGATTTTTCATTTTATTAACACGTGAAAAAAAAATTATAGTTTCCACTTCGAATTTTAAGATTGTCGCGAATTTTTTTTTTTTATTTGTCCTAAAAAATAAAGAGTATCGCTATTCCAAATGATTCTAGACCATGAAAAAATAATTTCCATCATTTTTCTACGATTTTCAAATTCACCCTTCGCATTGCTTGAATTCATTTAAACGTTTTATAAAATCATTTATGTGATATTTCCGAGATTAATACAAAAAAAAAAAACAAAAACGGTGGCGAAAGAAAAAAACAATCGGAAAAATGGATATTATAAAAAACTGGACCGCAAAAACACCATAAAATGTTGGTAGCTATTCGGCAAACATAGCCTAAAAAATAAAACAGAAACGATTTTTTTTTTTTTTTAGAAAAAAGAACCATCGAGAGGTGAGTGGAACATTTTCCACTTGGACCTTTCGATTCGTCTCGTGAGACCACGAAAATTCAACGCTTCCACGCACATATCGTCGGTCTGTGTACACATGTGTCCGTGAGTGTGTATGTGTGTGTGGTAAATACGTCAATACAGTTTGCACGGGTGTGTGTGTGTGTGGATTGTCGAAAATGTGGGAGTAGCTGAGATACCTCGTGTAGGTAATATTCGAGTGGGCGATGGCCCCGAGCGTTTTCTTACGTCTTCGTGTTCGTATTTTCATCGAGTCTATCCGCGGATACTCGAGAGAATCATAGTTATTCGATATATCTCGTGCTACACGTCACGAAATTGAGCTTTGAGGTTATCGATGATCGTCGGTTTTTTATTGTTATACATTTATTTTCGTTTTGTTGTCTTTCGAGTACTATCGAAAAATGTTGTAGATTCGATTTGGCAATGATTTGGCGATTATTCGAACCGGTTGGCATTTTCATAAATTTTTTTCACTTCATTTATTCAAACAATGTTATCGATGCCATGATGTAATTCATCTTCGTTCGAAATTTATGTTCAATATTTTCTATTCTTTTTTTTTTTACATCGTCATAGTTTGCAATATTGTGAATGTAGATATAGTTAATGTCATTGATATAATATCAATATTACTAATTGGATGGGAATATATAATATTTGAATATTTATTCAAACTGGGTATTGACGAAGCAGCTCGCGAATATAAAAAATAAATGAAAATGAAACAAAAAATAAACAAAATAAAACATTTCGATGAAAATCAATCAAAAGAAACTGGCTGGCAGACCGGTGTTGTTTCGTTCTGAAATACAATTAATCCAGCTAACTCGATATTGGAATTGAACAAAAAAAAAAAATTAAAAAAAAAGAAGAAAAAACAAAAAAGGGGAATTACGACAATCCTAACATTCATCGTAACGAAATAGATTGCACGTAGTCGGGAAATTGAAAAAAAAAAAAAAATTACATCTCTCTCTCTCTCTCTCTCTCTCTCTCTCTCTTTCCGTCTCCATCCCCCCCCCCCTCCCGTATAATTAAAAAGTACGAACGCTTTTAACTTTTTCCACGCGAACATAGGAATATCAAATAATATTGTAGACCGTCGCAAGTAGGTCGTGCATTTTCATTCCGATTCTCCGTACGATATTTCTTTCTCCCTCTATCTCGCTGCCATTCGCTGTGTTACGTTCGTTCTTTACTGCGTTTTATCTATTTTTCTTTCTTTTTTTTTTTTTTTTGCGAACCATACCCGGCATTCGGGATATTGCAGTTCCACCGTCGTATAAAAATGTAACTGTCGTCGCTTTTCGCTTGTCGTCGTCCGTCTCGCTCTCGACGTTCGCTCGACGATCGTTTCCGGTTTCTCGACGTTGCGAACAGGACGAACGGAACGAACACAGAACGAACGGCGGGGGGTGGAAGGGGGGGCGGACGAACAGGACGACGAACAGGACGAACGGGCCAGTGGAAGTGACGTCCAGTGGTCAGCTCGTTTTCCGCCCACTCGCGTCCACCCTTTCTTCATTCTCGTCACACCCACCCTCACCCCGGGGGCTCGGTGCGAGAATTGTTCGGTCCGATTCGACGGCATTTTACCCCGATGGTTTAATCGTAGTACAATGCACTCGACTCTCAATCCATATGCTAACGTCGTGTGAATATACAGTTTTGTATGCAAATTTTCTTTTGTTTTTTTTTTGTTTTTTTTTTTTTTACCAATTCGCATTGCCCGACTGTTTTTTCGTGATGAATTAGCGAAGCAATCGGAATATCGAAGAAATCGGGGGGGAACGGTGCTCGTTCCGCGACCCGACCTCAGTTGCGGGGGTCGGCCGCCAGATGGCGAGCGCCAGCCGACTCGCTCGCTGGCGGATGGCCACCTCGACGGGTATATAACCACGGCCGCGGATGCGTGAGTTACGTTCGCTTGTGCCTAAAAAGATAGTTTGAAAAGGATACTGAATATTCTTTCTCTTTTTGTTTCTTCGCGATCTTTTTGTTTTCAAAAGAGTTCTGGGACAGCATTCCTGGAATCTATGACACGGATGCCGATTCTTGAGTGGTATGTAAAAAAAAAAAAAAATGTGTATTGAAATACATATTGAAAACATGCAACATTTCCACTCGGAAGTAATCATAAGCGAGGGGATATTTTTTTATTTCACAAAAATCTAACTGTCAAATAAAAATGGCAATTCAGGTGGAACAGCTTTACATAGTACATCTTGGTACATATATCTATGAAAATTGATAGAGACTTTTTCAATATCCAGGATTTTCCTTTATTCAATTTTTTTTAAGCGAGAAATTAAAACTCTTTAAAAATCGCTTATATATATATTGGGGGAGATAATCACATTACACCAATGTGGAAGCGCTCAATCTGAAACATCGGTAATGCAGGAATTTTCCCCCTCAAACCAAGAGGTAACAACCTTGACCAACAATAAAAAGCAAACGAGAAAAAAAAAATGTTCAAGTTGAAACGACAGAACTATTTCGAACTTTTCCCGCAGCACGAACTCCTCTGAATATTAAACCGCCAACTACAAACAAAAGCGGCAACTTTGAACGCTCTTAATACTACCATACATACTTTTTTCTTTATCATTAAAAATCATAGAGACGCAACGATCATGAATTTGACTCGTTACATTTATTCGATTGAATTCATTAATTCGAAATTTTGATATTCAATTAAAAATCTATTTGAAATACATTGCCGACTAAATTAACCGTAGATTATAGAGGACCAATTCATTATTAAAACCCATTGTGAAATAATGATTCGTCCAAATTATTCATAATCATTACACACACACACATGATGATGTTAATTACTTCATAATAATTTATTATAATTATTTATTCAAAATAGTATTCGCAAATGAATTTCCATCGATTGAATGGCCATTTATGATCTCATATAAAAGTTCTTGGGCTTTCATCGTCTCATCAATTTGATGTTTCGTTGTAACAGAACATTTCCAATCGTTATTTTCTTCCTCTCTCTTTCTCCCTGCTTTTATCTGTCTTTCGCTCTTTATTCACAAAGCTTATCGTCACCGACAACTCCGTCAAAAGCCAGTGCCGCCTTCCTTTCCCCGTGTCAGTGCTATCCACACGATACGTATAATACTCAAAGCTTTTTTTTTTCGTCCGAGTCGTGGAAAAGACGATGGCAGCGTATAACACGAATAACACAAGTTCAAGCACGCGAGACGAAAGAAAGCATGAGGAACCTGTGTCGATGAAGACGTTTCGTTTATTCCCTTTGGGGGAATAGTGTTGATGAGCCCCTCCGGAGCAGGAGGCCCGAAGGGTGGGAGGAAAAGAGAAAGAGACAGAGTGCGAGAGAAGCCAGAAGTGCCAACACGTCGAAGTTTCCCGTTGTCGTTGACGCGTCGACAACGAGACGAGACGAAACGGGAATGAGGACGGGGGATAGCGGTAAGCCGCATCGATTTCAACGTCACTCGATAAGTGTCGGAGTCGATCTCACTTGTCCCCCAACGTATGAGTCTCGTTCAAGGTGCGATGGAGAAAGGACACACGTCGAAAGGATTCGCTTTCGTCCGTTCCATCCGTGTAGATGGACAGTTGAGAGAGATAGAGAGAAGAAGAGGAATGGCGGATGGGATGACAAGGACGAAAGGAGACGAGGAAGGAGAAAGGGTTATTCATCCGACTGACGAGAAGCATCCTCGGAAAGTGGACGACGGGTTTGGGACGACAACGACGAGTCGACGAGATGGTCGACGGGTTTCGAAGAGCGAGAGAGACAGAGAGAGAGAGAGAGAGAGAGTATACGACACTCGATCAAAAGTTTCCGGTGTCAGCGGTGCGCCCGAAGAGCTCGGGTTTGGGAATGGGAATTAGGAAAAGCCGACGGGCGTTAAAGCTCCCCCCCCCGATGGATTCCAACTCTACCGGCTATATATCCCCCGATTATCGGTGAAAATTTATCCCCACGACGTTCGACGTTTCGTTTGATTTCGACCATGTTTGCGCGACTCCGATGGACTCCGTTGTTTTCCCGATCGATTAGGGCGATGTTTCGTTTACGCGGTGATTATTCGAACGTGTTCGATGAAAGATATTGAAGAATGTCCGCGTCGATCGTTACCTCCGATTAAAAAAAAAAATGAAACCATTATAAGATCACTCGCACACGTCTGTCCGTCTTTCACGTTTTTCGATTCTTCTGGCAGTTCCTGTGTTTCAAAGAGTTACCATCATGTAACATCTGTCGAAATTTGAGCCCAATCGGACAGTATTTAGAGGTTCCGCTTTAAGGAATTCGATTTTGCCTGTGATTAACACTTGAAACATTTATTTTCCCAGTTGCAATTAATTTTTTTAGGCAAACGAAAAATTTCCGGGGATGGAAAGCAAGTGCAATGGACAGTAAGGTCACTTGAAATCGGGATATTCTTTGTTTTGCAATTAAAAAAAAAAAATAAAACACTTTCTTTTTAACAACAATCAATGAAAATCGAGAAAAAAAATAAGTCAACACTTTTTTTTTCGTTGTAAAAAAAAAGATATCCCCACTTCGAGTAATTTCAATACTATTGCATTTTGCCCTCACTTTCCATCCCCGAAATTTTTCATTTACCCGAAAAAATCAATTGCAACTGAAATACAAACTTTTACGTGTCAATCAAAAACAATATAAAATTCGCCAAAGCGGAATCTCTGAATACAATTCCATTAGGTTCAAATTTTCACAGTTATCTCCCGCTGGTATCCACTTCGAACATAGGAGTCCCCATGGGAACCGAAAAAACTTGTGTCTTGCCTCAAATACTTGTGAACAAACGTATGCATGCCAGTATAGAGCTAAACGATATTTTATAACACAATGTACGCGTATTTTGCGTGTTATTTCGTTTGTGTGGATATTCCGCGACTGGATATCGTTTGGTATGGCGTACGATCGCCTCGCGCCTATATCGTCGGGACTCTCCACTCAACCCCTTCCCCCCCCGGCCCTTTTACTCCCTCCTGCGCTCGGCGAGCGTTGCCTGCCAACCACCCTGCCCGGTTCGCTGGCTTCGCGTCCATAAATCCGTGGAGTTTCCAATTTTAACGGCCTTGGGCCATTCATCTCGCGGGCTAGCGCGTCTATGTGCTGCTACCCCCCTTCCCCTCCCTCCACCGCCACCAGCAACCCTCACTACCGAGCTCTCTAACAGCAGCAAGCGCTTCAACGTAACGCAAAACCCACCCTTCGTGTTCTCGCGTTTCACCTCTCTCTCTCTCTCTCTCTCTCTCTCTCTCTCTCTCTCTCTCTCGTTCCCTCTCTTTATCGCTTTTCCTTTTTTGTCATTGGAGTTGACTGTTTCACTCGTTCACTCGAGAGAACCCAGAATCGTGCACTTTGTAACGATCCCACGTTTACCAACGTCGATGCTAATCCAACTGCAATTTGTATAATTTTCGTAATCGATTGCCCCAAACCCCGATTGCCTGATGTTCGTTATATTTATCGGAATTTGGTTATCGATTATTTTATTTATTTTTTTTTTTCAATTTTTTTTCTTGCACGTACGAACGTATATTCACCATTGTATATGTATATACTTGGACAATGCTACACACACAAAAACACACATATATGTACATATATATGTGCCCAGAGATGTATATATGGACTTGACTGTAATATAACACAGTTCGGACGACGGACATTCCTTTGGTATCGAATTTCCATCATCCGCTACTGTTGTGTGTTTTCCATTGCACCGGATGAAAAACCTGTATCATCCGTTGCATCGCAACAAATTTAATTTTTTTTAAGGTTTTGTATTTCCGAAGAAAAAGAAAAGGGAACACTAATCATATCACTCACGTGGTTGTCTGTCTGTCACTGTCTTGAGACGAGAAGCTTGAAATTCGGCACAGTAATACATCTCATCAACCCACATACTGTGCACTATATAGAAGTAAAACAATTCTATATAGTCTACATATAATCTATATATTACGAATGCCATATGTATATATTATATAATTTTTTTTACTTAGCAGTTGACACTCTGAAATATTCATATGTGACATGAAAAGGGAGGAAATGAGGTACTTAAAAAAAATTTTGATTTCATGTTCGAGTCGAACTCGCATTCGACCAATATTTTTCAGTCTTCTACCCCTGCACAAGTTTCATCCCAACATGCCCTCCCTCTCGCGACTCCGCTGCGAACTAGAATCCCCCAAGTTCACGACAATCGAATTGCTCACACACACACACACACACAACCATTGAATCGAAAAAGCAATAAAAAAAATAAAATAAAAATAAAACTAAAAGTTTAAACGCGATAACTCAATTGTCGAAATTTGGTTCGGTAATTCGAGTGGTCCGAGTAGTTTGAAATCGGTTTGCGATAGCCGATAACGCGATACCCGGGGCCCGGGTTAAGAATGTCGCGAGTTTGGTAAAAACCTTCACGAGTTTGCTCGCACGTGCCACGCTCTTTCTCTCTCCATTATATCCTCGCCGAGGAGGGGGGGGGGGTGGAGAGGAGGGCTAAAAACTTTTGCCAAGCCTCTGTGGTTCGTTCCACCGGGTCCGGTCCGCGTTCCCTTCGGCAACCGCCTTTCATCGTTTCTGCCTTCTCGATGAGCTCTCGAAAAAAAAAAGAAAATGAAAAAAAATGAAGAAAAGAAAAAACACAAAAAGCGGGTCACCAGTTCACTCGGAGAGATAGAAATGCGACCCAGAGCTGTGCACCAGTGAACTCAATTGATTGTCTCGAGAGATTTAATACGATGGAGTGGCACCGGTAATAGTGTGCAATAAAGCAGCTACATATATACATTATACATACGTATATATATGTTATACACACACACACACGTATACATGTACATATAACAAGGGCAGAAGAAGGGATGGAGAAGGTTCTGCTTCGGCTCGAAAGTCGTGGATAATGGAGACTATTCTGCTATATATATATATATTCTACGCTTTATACATACATATATATATATATATATATATATATATATATATATATATATATATTATATATATATATAACTTGAATGACCCGAGAAAAAAAGAGAAAAAAATGAAACGAAACAATGAGAGGGTCCTCGTGATAAAACGACGGTTATTTCAGTCGTCGCGGTTCTCGTCCATTTGACCATGTTTAATAATCCACCATCACAATTTTTCCGAGTTCCCAAAAAAAAAAAAAAAATATAATAATCATAACAATGAAAATAATAATGATAATTCGTACAGGAACAGTTTGAATATGTCTTTGCACGTAAAGTTTCTTCCCCTCGAAATTCACATACTCCCCAAGTCCATCGATCGATCTTTTTTCCCTCCAAATTACGTCAAATTGTGGCGTTCGAAAAAGTAATGAAAAAAAAAAGAAGAAAAAGGATAATGTCCATTGTTCGAGAATGCGAGATGGAGAAAAGAGAATGAGGGGGAGGGGGGTGGAAAAAAAAAGTGATGACGTGAAAATTCATGGATGAGGAGAATGGACGAATGGGAAGTGAAAGTGATTGAAGAAGGCCGAGAATGGAATCGAAGGTTCTCTCTCGCCCCATTTCATCGTTAAATTATTCATTCCGACGATTGTCCAGATTACCTCCTCCCCCCCCCCCTCCCCCTGCAACCCTCCGCATCGCGACTGTTCGCTTCGTGCGCGAGAGCGCGTTTTCCCACACATGAAAGATGTGAAATGGGGGACCTCGCTAGCACGACACACACACACACACACTTACGTGTGTGTGTGTGTGAATTTAGTTCCGCGTCGTTTCATCGGGGTGTGTGTAGACCGGTAACTTTAACTCGCCAATTCCGTGTTACGTATACGTCCGTGGAATATCGCGGAACGACTCGAGAGCCGTTCGAGTGTCGTCGTTATATATCCGGCTGCTCGATATATAACAAAACGCCAGTGGTGTATCGTCGAGTGGTAAATTATACACCTTCGGTCACGTGTGTGCGACCGTGTGGGTAATGGCCGAATGACTCTATCTACCGTGCGAATACCTGGCGGAGCTTCTGCTTTTTTTCCCCCGGGCTTTTTTTTTCTTTTCTTCACTCACGACGTTTCGGATTATTCGATCTCGGTGTTCCGAAGTGAAAAAAAAAAACGTATATATGAACAATGTAAAATAAGATACAATTTTCTATGTGAAATAAGACATGTCGATATTTCATATGAAAACTGGATGCTATATTAATATATGCATCCAGTGTGTATATATCGTTTACATGTATATATGTATATGTGTGTAATAGACGCATATATTATAATTACATTTATGTAATTTGTAAAATGTAAATATAATTATAATTGTACAGATTATTGGTAGTGGTCGCAAATATGAAATTTTTGGGTGATTTTCAGAAGGCTGTAACTTGGTGGTGAATCGTTGTAGAGCGATGATAAAAAAAAAAGAAAATCGAAGCTTCAAGCTTCCAGTTACAAGTTCCTCGAATTCAAATATTTTTATCACTCACCGTTTTTGAGTAATCATAAAAAATCATCGGTAAATAATCTTTCCAAATTTTCGCTCGATCATAAATCATTTTGCAAATGTCGAATAGACTAATGCTACTTCCGATCTTTTTTCAACCTTCAAATATCTCAAACAAACCCTCAAGAGTGAAAACCGATGAATTAAAAAAAAAAAATTTTTTTTTTTTTTAATTTTTATAATCATAATAAATTTTACTGCATCGAAAAATTGTCGAATAAAAAATTGTGTGATCGAGCGAATGAGCGAGTTGAAGAAAGATATAGAAAGAGATATATAAGGATAAAAAGAGATGGAGGGACGGAAAATGGGTAGTCTAATTTGCATTTAACACCTGGGGGATAACATTTACACGCGAGGTATATGGGTCGAGAGATAGGGGATGAAGAAGACGAAGAAGAAGTGCACCAGCTCGACGGTGGGCGGGAGGAAGGGTGGGGGGAGGATTGAAAAGCTTCGGTGGAAAATAGTAGATGGTTGGGACGGGGATGGGTTTCGCGGTACTCTGTTGGTCAAAGTATAGACGTATACGAAACACGAGATACGTTTGCACGTTATGTACTATATAGTTATATATATATATATATATATATATATATATATATTCTTTCAACGCGCCTTATCTTTCGTCCATTCTCGTTTAATCGATTTCACCGGTCGTGCGCGTACGTCTCGGTCGGTGAAACTCTTTCACGAGAACCACCGAGGATTCTCGACGTCCCGAAGGCTTTTCCTCACTGCTGCTGCTTCTGCTGCTGCTGCTGCTTCTATTGGGCCTGTAAACCAGTCTCGCTGCGCATTTTATTTCGGTCACGCCCGTCAACTAAAGTTACGCGGAGAGGAAAGAAGTAATTAAGCGATGGACGGGGACCGACTTGAATCCTCCAGCAGCAAGAGCGCTGCATCGGACCAGCACCGATGGCCGGACGCCTTTGGAGAACACAGGCAACGACCGAATTTCGGGCGAATACTCGTGAGCCCTTCGATTGCCCATCACGAATACAAAGTATCCGCTCTGGGAACACTTAATCACCCGAATTCTCTCATCGTTTCGTCATTGTAATCATTATTATAGACTTGTTATCAACCGTATGAAATTAAGGTACCCTCGTTGAGAGAGTTCCTCGTCAGATTTTCATGAAATTTGGCATGCTTATAGGTATTGATGAGATAAAGGTTCAGTTAAATTTTTATGGGTTTCCGGAGGGCGAGAAAAAATATATCGACACTTTTATTTTCACGTTCAACATGGAGCCTTATGGAAAATCACGGCCAATTTGATATAATACAAAAAGTCCTCGTCAGATTTTAATGAAAACACTTGAACTGAAAACACTTGAAGTTGAATATTCGGAGAACGTTTTGGGCACTTGAAGGTAGAGATCAGGAGACTGTGATGATAATAATAAGCAAATGAACATTGGGAAAATACAGTTTATATCAGGAGTTGGTCGTGATTCAGTAGACATGGCAACGTTGCGCATTTGTTTCCCATCTTCTCTCTTTCTCTCTAATCGACATCATAACACGCGACGTTGCCACATCAAAGTACTACGTACCTCAATCACAATGATATAAAAAAAATAAAAAAAAAAAAAAAAAAAAATTCAGCGGTTTGCACTCTTGAGGATTTCTTTGGGATATTTAAAGTTTGAAAAAGAGTCGAAAGTAGAGCCTGAGTCTATTCATCATTTGCAAAATGATTCATCTTTGAGCAAAAATTTAGAAAATTTATTTACCGATGATTTTTCCCGATTACTTAGAAACTGTAAATGATAAAAATATTTGAATTCGACGATCTTGAAACTAGAAGCTTGAAGCTTCGATTTTCTTTTTTATTATTATAAATATTATTCGCCGATTCGATAAGCATTTGTGAATCAATGAAGCGCGATAAATTTTTTTTCAAATTTTTCTGTTTTAATTATCATTTCGGAATTAATATCATATTTCATTGTCATTACATATAATTCCACGGTTCATTAAACATTATGTGAAACGTTTGTGCAGATGCAATGAGCGTTAACGCAATTACCACGATGTTAATAAAAATTCGGATCGTGAATTATCGTTATTACACAGTGTGCAACGAAAAATGGGAAAAATACTGGCACTGGTTTTTTTTTTTTCAAATTTTTCTTTTTTTTCCGTTTTTTCTTTTAACGAATTCATTCTTCCGTGGAGCATGACTGTGGATTACATCCGGAAGCCCATTGTACTTATAGCGCACACAGTTGTGGATATGATATTTTTTCGTGTGTTGCCCGTCGAGCCCTTGATCGGGGAAGTGGAAAATATTCCACGCTTCGTAATTCCGCGACCCAGTGTGTATATCATGTTTATTTGAACCTAGCTGCTGGCCCAGTTTGTTTGTTTCTTCTCTTCTTTTTATTTTTTTTTTAATCTTCTTTTTTTTTTTGTTACAAGTGCTTTTTGCGAAATATACACGTTTCATACACTTTTAGCCGAGTGGATTTGCATACTGGAAAAAAAATTACACGGCATAACGTTATTGGAGAGTATCAATCTGGATGTCGTAATTAACGCAAAATTATTAACCAGCAGAATTTTTGAATTTAAAAAAAAAAAATTTCAAACAGTCCGCAATTTATTGTAAAGTCTGAACGAGGCACATCCGGTTTGCACGTGAATATTTCATTCTTGTTGCTATGCATAGATGCAACGATGAAAGAAAAAAAAACAAAAACGGAACGAGATGCATCCGAGCCACTTGATTACAGCAGAATAATCAGTTTCATCATTCAAATTTCGACCTACTTAAAATTATCACGTATATTTATATGATTCTTCGCTTCGACGATTCAGTTCTTCGTATCACCAAGAAATTTAAAAAAAAATCCAAAACTCGTTCGACACCCAAACGACGCGTTACGAATATAGAAAAAATAAATGTCAGAAAGCTCATTCATGAATTTGCAAATGTATTCGTGATTTTATAACGAATTTTTCCGGAAAATTATATAAATTGGCCGATGAGAATTTCTGGGGCGTCAATCACGAGTTATTACGAGACACTCGGGCCGAGCACGTATCCCTCGTTAAATTCACAACGTTGTTGCATATAGACAGGCTATTTGCCCGGCCAATAATATATTTCATCGAATAACGGACTACTTGGAAGTTGAGAAACTGCAACACGATATATACGTTGCACGCAATACCAAAGTATTTGCGTGTGTCTCTACCCCCACCAGGTACAACCCCATGGGGGGGGGGGGAGGGAAGGGAGCCTAGTGTGGCTATCCGTGTGTGTGTGTGTGTGTTGTACGGTGGACGCGCTCGGGAGCTGATACAATTTACGATTAGCCGGAAAGGCAGGAGATTGTCTATTTAGCGTAATGGCAATTAACCCAACGGGTTCGATGTAGCCCGCACGATTCAACAATGACGATGGGCTATGGTGTGAACCATCGTCAACAGATCGTAACTAAGGCGCACGATAAACCGCACGTAACAACAGTGATGAACAACGGCGATGAATATTTTTTTTGTTTTGTGTTTGTCTTCTTTTAGACATTTTTTTAGAAATCCAACAAAAAAGTGTATTAAAAAAAAATCGAATTGGTGAGAAGAATGAAGATATCGATATAATTTTCGGTTTCTCAAGATGACTGCTGTGTTATGGTGTGGGACAGTTGGTTTGGTTTGCATTTGGGTCGAATCCATCGAGAAGTTTGGATTTTTTATTGTTTTGAATATTTCGAAAAATTTTAATTCATGACTGTAAATCGCGTCAAATTTGACAGATGAAATCCCTAAATCTTCAATAGTACAGAATATCAGAATTTCAGTGAGAAAAAAAGTTGTTTTTCTTTAAAATTTTGTTCCAGCTAATGATTTTTTTTAAGCTTATCAAAAATTACATTTTGTCTATTATAAAAAAGTATTAAACTTAAATCATAAAAATGAGAACTTGCACAAGAAGGTTCAAAATTGCTGGAGTGAATTTTATCCATTGCGACTTAACCCTAATTTCACTAAAGTGTCGCTGAATCAGATTAATCACAATTCAACCACAAACTTTTGTACAATTTTCCCTTCTCTTCCAAAAATTAAAAAAAAACAGAAAACAAAAAGAAATATCGATTTCCAGGTGTAAATTTCCAGGTAGACGGAGACTCCCTCAATTATGAAACAGTGACTTAAAAACTCTCTTAGGTAGTACCGAAAACTTAAAAATCGATTCTCATTACTATTTTTTCGGTCGATTTTCACGCCAACAATAAGCCTGTAACATACGCGAATGTGGGGTACCTAAATAATTGTGGCTGAGTGTATTAACGTCATGGGACTAATATATTTTCTCGCCCATATTACGAGAAATTCCTTACAACAGCGTTGAGGGGAGGTTGGAGGTGGTGTAGGTAGGTGATACAGCTCGACAAAGCTCGTGTGTAGGTTGTACGTAGGTTCGCCCTACGTATATGGCGAACCTACGACGCGTAGCGCCCGAAGGATCGCGAGCCTCCGGGCTTGGCTTCGCTGATTGGTTGCTCGCAAGCTTTCCTCCCATCCTTCGCGCAAGCTCAAGTTTCTAGTTTATGGCTAAGGTATACGTTGCTTTGAGAGTCGAGCGCGTGAACTTGTTCACGGCTGACGAGTCTTTCCTTCCTTCCGCTAGCCCCGCCGTGTTATCCTGTGCTACGGTGCTTCCGCTTCTACTGCTGCTGGTGCTGCTGCTGCGGTGCTTTCTGTTGTGGTGCCTCGCGGTTCCACGACATCTGGCAAGACACCGGGCGCACCCGACAGAAGCGCGGAAACTCACCCCTAGCCCTCCCCTCACTCTCTCACCTTGCTGCCTTCCCCCCACCCCCCCAACCTCGTCGTGAGAAAACGTATTGCATCTGGGTTAGTCGGTTCACAGCCTTGGAACGTAGTTTTGTCCCACTCGTGAATTCGAGAGCTTTGACAGAACTTGCGCCCTGAATTATTTTCGCTCGTTGCAGCCGGCTGCAATGGACTTTTTATTTTCATATGCACCACGATTTAGTCAATTTACGGTGATAAAATGTGATGGACGACATTTTTTGTTTCCGAAGTATTTGAACGGTTTGAAATTTGCAAATTAGCTGAAACTTGCAATTGCTTACTCCGAATCGTTGTTAGTGAACGAGAACGTCTCTGTGGAAAAAAAAAATTGATATTTTATCAAATATAGACTTTGGCTGTCTTGTAGAGAATTCAGAGGGAAGTAAGCTCTGAATTTCAACTTGCAGCTCGTTTTAATATTTTTCATCTTGATCAGTAGGTTTCTAAAATCAAAACGTCTTCTGGAATTTCAATTCCTGAGAGAATTTCCACTAAATTCAAATTTCCAATTTCGAGTGATCTTACAACGATTCAGTTCATTTCCTTGGAAGGTACAAAACCCTAAAAATGTCTCCTTTCCTTCCCCCCCCCCCCTTCAAGTTGATTCCATCGTCGAGACAAACAAAACCTTCATAGTCGACAACAAAAAAATTAAACGAAAACAACGACCGAATAATGCGAAACGATGAAACGAATCCAACGAGGCTAAGTGGCGAGGGGGGGGGGGGGTGAATTCGGTGCGACTATGCACGTTTGGCAAGCTACTAGCAGCCAATGTATCCGAAGAGGGTGAAAGAGAGAAAAAGATCGAGCGAGCTGAATATATCTTCACACACACATATATATATCTATATATATATAGACTGAGGGGGAGGACGAGAATCTGGATGGTTGAGTGCATCAGAGCGTGGATGCACACGCGCGTACGTACGGTTTACCTCGGGGATTTCACACAGCGAGTTGGACGAGGATGAGGAAGCGGTAGGTGGCAGCGAGGGGAGGGTGGGGGAGGGGGTGGGAAGGGCAAGGCAGGTTGAGAGCCGTGAGGGGAAGTCTCGTAATGCCGCACATAATTTGTACGTACGCCGGGCACATGGCTGCAGGCAAGCATAATTCGTATGTACATATGAATCGTGAAAGTGTCTTCTCCGTGGAGTAGCTGCAGCAGCAGCAGCAGCACAAGCACTAGCACTAGCAGCAGTAGCAGCAACACAGCAGCAACACAGCACAGCAACGAGGTGACTGCTGCGACGCGGCTGACTATTCCACGGGTTCGACTACTGGCGCGACGATTCGTTGCTGGCTACACGTGTACACAGAGGAGGTATGGGGGTTATACGCTTGGGTGTATGTACGGGGACCACAGTGTTTAATACGTACGGTACGAAACTCACGGGGGACTTGTAGCTTGGGAAATAGTCGGCAAACACGGCTAGACACACATATAGACGGTTTATTATATGCGTTATGCAGTACAAGTGCAAACCCATCTGTATTGGTACTTATACATATATATGTATGTATGTATATATATGTATAGGTATGACACATAGGTCACTCGCACCCATCTCTCGTTATATCACATTGTGCGTGCTTGCCCTGGTGTATACTTGTGGTTGCTTATGTGTATGTGTGTGTGTGTGTGTGTGTGTGTGTGTTTATGTATATGTGTTATGTGTATGAACGAGAATGTGTACATGCTCGGCAACGATTGGGGATGTGCCAGGATTACAAATCACTCTGCGGTTCGGATTCTCTCGGATTCGCGCCTTCTATTCCATCGTCCGTTATAACCCCTACGGGTCCTAATAACATTACCCAACCCCCCCCCCCCCCACCCAACGTTTATTACATTTCGTTCGTCAACGTGTGAAAATACATTTATCCGTAGGAAATAACTCGGTTATTAATGTATTGTTTTTCTTTTTTTTCCGGCCAAATGACGTTTGGAAATTCATCGATGATAATGGATACCGAATTGCCGGGGTTTTTGATATTTAGTGGGGTACAGTTGGTCATCTCCGATCTGAAACTTTCGGCATCGAAACCTGCGGAGAAAAATGATATCCTACAACTATATTTTTTTTGCTGATCGTGAATGTTTCAACAAATGACTGACAATGAAGACCAGGCTGACAATGAAAGGCTTAAGAAAAAATCGACCTTAATCCTCATCTTGGTTTTATTCGATTCAACGAATGAACAAACGTTTGGAATATCCAAGATATAGCACTGCCAGGAGAGGAGAGGAATGAAAATTCAGTGAGATCAATGCACATAACCACCAAAAATGCAGACCACGCAATGCATTCGGTAATTTCTCATTCTTCCCAATTAGCTCGAATTTCGAGCTTTTCCACAGGTAAAACTATCAATCGATGGAACGGTTTTATAGACAGTACAGGATGGGATGGGACTCAAGCGAAGCCACCCGGTATAACCACTACAATTTACAATTCCGAACTTTGACCCTTCGTAACATTGGCGTTCGAACAATCGTCCGTTCTGAACACCAATCGTTCTGAATTTCCATATCCACCCTTTAAGATGTCGATACCCACGCCTCAGGGTTAATTGATAGGGGAAAAGAATTTTTTTCCAAGATCTACGGAATCGGTTTTGGAATATCCTATCCGTTCCGATCGGAAAGCTTCCACTGGGTACATTGTTCCACGTAGTTGGAAGTACATTTATTCCCAAAGGGATATCCTTGTCCATATCACTGAGAAGGAAGGGGGCAGGCTATGGTCGAACCGTTGTTTGCACAACAGTCGTCGTGCCACAACGGAAGTGGAGCAGCGACGTAGGGGTACCAAATTTCGAGGGTTTATAATCGTTTCGAACGGGCAAACAAAGCGAGAAGGAACACACTTCGAGAATTCGTCGTCAGGAAGATGCGGAAAAGGGGAATGGGGGGGTTGAATCGGCGTAATTTGCTGAAGAGCAAATTCGAGAGGACTGTGACTGCGGTGCGGGTGAGACGTAAATTTTGCTGGCTCGTAGGTGTCGCCGGGGTGGACGAGGGGTGAGTGGCCGCGGTCGTGGAGACCGTCGAGCGGTTTAGAGTGGCCGTCCACGACGGCGAATGCGGCCGGGAGTCCGGATCCGCACACCCTGCATCCCGGATAATGCGTTTCTTCTACGGTTACACGAAACCCCCCGCGGGGGTTGAAGGGCGAGGGGGTTGGGGGGTGCAAGCGCCACCGCCCCGCCGCCATCGCCTATGAGAGTAAGTGGGTTAATAACGAGGGATTCGAAATTTGGCACAGCACCAAATAACCGTGCGGCTCTACCCGAAAACCAACCCCCCAGCCAACCCCTTTGCTCCGGTTTTACGTAATCGTAATTACAATTTTTCACGTTTCTTCGTCGACACTTGTGCAAACTTTATATAAACGTGGTATTTTTTTATTATTGTTATTTTTTTTTAAATTATTGTATTTTTTTTTTTTTTTCATTTTTTTAAATAATGTTTATGGGGTGATTCGGTTTATGGGTGTCTTGGTAATTGGAAACAATTCGGAGACTTGTAGATAATTTTGATTCCTTGTAGAGGAAGCTGTGCAAGAATTTTTTTTTTTATGGCAGAATTTTTTTTGTCTTTCGAGATTTTTATGTCACTATGTTTAAAATATAAATTCAAATTATCGAACGATGGAAGAGTTTTGTCGTAGTCATGATTTCAACGAACGTCGTAATCATTTCGTTCGTCCGAATATTTCCGGTCCAACGAACGCTAATGTAAAAAAAAAAAAAATGACAAAAACGATCGTCATTCGTTTTTGATAACCCTCGTGGCAGTTGGCAGTCGTTCGCTCGCTGTCGACGACACACAGCCGCGACGAACGGAAAAATACGTGGGCAATAAACTCTGCCGAACGATAATTCAAACTAAAAATATATACATATATACACACATATATATAATTTTTTTTTTTAGTATCGTCATTCTTCTTACAATTTTTTTTTTTTTAATTCTTCATGGGATGTGCCGTATGCACGGAAGTTGGAGTGAAAAACTCGAGGATCCTCGAACGTCACGGCCGCGGTGGTCATTGGAATCGTTCGTTCTGCTACCCCTGTGCCTCCTCGTGCTGCTTTCATCGAGAGCACCACGTACAGCTGCTGCTGCTGCTGGTGCTGTACCAACCAGTGAGCCCGATATCTCAATGAGACTAGCCACTTTTGCTCTAGGTCAAGCACACGACTCGTGCACATTTCTCGCGGTTTCATGAGTATTTCCCCCCATCGTCCTATATACATATCTATATCTATCTATCTATGAGGCATTCCAAGTGAAACCTCGGGGTCATTTCCCTCACGTTATCCGATTATTGCATATTTTTTATTAATTTTTTTCGGCTCCGTATCAAATTTGAATGGATCGTACTTTTTTTTTCCACCATTTGTCGGCGACTCCTAAAGATGTTGCGGGCGCATCGGTTTTGTGTAAACGAGATATTAAAAATCAACGAAGCCGATCGTCAATGTATTTTTTTCATTAATTCAAAGCCAATTTATTCGTTGAAACAAAAAGTTGCAGGGTGATATTTTTTGTAAATCTAATTCGTTTCAATCGTAGATAGTGCACGAAATTATCCGATGAGGAAGCTTTTTCTGTTTTTTTTTTTTTTTTTTTTCAAATCGTCGACACATTCCAGAAAATGACGACACGAATATCTCGTTAAAAAATGTCTGACCATAACACAGATTCATCTGATGAGGAAGCAAAAAAAAAAAATAAAATATAAAATATGAATATAAAATATAAATATAAAACATAAATATAAAATATAAATATAAAATATAAATATAAAATATAAATATAAAATATAAATATAAAATATAAATATAAAAAATTTCTTTTATTTTTTTTTTTTCATACAAAAAAAACTTAAAAGAAAATAACTTAACGTACTTACGTCTACCGTATCACAATAAAATCAACCAGATTACGACAAATTGCAAAAATGTCAACCAAATTGACCGCAGTTATGACTTATATGAACGTACATATATATATAAAACGAGTTGTAGAATCGACAATCAATTGTTTCGCGTGAACCGTCGATTTATGATACAATTGATATATCTCGCGATTGTGTGGCAAACAGCGAGAGCAACGATGGCGGGGAATGGGGATTAACTTTATAGAGGTTCGGCGAAGAGTCGGCCGCGAGTAAGGATAATGGAAGCGGGAACGAGTGAAATCGTCGTGGTATATCGTACTCTCGTAAATCACGGTAATCAGAGGGTATCCGACAGCCGTTTGGCCGTGTTGCCGGTGTTGCCGAATGAGAGTCTAATGTAGGGCATACAACTTAATCTAACTTGGTTCGTCGTGGAGAGAGGAGAACCCGGGTTGAGAAGAGGAGGGGGCAACCCATTCGTGCAGCAATCGGTTTCGAACTAGTCGAATGGAGTACCGAGAGGATGAAACCCCAACACATGTATATAGATACACCGGTGTCCGTGTGCGTATCGATGCACGAATTCGCACACGCGGAAACATCGGTAAAGAGTACACGAATGAATTCATGATCCAAGTCCAGCCCTACGTCTCTTTATCGTAATTGTGTTGGGGTGGGTTGATAGGACAAACTTTTTTCTATTCTTACGAAGACTTTTTTTCATTCTTACGAAGATTTTTCATTCTACCTTCGAAGTAGATGACATGTGTGAAAATTTTAACCCAATCGGACTCTATTCATAGTGTTCGCTTTTTTTACGAATTGCAATTTTGACATTTTTAATCAAATACGTAAAAAAATGTTTTTTTTTCTTTTTTCAGTTGCAATTAATGTTTTGGGGAATAGAAATTTTTTTGGGATGTCGAGTAAGTGCAATACACGGTATTAAGGTCACTTGAAAGGGTTATATTTTTGAGAGTTGGCGATTTTTTAATTTTTTTCGTCAATATTCAATGATTTTTGTTTACAAGAAAGTTGTTAACTTTTTTTTTCAAATTACTAAAACAATAAATATTTCTGTTCTATGTGACCTCAATACTATGCATTGCACTTGCTTTCCATCCCCGAATTTTTTTCGTTTGCTGGAATAATTAATTGCAAACTGTACTGAAAAAACACGCGAAAAAAAAAAAAAAACAAAAAACAAATTTCCAGTTTGCCAGAAAACATGACTTAAAAAAATAAAATAAAAATCGACGTTGAGCTTTTTTTTAGGGGTCACGCATCCGGTAATAAAAACCTGAATATATATATCGTGAAAAATGTAACGAAAAAATGTTGGGTGATTGTAAAAAAATGAGAAGTTTTCAAAAAAATGAATATAATTTTTTTTTATATCTTTCCTATCAAATCGGACGAACCAAGGCAATGAAAGAAAAATCAGATAAAAATACGGAAATTAGTTTCTCATGTGTCTCGTACGAACGTGCAATTTTTATTCAAAGGACCACCCTAATAAACATATATATACATGTGTGTGTGTGCGTGTGGGTGCGTGTATATCGAGCTACGTGTGCTGTGGCGTACGTTATCCGAGAAACGTCTGAATAAGCCGAGTGTCCGGTACACGTAAAAGTTGTCACGAAATGTACAAACTACTCTGTCCTCTCACCCCCTCCCCCCCCCCCCTTCACTCCATCCTCCTGTCACTCGCGTCTCATTGTCCGTTCCTCTTCTATGGACCAGTCCAATTCGCCACATGTGGCTCGCACATGCTCCGGGCAAACAAATTCGGTCGGTCATCCGATATTGTCCGGAAAGCTCTCGCGCGACTCCCACGCTTATCACGAACAACGTCCGCGCGTATTAATCATACGTTCAAAAGTTCGTGCGGAATAACGTTCAAAGTCCAATGCTCTTTACGCGGGGGACGATTGAATTTTCCTCGAGTTTCGTTCATTGGCCCCGCAACCCGAATTGTACCGGGTGTCCCACTCAAATCTCAACACCCGAGTTATCTCGAAAATAACACTAATCAGATCGAGCATCGAGTATGATAAAATTTTGAAGGATTCGAAGGGTGACGTAAACGAAAAAAAATGGTTCTTTTGGTTCAAAATTCAAAATTGCGGTTTTGAGGTGGTTGACATCTTTTTTTTATGGGAACCATGCTTTTTTTTCCACTAAAAATGTTGTCATGCCAAAACTAAGGACTGTTGTAGAAAATTGTTTTTGATTAAGTTTTAGGTTAGAACGCAATTAGGTCGGAACACAATTTTATTTGAATGCAACGTTCGTTCGACATTGCATTGGTCAAGATAAACGTCCATTGGCCTCAAAGGTCACCCGATCTTACCTCTCTCCAAAATTATGTTCTAACCTAAAATTTATGTTTTTTATCAAAAAATATTTCCTACAAAAGTCGTCACTTTTGACATGACACAATTTTTGGTGAAAAAAAACGAAGTATGGTTCCATTAAAAAAACACATGTCAGCCACCTCAACGTCGCCATTTTAAATTTTGAACAAAAAAAAAACATTTTTTTTTGTCCTCTTCGAACCCTTCAAGTTTTATTGCATTCGATAATTAGTCAGAGTAATATTTTTCGAGATAAATCGGTTGTAAGGTCAAAATGGGACACCCGCTATATGTTCGACGATAATAACAATAACAGCAAATATATCGCGGGATTCGCGGTGTATCCCGTAACAGTTTTGTTTATTTTAATCGGTATTTTGATACAAGCAAGAACGACCGGTGTTTCACGAAGTGCTTGTGGAGAACCCGGGTGCGGAGAGATTGTTTTGTGGGTAACTGCAACTCGGTAGCGGACGAAGGCGCGATGGAGATGAGGGCAACGCTCGAGTGGTGAGCCCGGGCGCTTAGACTGAGGAGAGTTGGATGAAAGGCTAGGTAGTTGGCTCTCGTGGAGTTCTCAAAGGAATAAGCTTACGCAGGACGTGAGAGTACGACTTACCAACGACGTTGAGATAAATACTTTGAAAAACATTTTTTTTTTTTTTTTTTTTCAAGGCAGTTAATTAATATTCCGTCGTTTTCGGGTCACATGTCGTGACAACACTATATAACCTGGAACTCACTGAACAAGTAAACAACATATTTTTTACTTTACTCTCTTCATTTTGTTTTTGAGTATTTTTTTTTTTAATACGCATTTTTCTCATTGTATAATTATTATTTATGTATCATTAAAAAATATATTTATATCGATGTATAAAACTATAAATATATATATATATATGCTTCTGCTGTGGCAAAATTTTGTTACGATTAATTTTTCATCGAAAATCATTAATTCTAGCCGTTCCATTAATTCCAAATGAAACTTATGAAGCAAATAGAATTAAAAACGAAAATTAATCAACAAAATGTGTTATCCAATAAAATCGGTAATGCAAGGCTCTCTTACCCCGAGGGGAAAATCCTTGAGAACGTAGCTATATCAACACCACACTGTCCTTCGCTAAAGCTCCGAAGCAACATTAAAAATGAATTATGAAAAAAATTTCGTTATGAATTCAAATATATATTTGTTAATGTTATAAAATCATATATGTATGTATAATATACACGATTCTACGTGGTTTAATAATGTTGAAAATGTTTTTTTCGAATACGTTTCAGGTGCGACCGAGCCTTGGAGAAAGAGCGAGAAAAGCGCGGAACGAGGATCGAAGGTCGAACTACCGTGTATACTGATATCCGCGCAATGCGGTGGTCTTCACAGTATCAAATGGTATCACGGAAACACGAGAATATGCATTTTCAGCCAGAGCGTCGGGCTCACTCGTGAGAACAACGATCTTGGTTCCAGGTAAGTTTGTTTGTCGCTAACAATCAAGTCATTCATGGCGAGTGTGCGCACTTCGTACTTCTAAGCTCTGTCAAGGGGGCTGAGCCACCTAAATAATTAAAAAAAAAAATTAAAATTTTTTCGTGACATGATCAATTGAAATTTAAAATCGATTTTACTTTTATAAAATACTGAAAAAATTCAAATTCATGAAAAATTTCCAAATGTTATTTTCACTTCGAACATGGGCTGCGATAATATTCGATGGTAGTTGTGGGGACCTGGGGATTGATTGGAATGTTCCGAAGGGAAGAACATACGCGCTGTTTGAATTTATGTATGGATGGCATATATATGTGTCGATATATACAGACTGAACGGCATTAATACATGCGTACGGAGTTGGTTAAAACGGCGAGCACGGAGGGCATTGTGCGTTCGCATGAATCATGTGCCTGCCTTTCGAGTATTGTACATGACGGAGGACCGGACAACGGTGCCGGATAGTCCCACCTATTTCGACTGTAATCAGCACATCAATGTGTCTCTCGCATTGTTTGATTGTGCACATAGAAATATATATGTATATATATATACATATATATCAATATATAAATACATATATATGTTCTCATTTCAATGTAATCGCGATACGACTGTCGATCATTCGATTAAATTCGACAAAAAAACACGTGAGAGATAATAAAAAGTTGAAAATACAAAAACGTCATTTCCACCGGCTTATTGTTAGCCAGTGATGGAGAATGCTAAAAAAAAAAACGAAAAAAAAAAAAACGTGAAAAATAAAACGAGCAACGAGAATGGCGATAACTCTGTCACAATCGTTGTATTCGATAATCCTTCGTGGATCAATGAAAACACGTAGTTCGTTGAAAGGAAAAAAAAACCCGAATTGAGCACAGGGATGTGCATTTTCCCAAAAATTTAAAATCGTATTTCAAATACTTTTTATTTTCAACAAATAATTCTGATAAATTATCATTCAACAATTTCATATCGTCACGTTTATGTTACAATTATAATAATTCGCAAAAATAATTATTTTATATAATCTATAATCATTTTGTCATGAAAACTATTTCAAAGACATTTTTCATTTTACGAATGTGCATTATCACTGGGACGTGAAATATTTGTAGCGAATTTTTTAAAGGTAGCAATTTTTTTTTTTCATGGCTTACAAAATTTTGGGAATGAGGACAATCTTCGATAATGGGGTTGTCCCCCCCCCTTCAGCCACCCTGTGAATTTAGGCCATGAAGAACACTCTGCCTACGAGGATCATCGTTAATATATTAATAGCTATGTACGTTCAAAACGTGTGGGAAATCGTTGTTGGAAGCTTTGGTACTTTATGCCTCAGCCTCTCTCAATCTTCCACTTCATCTTTCTCTCTTTTTATTCCCTCTATCTCTTTCCCTCTATCTTTCGCGCGTGCGCAATGTCGCTCGCGCACAATCCCCCGGTCCGTATAAAAATTGTCGCTTAACCGTTAAGCCGGTGGATTAAAGCTCGGCCGTAAAGGCGCAGGGATTACATCGCTCTCTCCCCCTTATAACGTCCGGAGACTGCGCCTCGTGCCGCATAAAGCGCGTTTAAGCTTTTCCCAAAAGCAAATTTAGCCGACTAGATGTTCGTCTTTATTATCTTCGTCTCTCGTACTCGTAATCCGTTGTTTAACTTGTACGTCTGTGTGCCCGAGTGCACAAGCTCATGTCCGTGTGGATGGACATGTAAAACGTCGAATTATTAACGTCCTTTCACATAATACGTATGTATGGATGATTATCCACACGGTAAACCCGTATCACTTTCCCGGTACATCAAAACACGTTTAAATCGCCCGCCAAGCATACGCTCAGCGCCTCTGACGGTTTGGGCTGGAAATTCGGTACGACTAATGTTCGGAAAAGTCAAAATTCGGAACGCGCAATGCTTTGGATCGGCAATGCTCGGAACGGTCAAGATTCGGAATACGTATATATATATAGATATAGTTGGCGTACCTCGTCCGCCGTCCGCTAGACTACATTGCCCGACTTTCGAGCTTCCCCACGCGTTGAATATCAATGTTAGATATATGCCGCCGGGGACTTTTTTGTAGAAAATTCAATTCTCTGCAACGTTGTTCATGTAAAGTTTTTGTCTATATAGCGTTCTTTAGCCACCGTTTCGACAGGAAGATAACAATTTATCGAAGAAAATCAACACATCACCTAAGAAACAAAATTTTTTTTTAGGTTATGTTTGCCGATTAGCTGCCAATTTTTTTTTTCATGTTTTTGTGGTATAATTTTTAACAAAATACGTTTTTTTCCAACTTGATTTTCCCGACCGTTTTCGTAAAAAAAAAATATGAATGATTTTAAACATTTTTTAAATGAATTCAGACAATGCAAAGGGTAAATCGAGAAATCGGAAATAAATATGAAAATTCCTTTTTCATGGTCTAGAATTATTTGGAAGGTGGGTAGCGATACTTTTTTCTAAGGATTTTTCTAAGGACCACCCTAACGTATATGTATATTATGTATGTACCCCATTTGTGTATAGCGTGTCCGACCTTCGGGCGAATTTCGTGTACACCTATGTACCGATCAAGCATCGGCCTACGGTCCGATGCCTACTCGGACCCGGGTCATGAAAGTTCATCCGCAATACCTGCAGTCGAATATACGCGCATATGTCTTGCATATACATTTATATATATATATATATATATATATATATATATATATATATATATATATATGTGCCGGACGAAGAGCGTTCTATACACATTCATGTACAGATAGGCGCGAAGCGCAATGCAACGTTGTTGCTTATTGATTTTCTACTGCGGGCTACCCTGTGTCCAGTAGTACAGCCACGTTGCACCAGGACACGGCCGTGCCATCGTGTAACCGACGTGCTGCTGCATGCATCCCCCTCGCCCGAACGGATTTTTCTCCCAAGATCATATTTGCGGCTTCGATATCCGATTTTGTCAAACTCGGTTATCGAGTCCAGAGGGTTCGTCGATCGAATGCAAATGTTTTTTCTATTTCTTTTTTTTTTTTTTTGATAAATCGTCGAGTCTCCCTTATTGGCTGACGATAGAATAAATAAACGACGACAAAAGCATTTGTCTCGAGATGAAAATAATGGAACACATGTTTCTCTTTTTTTTGTATTTAACCAATCAACTTGTAGCCAGAGGCGTTCATTCGATGTGCAATGTACTTGAAATATTATTATTTTTTTTTTTTTTCAAATAATTAAACATGATTAATCATCGCACGCTGATTAGTTTATTATTCATCGAATAATCAATTTAACCCGCCGCGGAAACATTCATTTTTGCCGATCATCGATTACATTCTGGGTCAAAGTGACCCGGAATTCACGGATATACTGTAACTAACTTGGAACGTGATGACGTAGTTGAGAAATGTAAATATCTTCAGAGACTCAAAAGATGAATTCTGCGAAAAAAAAATTTGCTTTGATTAAAATCGAGGTACGGGTCAAATTGACCCATTGTGTACTCCGCGAGTTACAATTCACCATCATTCATTGAAAACACCATTTCAGATACATTTTCACACAATAAAAGTAAATCCGTGGTTGCAGATAAAATTACAATCCGGTGAACGAATTTCATTAACGTTGGCTTATCTTTGATTGTTCTTTCGCAGAATAATGTTGAACTACGATGACAACAGCAACAAAACTTATCTCGAGATACCGGAGGTGAAGCTCGAGGATCAGGGCTTGTACAGATGCGAGGCAACTTACTTTTCCGTCAACAGCGAGTGCAACAACGTTCAACACATCATTCTCAATGTTTACGGTGAGTTAATTAATTTTGCAAAAAACATGAAAAAAATATGTATTTTTTTCTACGTCTCGTTATATCGATGAGAAAATTTTTGCCGACAATGGCCGACAGTTTTTTTCATCCCCCGATGCTTCGATTATCATAAGCTTCGAAAATAGACAAATCCAACCCTCTTTCTCGGTGTTTAATTGAACGATCAATCGTCGGGACTTTTGTCAAAGAGCAAAGGACCATTGGATTGCAATGCTCTTTGACGGTGTAGGTCTAATATCGCTGAATATGAACCGTAAGGGCCTTTGTATCGATACAATCCTTTCTACCGGAGGAAACTTTTTTTTTTTCACCCCAACCTCTCGTTCCCCAATCTCCATCCGTAACGAGGAAAGATAAAATGGGTGACACCCCCGGCAGTCGAGGAGCTACTCGACCCAACAGAAATATATACAATTTAACAACGAAAGATAAAAATATCATGATAATAATAATGATAATAAGAATAAAAGATTACCCGAGGAGCTTCGGATTAATCGTTGAAAGAAATCACAGACCCTCTCGATATCGATTATTCCGTGGCGTTGAAATTTATAATTTGTTTCTCGTTGTTGCATCTGCGACAGAGATGGACATTGAGAGAATGGAAATCGTAGCTGAAATGTTTTTTTGTGATCTAACGGTTGATTTACATGGAGATACGTTTGTATATGTCTCTAGTATCTGAATTTGGTTGAAAAATTTAGAAAAAAATGGTTATTTGATGGAACAGAAATTTTTTTTTACAAAAAAAAAAATTTTTTTCGGCGAAAATCGATGGGTCGGGAAAATTGATTCTTATGCGTTAATCTTCTAGAGTTGGGTGTGAAAAGGTTTGTAGTGAACGTCGTTTCGTTTGTAGCGAAGCCGAAAACGATTTATTCCGACTTTTAGAGGTTTTTAGACCCCCAATTTTGAGGAAAATCGAGTCTATCGGTTCATTCCAGGGTGATGGCTCTGTATGGTCGATCCAACGGTTCAATCACATAGGGATACCCTCGTATGTGTCCCTGGAAACCGAATTATCGTTTGTAGAAGAAAAAAAATCGATTTTTTCATTAAAAAATAATTTTTTTTTACAAAAAAACAAATTTTTTCGGCGAAAATCCATGGGTCGGGAAAATCGTTTTTTATGCGTTAATCTTCTTGAGTTGGGTGTGAAAAGGTTTGTAGTGAACGTCGTTTCGGTCGTAGCGAAGCCGAAACCATTTTTTTTTCGACTTTTATAGGTTTTTAGACCCCCAATTTTGAGGAAAATCGAGTCTATCGGTTCATTCCAGGGTGATGGCTCTGTATGGTCGATCCAACGGTTCAATCACATAGGGATACCCTCGTATGTGTCCCTGGAAACCGAATTATCGTTTGTAGAAGAAAAAAAATCGATTTTTTCATGAAAAAATAATTTTTTTTTACAAAAAAACAAATTTTTTCGGCGAAAATCGATGGGTCGGGAAAATCGATTTTTATGCGTTAATCTTCTAGAGTTGGGTGTGAAAAGGTTTGTAGTGAACGTCGTTTCGGTCGTAGCGAAGCCGAAACCATTTTTTTTTCGACTTTTATAGGTTTTTAGACCCCCAATTTTGAGGAAAATCGAGTCTATCGGTTCATTCCAGGGTGATGGCTCTGTATGGTCGATCCAACGGTTCAATCACATAGGGATACCCTCGTATGTGTCCCTGGAAACCGAATTATCGTTTGTAGAAGAAAAAAAATCGATTTTTTCATTAAAAAATAATTTTTTTTTACAAAAAAACAAATTTTTTCGGCGAAAATCGATGGGTCGGGAAAATCGATTTTTATGCGTTAATCTTCTAGAGTTGGGTGTGAAAAGGTTTGTAGTGAACGTCGTTTCGGTCGTAGCGAAGCCGAAACCAATTTTTTTTCGACTTTTATAGGTTTTCAGACCCCCAATTTTGAGGAAAATTGAGTCTATCGGTTCATTCCAGGGTGATGGCTCTGTATGGTCGATCCAACGGTTCATTCACATAAAGATATTCTTGTATACGTCTCTGGTAACCGAATTTTCGTTTGTAGTAGAGAAAAATGGTTTTTTTATGAAAAAGTCAATAAATGCTACAATCCATAATCATTTCATTAGAAAAGTATTTTAAATATAATTTTCATTTCATAAATCACCATTCCTAAACTTCACGTATCTCTGTCTCTGTCTCGCTCGTACAAAAATTAATTTTCAACGAATCCACAGCGACGAGTGGGTCTCATCGATTAAAAAAAAAAAAAACACACACACACACACACATGAGAACGAATTTCGCGAACAATATGACGAAATTGCAACGATGATGGTCCGATCACCGGAAAATTGCTGGTCGACGGATTTCACCACATCGGCGGTGAAGGTTGTCGGTAATATTTTCAATTCAGGCCGCGGTAGCTTGGGGGCAATTGAAGCTCGGTGGTCGTCGCGGTGGACGCGATATCGGTCCAGCAGCACCCGAGCGGTTCCACAGTCGAGAGCCGAGTTGCCGTGGAGGGTCGAAGGAAGTAGGTGCGCGACACAGGATTTTTTCGAGATTGGACCGTTCGATTGCGCCCGCGACAATGGGCTCTCGTTTTATCTCCCACTTATCCGTGACAATGTTCGTGCTCGTGCAACGCCTACCGGTCCCGACTGTCGTTACCTGAAAACGAAAAAAAATAAGAATTAAAAAAAAAAAAAACGTTAAAAAAAAAACAGAAATTTTTTAAAGAAAAAAATTGGATAAAAAAAGAATAATGAAAGGTGTAAAAGCGACGATAAGAAGAAAGGAAGAAACGTTCAAGTGGAAATATATGTATAGCTATATATATATATGTACGTATATTAAGGTGTGTTGAAAAAAGCCCAATTTTTTTTTAATTCTTCTGGAAGTTTCTACGTTATTAGTGGATACTATCGGGAGACATGTGTAAAAATTTCAACCCAATCGGACTATATTCAGAGGTTCCGCTTTCACACATTCGATTTTGCTTTTGAATAACGCCTGACAATTTTTTTTCTTCTTTCATTTGCCAATTTATTTTTCCGGTAAAAGACCAAATTCTGATTCGAAAAGTATAATTGCTCTACGTAGTATTAAGATCTCTTGAAAAGCGGATTTGTTTTGTCTTACATTAAAAAAAAAAAAATTAACACCTTTCTTCTCCACAAAAATCATTGAAAACTGACGAAAAAAAAATTTCCTCAACATTCTTTTTATTGTGAAACCCAAAATATCCCCATTTTAAGTCACCTCAATATTATATATCGCACTTACTCCTGATCCTCCCATTTTTTCGGTTACTTGAAAAACAAATTGCTACTAAAAAAAAACAAAAAAAAAATGTTACACGTTAATCAAAGGGAAAATCGAATTCATGAAAGCGGAACCTTTGAATATTGTTCGATCGGGCTCAAATTTTAACAGATGTCTTCCAAAAGTATCTACTTCGAGTGGAGAAACTGCCAGAAGAATCGAAAAAAAATTTTACCATTTTTTTCAACACACCTTGAGGTAGGAAAACATATATATATATAACAACGGAACCTCAATGAGATTCCTGATTTTGAAATGGCCCCCGGGCTCGCCTTCGTCCGAGATCTCAAATCTCGGATTCATCCCTCTTGGCCCCGGGTGGTGGTTCCATCGGTTATGCAACCCGTTGTTTGGCTTCCCACAGCGCTTCAACGCGATTATCGGAAACATTGCGAAATCATAAGCGACCCGATGGTATCGGTTGTATCTTTATCGGTTATCGGTAAACCCATTCATTACCATTTATATTGTGCCCACCGCGTATATACGCTCTCTCTGGCTCTGCGGATGACACTATGGTGATTCGTTCGCGTTCGTATAACGATGTGACAAAAACGAGTCGCCCTTTGGTCGAACATCAATCTGACCCGAATAATTTTTAATCCGTCGTCGACGAATTTTTCAACTTGGTCGTTGAAAAAATTGGTGAAAAATTATAAATTTAAAACTCAACGAGGTAAACGAAAATCAAAAGTCATGAAATTCGTTGACAAGGGATTATTACACTACGCCGGAATAATAATAATAATAAAAAAAAACATCCCCAAACCAAACTTTACATAAATTCCCAATTATTATTTTGAAAAACGTTGGAAAAATAACTTCATCACTTGAAATAACTCATCACTTTAAAAAATCATCCCTTAAATAAAACGTTACATAAATTCCCAATTATTTGTTTTGAAAAACGTTGCAAAAATAACTTTATCACTTTTATCATTGTTTTTGTTTTTTTTTAATTTTTTTTTAGTTCTTTCATCCCAACGATAATACATTTTTTTCTCGGATAACTCGAAATCAACAACACTGTTCGTTGTACTGTAACATTTCAGACGCTGATTTTATTTTTGTAACATATATATATATATATATATATATATATATATATATATATATATATTTCATTTTGTGTTTCAACCACGGTCATCCTTACGGCGTCTCTTTTTTCTCAGCGAATCTTGTCTTCTTTTCCTCTCCTCCCCCCCCCCCCCGCCCTCCGCCCCCGGAGCGTCGAGTGAACGGTTCGGGTCTGGTGCACGATCAAGATTCTTTCGAGGATAACAAAAAGTTGGCTGGAGTTTCGATACGTAAGAAAAACGCTGGTGGCCATTGTACCAGTATATATAGTAATGGCGTAGAAGTAGAAGCAGCAGCAGCAGCAGCAGCAGCTCGTATAGCTGGTTGTAACAGTGACGATGATGATGGTGGTGGTGGTGGTGGTGGTGGTTGACTGTGTACGGTACAAAGACGCGTGGTTTATGCTCTCTATTGGCCGTAGTTTACGAAATGTAACGGATAACACTCGAAAGCGCAGCTACCACTCACCTTATAACGTAAAGCTACATAAACAGTTGGTCCCGGCTTTCTCGCGTTATGTGTATTAGTATACGGAGGCCAGCTATAACGTATATACGATAAATACATCCATTTCTTTATACACATATACGTATATATAGATATATGTATGTATATATATGCTCATACAAAGGTTTGAGAAGCTGGGACTGGTGGCCCGTACATTCGGAACACAACAGTTGTGTGAAAGTGTAAGCTCGAGCGTCACTTAAATCACAGCTCTTGCCACTGGCAACGTTATACAGCCAGACTTATATTACAAGTAGAAATAGGCGTATGTATATAGGTATATATAAATATATATACATATTTATATGGGGCAAGACGCCTCAATTCGAACGGGTCAAAACCCTCACCCCTTCGAAAATTATCGTCGTTTTGTTTCTTCACTTTTGGGTAATCCAAAAACATCCCCTGATTTTTTTCAAATTCTTTCCCCCCAGCTTTTCACTCCTAAAAAAATGTAAAACATCGAAAATTAGAGATAACGTGCATTGTGACGTTCTTCACGTTAATGAAGTTTTTTTTTTTGTACTCGGTATAAAAAATGATGAAGATCCTTTATAATTTTTAAATGGCATATTTATTGCAAATCCTCATTTGTCTTAATTTTTGATAAAAAAAAAAAACTATTCAAATTGAGAAAAAAAAACTTTTGATATAATAATGATCTCTGGTTTGAAAAAAAAAGTATTAAAAAATAAATGATTATTATAAAAAAAATCTATATCTTGTTATCCACAAATCGACCAATCATCTTGAATTTCAATAGTTTCGAAAATTAAGAATTGAAAGAAAACATAAATATTCGCGATAAATATGCCATTTTAAAAATCACATTTACAATTCCCTTTTTGCTCTCTGATTTTCGAATGTTTCAAACTTTTCACGGAGGGCTCTGGAGCAGGGGGAAAATTTCGAAAAAATTCAGTAGATATTTTTGGATCACGCCGAAGTAAAAAAACGTTTTTTTTTTTTTTTTTTTTTTTTCAAATTCACGATTATTTCCGAATATGTGAGATGTCTTAACCATTCAAATTGAGGCGTCTTTCCCCATACAACACACACACACACACACACACACACACACAATCACACACATAAACATATATACATATAAACATAAATGCCCCTATAGATGTACACACTTTCAACACCACTTTCATCTCTCTTATTCCGAGTTTCCGGTTCTCCGGAGAAGCCGGAAACGAAGAATATGTGTATATACGTATGCGTGCTTGTGTCTGTGTACAACATAGTATCAGAAGGCGACGGTGGTAGTGAGGTCTTCAGGGGGCAGGGGGGAGAGGGTGAAGAGGAATGTCGGTATATACGCGGGGGCGCACAAAAGGCGGCACAGAAGGCCGCGAGTCAAGTCTTTTCCGCAAAAGCTACACTTTTTTTTCTTTTTCTTTCTTTCTCATGCCGGCTTTAGAGCCGAGCTTTACGGTACGGCAAATAGCCCAAAGCTCACCGGGGAGATCGATTTCTCGTCTGTGCTCTCTCTCTCTCTCTCTCTCTCTCTCTCAACCTTTCGTCGTTTCCACAACCTTTCCCCAGTGCCTGGCAAAACTTCGTGCCACGTCGGTATACACGGTTCATTATGGTAATACACACGTAAACGGCCGGAATGAAAACGATGAAAGAAAATAAACGAAAAAAAAAAAAAAAAAAATCACAGAATGGTTCGAGTGCAAACATCGGTTATTCGTCTCTCTTTGGGGTTTACGTTGCAAAGTCGATGGGGGGGGGGGGGGGGGGAGGGAAATAACGGTGACGCAGGGGATGAGGATTTTCAAGCGAAACGAGAAAATGATAATATATCAGAGGGGCCACCGTACTTGTGGCTCTCGTGTAATGCGTTTCACGTGACGATAACAAACTGTGAGACGGAAACTATATCGTCGAAGGAACAATGTTCGCCAGGAGTTCGGGGTCCAACCCGTTCCTAATGAATATTTACGATCGTTTTCCGTCATATTTCCGCTATCGAAGCTTCGACCGTGTAGACGTACATAATGTACCATGTGGAGCCACCCCCCCCCCTCCCCTCCCTACGACCCCCGGTGGATGTACATAGTCGATGAATAGAATTATCGCAGTCATTGTAATCCCACTCCCTCCCAATGGACCTTCGGTTCTTGAGGAATCGGATAGGGATGAAGACTCCTTTCTCAGTGTTCGGTGTATGCATGTATATATGTATGTATATATGTATTTCGGTCGGGGTTTTCCACTATTATTGACTATAAATATATGTGTGTGGACCTGACGTTTCGGTGGTGGTGTGGGTTTATGTATTGCGATGAAATGAACCCTCGTCCCTGTTCTCTTGTCCCTCTACCCTCCCCCCACCCCTTCCTTCGCCGATGGGAGATAATAAACCGGGGGTAATACACGGGGAACGAGTTATCGGAATGTTTTCGTCGCAGGAAGCTATCTTGGAAGTCGAGGAATTTAATTTCACGCTTTCTCTTGTCTAACCGTTCATCCCTCTCTCTCTCTCTCTCTCTCTCTCTCTTTCACTCACACCGTCGCACGCCTCTATATATATATATGTATGTATATGTTATATACGTTCAAACATCTGCACACACGGATATATTTATGCACGTATAAATACATACGAGTAGTTAAAACCCAAATGAAATTAAAAATTATTATCATCATTATTATTAATTATTTTATTTATCATCTCATCGAACAAGATATCTCGAAAGAGTCGAACGAAATTCGACGTACGACATTTTCGTGTCCTATTGAAATTCACAAACTCGTATAATCGCGTTCGTGAACGACGATGATCGGCTGTGATGGTGAATTCGAGGGAAGAAATTATATTAGCACGTTCTCCCGTGGTCCATTAGAGATAAAATGGAAATGCTTTTTTTTTTCGTACAGCTGCGAGTGAAACTGGGTCGAACGTTGGACGGGTTACCCCTTTCTCGTCCGCGTCTCTCTGTGCCTTCCACGACCTTTGCCCCCTCTCATCCGGTCCTGCATTCCCTTCCTCTCCAGCTTCCCTCATCATCCCCCCAGCCCCCCCCCCCTCACAGCAACCACCTTCGTATTATAAGTTGGTAATTTCACCATCCCAAAAGCGATTTATAAAGTTTCGCGAAAAAAAAACAAAAAAAAAAAAAAAACTTTTTTATAGGGTGATTCCCGGTCGTCGCGAGAATGAATGTTCACTTTTACCCCTCGGCAAAAAGTTTCGAGCTTTACGGGGGTAAGGGCATCTGTATGAGAAAGTACGCTCGTGCACAATCGAGACGTTGTGCGACAGTGAAATTTCGACGAGGGCAAAGGGTGACGAACCGGAAATAAAAGCGATGGAAAGACCCGAGGCTCAAAAAAAAAAAAAAGAAAAAAAAAGGATCAAAAAAAAAGAAAGAAACAAAAGAATGGCTCTTGTCAGTGCAAAGTGGCAGTAGTTTCGATGATTCGGTCGTTTCATACGGCCAAACGGGAGGAAGGGGTTGGGGGTGGGGGGTGGGGTGGAATCCAGGCCCGACGAGGTCGAACACGCTTGCACGTTCGATGGTAAAAGTAAAGCCGAACAAAAGCTTCGCCCATTGAATTCGATTCCTCGCGCATAATTGAGCCACTCGAGAGAGCAAGGGGCGGGGGGGGGGGCGAGGCGAGGGTTGTGCACCGGTGCCCATTGGGGTCCAAGTACGTTTCAGACTTGCGTCGGAGAGTGGCGAAGCGGCAAAGTCCCACCGTCGTGTTGTTGCTGGTACGATGGCCAGGAGGGGCAGGAGGGGGTGGGGGGCGGGGGGTGTCGACCGTGTTTCTCGTATACGGGTCGCGAGCGTGTACCCATCGATAATGCATTAGCTTCGGGAAGTGAGATTATCCGAGAAGAGAGCGAGCGAGAGAAACAACGCGAAAGCTCGAGATATTGGCGTGTAACGCGGTGTTAGTGTGTGTGTGTGTGTGAGTGTGTGTAGGGTGTGGGTTGGTGTTTGTGGAGGTCCGCCAAGCGGTGGATGCAACGCGTTGCTCGGTTATATGGGGTACACGTACGGAGTATTACGGTAAGCTTATTTCAAGCAAATACCGTAATCTCGAAGGCGTCCCGACAGTGGTCCACACATACACATACACATACACACACACACAAACAGACATATGTGCCCAGTGTGTGGCCTAATAACAATGTCGTTAACGAAATATGTTTTGGATTCTGATGGAATATCCAAACGTGTCTTGCTTCCCCCTCTTCTTACCCCCCAGCTCGACTTAAACATGTGCACAAACATCTCGAGTTGAAATCTCCGGAGTTTCTTTTTAACCTGGTTACTTTTCAGATGGTCAGATTTTTTTCTGCGCAGTTGGGGAGAAGTTCGGAGAGTATGAGGGGTTGAAATTGTACATGAATTTATGGCCTGTCTTCACTCACCGATGGCGTGGAATGTGGATGATCGAAGACTGGGGAGGGCCATGGGGTGGGGCTGGAAATTCAGAACGAGCGATCATCTTAATATCTTCAATATTAAACTTTGATTATAAGCTATTTAAATTAAATAATTTATCTAAGTAAACTTGAATATCTTATATAAATTAATAAAAAAAAATGGTTAATTGAAAAATCTCATTTGAATAATATTTGTGAATATAAAATAATATTTAATCCTATAATTATTTTATTTCAACTGAATTCCCTTTTGAATAATTATTTTTTCTCTTAAATTCGAAATATATTCAATATTTAAACCATAAACTATAAATATAAGTCATATTATCAGAAAAAGATTATAATATAAATCGATATGATATAAAAAAAAATAATTCATTAATATTTTATAATTTATAAATAATATTATATAATTTAATAATATTCCTATAATTACCCCTAAAATTCAGAAGGGTAAAATTTTTTCGAACTCGCAATGTTTCGAATGACAATGTTTAGGAAGGGTCACCGCGTAGAATGACATTGCAGCGAATCGTGGAAATTCAGGAATGTCGGCGCGGTTTTCAACATTTTTCGACACTTTTGATACAGTTTTTTTTTTTCGATTTTTGAGTATCATAATTATTCGATGGGAGTTTTTACGTGTGGTGATGTTTTGGGTTTCAGTACGACCGGATTTCGTGAGAGTCACGGAGAAGGATTGGAAAACTAACTTGACATCCGGCGACTCGCTCGGTCCGTTCAACGAGGGAACGGAAATCAGCTTGAAGTGCGAAACCGGCGAGGGCAAACCCGTACCGACGGTCGAGTGGTACCACGACGACAAACTTTTGAAAGGTAAGAATTAATCCGTGAATCACGTGTATCTGTATAATTTATAACTATACAGGGGAAACTAGGGTGAAGTGGCGAACGAGGAAAATAAGAAATGTATGACTCATCGATTGAATAAAAAGTACTCGAGTAGTACGACACGCGCGGATTTTATGCTGCGACGAAAGACGACCGCGTCTCCGACGTTCTCGACCCTGATGCATCTCGAAGGGTGTAAGGGGTGCGTCGTGGGCGAGGCCAATGGGAGCCAGCGGGTTAAACGAAAGAAAATCTACATATTCGGTTTACGGCCGAACTAAAAAAATTCCGGAAACGTCGCGAAAGGGTTGTAAAATATTTATTCACATTTGAGTATCCTGTTTCCCCGAATCTCTCGCGATTTCGACCATCGAAATGACGCGGAACCATTCGCAAAGTCGTGAAGAACGTGGGAAAAATCTGCAATTCACTCGTAGACGCTCCAGAATGATGACAAATGTTGAATCCTCACAAAGAATAGGGCGGTACAAGTTTGCGCGCTTTTCAATCGACTAATAACCCAAGTAGAAAAAAAACGATGCAAACAACTGTCAGATTATATATCTTACATACAGAAGTGGGGATATGTTTTTTATATTTATTTTTTTACGTACAAGAATAAATATAAATAACAAACGATTTAATAATAGTGATATTTTTTTATTTTTATAAAAGTAACCGATTATTGAAATCTTTTTATTATACCGAATGTACGGAAAAACGATGAGCGAACGTCGTCATTGCTATAAGTAATTGCGCACTTGAATTTTTAAATAATATCGTTTGACGCAACTCGGAAAAACTTGATACGAAAGGTCTGTTTTATCCATCGACCTTCCCCGACCGAGTATACTCATCAACGTTAACTTGTCCAAGAAAACCAACTTTAATCACTCGATTAAGCAAAGCTCCCGCCTACGAACCCTCCGGGGTCTGTCCGTGGCTGTGACCGTTTTTGCGCCTATACACGTCGCCCAAGTACATTACTCGAGTTTGCGTGAGAGACAAGTTAATCAGTGACCGGCAACAAATTTAATCAACGTGGAAACGTTATTTGAACCGTCATTCAGAAATATCACGTGACGTGGACGCGAGAGAGAGAGAGAGGGAAAGAGAGAGGGAGAAAAAGGAAACAAATTTCGAACAGATTCAACCCAACTTTTTCTCTCTCTCTCTCTCTGTCTCTCTATCTCAAAGGCGTTTCCCAGCTGCTGGATGCTGGCTATGTTTGAGAAGAGTTTTTTATCCGGAGTCCTGTTCGAATGCAAGAGTAGATCTAAAGTCGCGATGCCCCCATCATGTACAGCGTTGCAAATTTTGTTCATTCTATTTTTTCATTCCATTTCTCGTTCTGTAAAAGCTCCACAATTATCAACCTATCTTCTTCCATGTTCTCCGTCTGTCCCAGTCGTTTTTTTCAAAAACCGTGGGACGTGGAAATATCAACATTTGGCAAAGTAACATCATTGAATTGCCTCCTCTTCATGACAATTGAACAGAAGACTCATTAGGTACTCAACATTTTTATCATTTTCTTTCTAATCTTACACATCATGTGGACCATCATTCAAAGCATTTGTTATGTCGAATTTAAAAGTATTATCTTCAAAACGTTGAACAGCATATTCAAGAAAGAAATTCTAAAAAATATGTGAAAATGAAGAATGATCCTTATTTCCGAAACTACTGGTCCGAAAATTCTAAAAAAAATCCAGGAAAGTAACGCATCGCTTAATATGAACCCAAAAATGACAACGAAGCTCCTAGATGTCCTCAAGATATCCAGAAATTGATATTACGAACTTCTGAGTTTAATTGCAATCGATTGCAGGCAGCAGAAAGAGCTGGAGAAAGAGTGAGATAGAAGATAGCCTCCAGCGCGAGTAGAACAGAGACAGGACGAGTATCTCTATCTCGTCGATCCAACTAGAACGTCTAAAAACCGATATATAAATTTTTCTCGCAAACACAAACACACAAAATTGTCTCCTCGTTACCAACATCATTTTTCCGTCCACCCTCATTGTCGAAAGAGACTCGTAATTCGACTCCGAAGCCATCAGCGAGTTATGAAAATGAGTGAGCCCATTCGCGAGTTAAGTCCCACGAGACTTGGCTACCGAGTTACTTCGGCTCGTGAGCTTTCGCCACGAGTTCGCAAATGGTATTTATAGTTACCCCGTTACGAGTGGGTTGGTGTACAGAGTGTGTAGTGTCGAGAGATTCTGGAGACACCTCTCTCTCTCTCTCTCTCTCTCTCTCTCTCTCTCTCTCTCTCTCTCTCTCATCGTATAAATAGCATTTGAGTACGTGGAAACCACTGTGTGCGGTGCCGTGCTTGTCTTGAGGGTGCGAGTTACCGTGCAACGGTAAATTGTTACGGAGACTATGTACCTTGACGACTTAGACGGATCACGGATATATAGAACGGTCACAGAAACTCGTACGAAAACGTCTCTCACCGAAACTTCACGTACGAGTTTCATCAACCCCTTTTCTTTTCGTTGGACTATTTATTTGACGAAAAAAAAAAAGAAAAGAAAAAATTACATTCTGAATTCGATTGCCTGGGCGAGTTTGTGGGAAAAAGAAAAAAAGAAAGAGTGAGAGAGAGAGAGAGAGAGAGAGAGAGAGAGAGGAGGAGGAAGAGGGTGCAACCGTCTGGTGGAAAATTAGATTTTTTCGGTGGATCTCCCTCGTGCTGCGTTAAATTGGATGTTCCATATCGATATTCCAAAATTTTTCTCATCAATTCGGATTTTCATTCCCCGATGTTCACTTTGATGATCGAATTTTATTTTATTTTTTTTTTCGCACTTGTGTTCTCGTTCCTTCGACGATTCTAATTTGTGATTTTCGTTCGTTCGAGGATGAGGTCAAAAAAATTGCGAAAAAATTTGTTTCCATGACGAAAAAAATCTGTTCGATTTCGTTGCTTCGAGAACGATAGACCGCGAAATATCGTACTTGGCTTTGGCGTTCTATTAATTAAATTCACCCCTCGGGCAATGTGTCCCTTCGTAAATTCGGATTCTAATTGCGAACACGGATAATTTGCGCGATGGAAATTATCGATTATCATTCGTGAAAACGGTTCTACGGTTATAAACGTTTGAATCGAGACAATAACGCGAACGTTTTTCGACGATTGTCTTTTACTCCAGACAAATTTTCGTTCCGGCTCGCCAAAATTTTCGCAGAGTGTCGTAAATTTTTTTTTTTTAGAAATTATTATGTTTTTTTATACTTTTTATATTTTATATTAAATTATATTTTTTACCGATATTATTTTTTTTTCGATTTTCTATACTTAAAAAAAAATAAAATCAATTGCCCAGTTAATTCGTGAAAATTAACTAATCAATATTCTTCTATGAATGATGTTCTTGATGAATGAAAATTAAATCGTTATAAACATAAATAATCATCATCGTTTCGACATGAAAATGATGAAAATTGTCATTCTATGCAACTTACTTTCAATCTCATTGGTCTTAAATTTTTCATAACCCTTGAAATCGCGTTCCAAATAAAAAATCAATCTTCGCCTCATCCACGAAGATCGTCGCTGGGTCGTTCCTCGTTTTCCTCGTTCTTTTATGAGTACCGAGGAGCGATCGAAGCAATCGTCGACGGTTTCGCGAAATCGTTACTCAACAATTCGCCCGGTCGTCGGGGGGGCCGGATCTCGCGTTTCAGTTACTCGCCAGAAGACATCGAAGCCCCGAGAATATCGTCGCATTTATTCGTGTCTCTGGTAAAACGAAACGTATATATATATGTATAAATGAAACGAATGCTGGTGAGCGAGCGAGTCGTCGTTCGTCCTGATGGCGGAAAGTTCCAAGTTTTCGAACGCGAAGCGACGAACGGAAATGAAGCCGATTGTTTAAACGGATAGAAAAGAAATGCGGCAAACGATAATAGAAGCTATGGAGCGCGGGTCGGCAGAGTCGGACGAGAGGCGAAGGGGAGGGCCGGGGGGGGAGGAAAGAGGCACGCGAAGAGACAATGGGGTCTCGTTTCACCCCAGAGCCAGAGGAATGCCCCGCAATTAACGCTCAACTGCTCTATAACCATCGGGTTTCCACCGCAAAATAACGAACCATTGAACGATAGGCCAAGATACATACCACAAAATTTATTTACTTTTTCACGATCAAACGCGTCATCTTGTGTTTTTATTTGTTGTTTAATTATTTTATTTTAAACTCGGCAAACGAGAATGAAGATTGTGATATTTGATTTGAAGGAAGGAAGATGAAATGAACAACACTGTGACAAGTGTGAGAAAAATATGTAAAGCGTGTGACACAAATATACAGTTTTCAAATATACAATTATATATTTTTTTCCACTTGAGACAGATTCCTTCGTCCTTTTTTAATTTTTCAAAACAAATATTACAATCTTCATCTTCGTTTTGCAGAAGAGAAAAAAAAGTCACACGTATTTCGTTGTATATAGTTATATGTATATATGTATATTTTTTTAAACGTCACATTTGTTTTCTCTACATAGTTTCCATAAATATATTTTTCCACACTCGGGCTTACAATTTTATTATTCATAAAGTTGAAAATTTCGATACTCAACTTGTTGTTTGTTTGTTTGTTTGTTTTTTTTTTTTCCAAATTTTATTATTTCGTCAGCGTCCGGACGAATGCGAGGTTAATTGCAAAACTTGATAATTCGTGTTTGTTGGATTTCAGGTGACAGTACGGATTCTGGGGACCGGGAGATAGGCCCGGGAAGCAACGAATTGACGATGACCCTCGGACGAAACGAGTTGGGAGCAACTTTAACGTGCAGAGTCAGCAGTTTCGCTCTCGACAAGCCCCTAACGGTCGACGTCAAGCTCGATGTACACGGTGAGCCAGAATTACATATATATATACATATACAGTACTAACATTTCTCGTTGAGTTAACGAAGCTGTCGTAAAATCGGAAAAGAGGACCACGTTGAAAGTGGTCAGTGAGTCGATGACTCTGCGAATCGAACGGACGTCAGGCGCATGCGCAGTCGAGCTTTCCATCAAACTTGCGAATCAACGATTGTGACAATGTTAAAATACGTCGAACAAAAAATAAGAACACAAAAAAAGTAAATAAAATAAAATAAAAATTAGCGTCAATGAATTTTACGGATTTTCGAGCGAAAATTTTCACGAGCAATTTATCCGATTGTAATTTGTTCGAGAGCCATTTTTTCACCAACGAAAATGTAATTTGTCGTCGAAAAAACGAAAAAACGAAAAAACGAAAAAAAAAAAAAAAAACGTGAGTATCACGGCAATAGGTTCCTAAACTGGACGTAGCCAGTGCATCCGCGTTTATGCCTTTCCGCAGCAATAAAACGTCAAGACTGGGCTCTCCGGCGAAATGGATTGCTCGTATACTCGTCACACACACACACACACACACACACACACACACACACTTGCACAACGAATCGCCGATGTGAAACGTTCGTGTGCGACGTGCACGAGGGGCTCCTTTTACAACGTCCTTCATCCCTAATGTCTCATTTCGCGCGCGCGACCGCGCGCCCCAAGATCCGAGACTGGCATGAAAAATTCCGGTTGCAATGGCCGACCCAAGGTGCAACCGGGAATTCGTTTCCAACCGTCAAAAATCCCCGCCCTCGCGATTCTTCGTCGTCGCTAACATTTTTATCACTTCTCTTAATTCTTGCGATATTTTTTCATTTCATTTTTTCCCCCCAAAACCTTGTTCGACGCACTGGGATCGAAAAGCTCTCGAGAAAAATCAACCGTGATTCAAGTCTTTTACTTTTTTCACTGCATTTTTCATTTTTTTTTCTGAAAATAAAGTATTTCCAAAGTATCCAGTTTAATTTTGAAATTAAAGTGAAATTAAAAAATGGGGACGTTTCGATTTTTGTGGTAAAAATTGACAGTGTTGTTTTTTTTTACCTTTAAAATTTGTTTTTTTTTTTTTTTTTTGTCGAAGTAAATATTTAATCTAAACGAAATAACGTTTGGTGCTGGTTAAAGGGAGTATCAGAGAACATTTTCAGCATTTTTATGAGTGAAAAAAAATATCAATTGGTCAGTCACAGGAAGCGTTTATGAAGCCTCGGGGTCGAAAAGATTTCTGTATGCCAGCTGGTGTTACACACCGACGTGCGTCGCAGCTGAGGATTAAACGACCAAATGGAAACTCGAACTCGGTTGCATATTTTCATATTTTCGTGTAATATTTTTCGTCGTCGGAACGAACGTTTCCGATGAAAATATTTTATACCAACATTTTTTTTTTTTTTTTCATCATTATAACGATGGTCGGGGAATACAGAAAAGTACGCTCGGGAAATTTAATATCATCGATGCTCCGTAGCTTCTCTTGCTCGTCGAATTCAAACCCGGAGATTCTTTTGCGTATTATTTACATTGAATATTCACGATGTGCGATTAATTATTTCGCGATATAACTTTAAAAAAAATACATTAATGATTGATAAAGAACGTAAAAATCCAAGTCCGAGCATTCGATAAACGAACTTTTCGAAGGTTTTTGCCCGGAAAAATTTTGATAGCGAAATAAACAAAAGAAAAAAAATGTTTATCGATGGAATCCGATGGTGTTGCGTATAGCTCAAGGACCTTCGGTGGATATTGGAGTATTTCATGCGTCCGTAACATTTTCCATAAAAATATTTTATGTAAAAGATTTTTTTCCATCATTATAACGATGGTTGGGTTACATTGAAAAGTTCACTCGGGAAATTTAATATTATCGATGCATCGTAGCTTCTCTTGCTCGTCAAATTAAAACCCGGAGACATTTAAATACCATTGAAATTAAATATTCGCAATCTTTAATTGATTTCTTCGCGACTTACTGTATTAACGAAAAAATCGTTATTGAATCGCGGTTGAGATAACGTTCGTACAATTACATCCAAGTACGGTTATTAGATAAGCTTAACATCTTTTCAGTATTTCACAAACCAACTTTTCGGTATTTGATAAACAAACTTTTCAGTATCTGATAAACCAATTTTTCAGTATTTAAAAAACCAACTTTTCGGTATTGCCAAACCAACTTTTCGGTATTTGATAAACCAACTTTTCGGCATTTGACAAACCAACTTTTCGATATTTAAGGCAACAAAAAATTCTATGGTGTCCCGTTTAATTTTGAATAGTCACGACCGTGCTTCAGTTCCGGAAGTGAATCGGCGAAGAGCAGAGGGACGGGGGGGGGGGACAAAAAGATTTCTCAACAATGCGGAAAAGTTGGTATTGAACATTTCAAAAATAGCGACGAAGAAACAGTCGAACTCGAGCTAACGCCGTGCAGAAAGCCTATATATATATATATATATATATATATTTATATACACATATATTTACACCGACTGTCTGTCCGATTCGCAAAGTACGTGTACCCCGCATGCGTCTCCATTGTGAGCACTCACGAAGGTAAGCATATTTGTCGTGTTATTCTCAACAGTGAGCCCGGAGAAAATGGATGTGAAGGGTGTTGTCGGGCACGTCGTGAGCGGAACCAAGATCCTTCTGCAGTGCATCGTGAGTGCGGCCCGACCTCCGGCGAACGTGACCTGGTACAACGGCACCGAGCTACTCATTCCCGGAAACGAACGATTGGAGATGTTCCCCACCAAAACTGATACGAACGAAAACGTAAGAATTTTTCCCACTGTTACTTTTATTGTCCGTGTACGCTCGGTTTATCATCGTTGTGTCATAGCCACGGGTGGGGGGGGGGGGGGCGGGGATGAAAATTCCGAACGATCGATAATCAGAACGACGAATATTCGGAACGTGCGATGGTTCGAACGCCGGATGGTTTTTTTGAACGTACAGAATTCTGAATGGCTACGAGTCGCGCGGTTTTTCACATTGCCCGACTTTCGAGCTTTCCCACGCGTTAACCATCGATGTTAGATGTATGGTCGTCAAGGACTTTTTTGTAGCATATTCAATTCTCTGCAACATTGTTCATGTGAACTTTTGGTCTACATGGCGTTGCTTAGCCAGCGTTTGGACGGGAAGATAAAAAATGTCCCAAGTGGAAAAAAAAAAGATACAAAAGAATTGACATATATTATATATAGAAATGGGCATATTATTTTTATATGCAAAATATACATAAACTGCATAGATACCATACGGAAATTGTATGTTAGTTACATTTATTTTTTCACGTAAAAAAATTTATATTCATTTTCATATTTATATTTATTTTTGTCATTAAAAGTTATTTATTTATTTTTTTACGTGAAAAATAAATATAAACAACACATGCCCAGTTCTATATACAATCTGTCAATTGTTCGTATCTTCTTTTTCTACTTGGGACTATTGATTTTTTTGTTGTTTTTATTTTTTCTTGCACCAGTTCAAAGAGTTAACAGACCCTTATGAATTTGTTATGATATCATCGAGGCCTTTTGAAAGATTTTTGTTCTAATTGAAAACTTTCGTCATTTAATTCGATTAGAAAATCTCAGCCTCTCATTATCTATTCCGTCAATCAATATTCCATTCGTTCGAAACATTGGACGTTCTGAATCTTCGTCCTTTTCTGACCCTTAATCATTCACACGTAATATTTCAAAAATGCCTTTGCAATCGACCTGTCTCCGTGTGTATGTGTTCGATGACAATAATTTTCAATCGGAATTTTACGCAAGCAAATATGGATAACGATGATTGTTCAAGTTTTGTCGAATATCACGTGTCGAACCGTCGAAAACATCAAATGTACGGTTCGCGCGCACGCCCCCCCCCCCCGTTTAATGGTATGTGTGTATATAAAGTACGTAGAGTGGCCGAACGAACGAGGCGGCAAACAAGCGTGCAACATCAGCAGTACGAGGGTGCACACGCTAGCCACGCGTTTCAACCGCAGAATCAGCAAGCCCCGTTAACGCTGTTATAGATTTGTAATTGCCGTATTAACGCACACTAACACATACACACACACGACGCGATCATCGTTTCTCCTCCGTCCCCACGAGGATAATGAACGTTGTTTGCTAAGAGTCTGATTAATATACAAGAGCGAGGGGGTGAAACATCGGCAACAACGGGCAACGGCCAATATTCGCGGTGGTCGCGGTTAAAATCCATTCAAGTGTCGAAACAATATCCCACGGGAATTTAAACCGCCCCTTTCCCACCCCTTCGCGCGAAGCTGGAAATTGAAGCCTTTCGTCGGCTCATTTTCCACGCTGCATCGGAGCCTCGAGTTATCTATATCTGTTTTGTGCATTTGGAGTTTAGGGCCGGACCGATATGTGTCGCGGGATTCGACCACGTGTGAAATATAATTGCTCGCACGATGCGTTTGACTGCATTGTACAATGCGGTACAGAGTCTCGGTGAGAGGGTGCACCGGGGATGAAAAAGGGTTGCGAAATAATCAAAGAACCATTGCATATTGATCGCTCGAGCTGGTGGTGCGAATGACGGTGGTCTCACAGTCTTTTTGACATTTAACATTGTTTGAATTTCGATCAATTATGTCGACATAATTAACCCCTTTATAGGTAACGTCATTTTTACTACCTTTACACGGTAACGTCGGGTCACGAGTGTCGGGCGCTTTGAAAAGTGATTTGAAGTGATGAAAAAAATTCCGCAAAATTCATGAAATCTCTTTGAATATTCTAGTGTAAGGATCAATCACTGTATTGCTGATTTCATCATTTGTTTGAACAGTATAATCGAACAAACAAATAAAAAAGTGAAGAACGAGCATTTTTTTTGAAATTATTCATATATTAAATGAATTGTTCATCGACGGGCATGTTTGGGAACCAATGAACAAACAATGTGTTAAGTTAGTCCGAGTTAAACAAAATTGATACAAAATGAATATAGACTTCATATTTTTTTTACAAACTCGAAAAATTTTACAAAAATTTTAATTGTCAAAGAAAAACGGTAATTCAGGTGGAACAGCATCCCAAATTTAACATTGTACATTTTGGTACATATATCTATGAAAAAACTCATAAAAAAAGCCTTATTATATTCCGGACTTTGCTTTCCTCCAATTTTCGCTGCCGCAAATTGAGACTACATGAAAATCGCACACACAAGCAAAATTTCATGCACAAACAGTGTACATATATATTAATATTTCTTACTTGAAAAAAAAAAAATAGGAATAAGACGTAGGTCGATGAATGGGGTCCCTAATAGCCCCATAACGAGAATATCTTTGACGTAATCACGTCTAACTCGACGACCCGTACGCGGGTGAGCCAAAAGAATTTTTTTTCTCTCCCTCAGTCTTCACGAAAAAAAAAAGTTCAAAAAAAGCAAAAAAAAAAAGAGACGAAAAAAAGGTGATTATACGCTGTGGAAGAAGCTGAGCCGCGGCGAATAGGGTGTAACGAGGGTGTGAGCAGTGAGAGAAGGAAGAGGTTTTGAGAATGGGTTAAGGCGAGAAAGAAATGTGCAAAGAAAAAGACAAAACGTGATTATATAGCTGCGGGGGGCGAGGGGCGAGGGGCGAGGGGCGAGGGGGATAGGGGGAGGGAGGGGGGATGGGGGTTGGTCCGAAAAGTGCAAGGTGGCCCGGGCGGCTGTGCTCGGTGGGAGGACGTGATAAAATGGAGTCGTTAGACCGAAACGACGGAGCTAGCCCGATCGCCGCCGTCGACGACGACGCGGACGTCGCCGTCGCTTAAACTAGAATGAAAATACTGGTCGAGCAACGGACGGGGAGTCGGGGACCGTACCGGTGAAACTCGAGGGTGCCCGTACGGCCGGTTGGGGAGGGGGGGAAGCCGTCGGGCTCGTGGGCGAACGCTTCGTGCGACCGTACCCAACCCTCGTGTTACCACATTTTCCAAAGACCTCGGCGGGCGGGGAACGTGCGGCTTGATTCGCGAGTGAAACCGGAAAACCCGGAGGTACGAAAGATCTTTGGGTGACAATAGATCGCACGGGGGAAATATGCCAGCGAGCTCGCCCATCTAGTGAGCTTTTTCGAGTCTCGCGGCTCGCGGTGGTTCTTTTTTCGCCGCTACTTCGCTCACTGTTCCACACTGAAATCTTTTTTTTTTTTTTCAATTTTGTTTTTCTTCTTCTTTAATTTTTTTGGGGTATTCGATAACTCGAGCGTCGTGGCCCACGTACTTTTGAAACTGAGAACGATAATTTTTTTAATAAACTTTTTTTTTTTTTTTTTTTTTTTTTTTTTTAACCCAAACTCGGATTTGGTCCGGCCATTGTTGCGCGGGCTTATTAGCGAGGGCTTTCGATATTGAACGTAGTTGCGCCGAAAATAATTTCGTTCGCGTTCGACGAAATCCCGAGTGGCAAAAAAATCAGTGGAGGATATTATGAAAATGTCAACGATCGTACATAAAATGTGTGTGAATTGTGTATATTACTGCAGTCAGCTTGAACATATTAATATATACATGTATAATTTGCAGGAAGGATAAATTGCAACTGAAAAAAAAATGTCACATGTCATGATCGACTGCAAAATCGAATTCGTAAAAGCAAAATTTAAAAATACAGTCTAATTCGCCTCAAATTTTGACAGATGTCTCTCCGTAGTATCCACTTTAAATGTAGGATTCGCCATGAGAATCGAAAGACCATGCCTTTTGTCAACGCACCCTAATATACATATTGTACATAATACATAAATATAAATAACTTTCGATTAAAAAAACTTTTCTTGTATGGATTGTATACGGATTACATACAGTTTGTATACAAAAAAATATATATATATGGCCAATACTACATGGAGACTGTATATTTCCACTTGGGATCCCGAATTGCGACTCATCAATGAACCCCGTCGAAAAAGTTTTACAAAGTCGAAAATCGCGACGATCGAGAACGAATAAGACTCGATCGATTCGCATCGGTCACAAAGCTCGAAACGACAATGGGACGGTCCAGGTTGCTCCACCGGACGAATGAACGAAATATATATCGTATCGATGTTCCGATAATTGGCTGTCCTTTCGTCGATGCTCATCTGTGTTGTCGAGCATTCGCGAAAATTCCGTTGATTTACGTGCTATTTATATATATATATATATATGTCAATTCGACAATTCGTACAAGACACGAATACGTTATCGATCCCATCGAATTAATAACACCTGTTGTCGTTCCATCAATCACGATTATCTAATCGGACGCTTGTTTTTCGTTTTTTTTTTTTTTTTTTGTGTTTTACACAGAGCCCGGACACGAGCGACACCATCAGTCATTTGGCATTCACGGCTACGGAATACGACAACGGTCGTGATTTCAGTTGTCACGCGGAAAATTCGGTGACGAAGGGCGCTCACATGAAACCCATGAGGGAAGTCACAACGATCGAAGTTCTGTGTAAGTTCATATTAAACACCATCGAACACAATCCCATCTCCAATTCCCACACCCACGACCTGCCAAAAAAAAAGAAATAAAGAAAAAATAAAAAAATTAAAACTTTTTTCAAAGTTATCAAAAAAAAAAAAAAATCCCCAATGATACTTCTATCACGATCATGACTGCATCGATCGATTATGCATACCAATGACAGTACACACTCGTGAACCACGTGTCGCGATTGTTCGGGCGAATATGCATGGAAATGACAAAAAGATAATCGAAGTGGAAGAGTTTGACAAAGTTGGGGCTAAATCGCGATCGTTTAACCACGTGTTCCGGTTAACGGGAGGGTGATGGGGTCACACGGTTTGTTTCTACTTGACGGAATTTACTTCCTTCCGGGTTGCAACGTTAAGTCGCCCACAGGGGGCTGTGTCGTCTTTCACATTGTCCCCTCGCACGTATTCACGTCACGTAATCGTTCAACCACGATGGACTTGGTCATCCGTTCGATGCAGATATTGACTTTATAACATTATTTTTTAATAACTAGTTATTATTATTATTCTTATTAATTCTCACGAATCAGCTGGGCGATTAATTTAATTGAAAAAATAGAAAACCAAAAAATAGGATCGGTAAAGTAGGGACTCGCTCTCGAACCAAACGAGGAAAATAATCTTACGAAATTACAACTATAACAAGGTCGTCCTTCGACGTTAAAACATGATATAGCACGCTAAAAAATCATATGACAAGAAAATAGTATATCATTATTTTTATAACTATTATTACTATTATTATTATTATTATTATTATTATTATTATTATTATTATTATTATTATTATTATTATTATTATTATTATTATTATTATTATTATTATTATTATTATTATTATCATAATCATCATCATTATGATAACGAGCGTATGAACCGAATGACATGCGGACGTTCGAAGACTCAATATTATTGCGTCGATCGTGCGAACGAGGTCGGCTGCATGGGACAGTGATCGATCCTTGGTTGTCGAATATTATCCCCCAGAACACCTGTAACTGTCTCGCTGACGTTTACGGCTATCGGGACAAATTCGCGTGTCGTTCCCAATACACTCACACCCACACACACACACACACACACACACACACATATATATATGTATATATGTATAAGGGTGGTTCTTAAAAAAAAAAAGTATCGCTACACCCACCTTCCAAATGATTCTAGAACATGAAAAATTCAATCGTTAGTTTTTAAAATATATTTTTTTTAACGACGAAAGATGGGTAAAATAAATCACTGATATATCACATCTATGTCCGTGTATGTAAATTATATTTTCATTGGTTTAATCGCACGGTTCAAATCCCAATTCACAGATCCGCCCATAGTGACGCTCCGTCAGGAAAATATAACCGTCAATGAGACGGAGAACATTCATCTTTACTGCGACTACGTGGCCAATCCGGCCGAGCTCACGGCCGTCACTTGGTGAGTTTATTTTTTTTTCCCCCAGCTATGATATAACGTTCGTCATTCGTCGTCACGGTTACAAAACTACCCCAGTAAAAAAAAATATATATATAAATTATATATAGTTTGTACATGGATTATATATTATATATGTCTTTATATAGTCCATATGTAATCTATATATAAATTACATTATATATGCCTAATTCCATATATAGATTCTATATAGACTATATATAATTTTTTGGACTTCGATATGCGCGCCCCCACTATTAAACATTATGAATTTTTTTCCAACTTTTCGTTCACAGCTCGAACGTCACGTCGTTGCACATATTCCTCTCGCTTCTCGTTCTCTCTCGTATTTTTTTATTTTATTTTTAGTTTTTTTTTTTTCAAATATTTTTTTTCTCTTCCTCTCTCTCTCTCTCTCTCTCTCTCTCTCTCTCTTCGTCTCGGAAAATATCAAGGTAATCCGGCGCGTACGGTAGAGTGCCAAGTGCCAAGAGCACGAGAGTTACATACTCTTAGCACGTTTTCCGGATCTTCCCGTTATTTCACGAGCGCTATAGAGGTATACGATAAAAGTGTAGCGAAGATGGCGGGGGCCGGGGCGGGGGGGGGGTGGTGAAGCAGGGACCACGGGAAGGAAGCGAAGGAAGAATCTTGCTTTTAACGAGGTCTCACGGCAAGAGTGCCAGCGACTCGGTGGTATTACGTCGCGAACAAACGAGATACGAAGATCGACGGAACGAAAAAAAAAAAAAAGAAAAAAAAGAAAAAAAAACATTTTTTCAAATTACAAAAAAAAAGAGACAAATATAAAAAAAATGAAAACAAATGAAATTCTTCGATCTGTGTAAAAATGAATAAAACGTTTGATGGCGTTTTTGACTGCGTCGAAATTTGATTTTTTTTTCCTTTTTTTTTTTTTTTGTTTTTTTGGGGGGCGAAACAAATGGCCACGCGGTTCGATAGTGTTCTTAATTGAGCCGATTAATCGTACACGGATTCAATTCGAATTCGATGGCGCGTAGAGATGGGTAATAGAACGCGGAAAAGCGGCAAGGTACGAACACTCGATGGATAACGTTTGCTCGCACGCCCTATGAGCCCGGGGGTTTATGGTGCAACGTTCACCAACCACCCTTCTCTTCACCCCCGCTCGACGTCCGAGCTCCAGGCCCCGCGCCTCGCCTCACTGCTGTCGCGAGTCTCGTTTTAACGTCAAAGCCATGGGAAATTGAGTTACCCAAGTGCTTCGTGGCCGCCTCACCCGGCACGGATTTGTTGCGTACCGTGCCGTACATATATATTCTCTCTGTACACACGCATGGGGGATAATATAATGGCGAGAGATCCCCCCCATGTGCGTGAAAGCAATGCCGGGGCCCTCGATATGTCTCGTGCGTTGAACGTGAAATATGCGTGACGCAAATGGGTGCCATAACTCGGACCGATATACACATGTGTATGTTGGACTGTGTAAAAAAAATAGTTTTTTGGTTTTCTTTGGATTTTTTTTTCTTTTTTTTTTTATATATTGCGGTCTCAAACGTTGGGGGTTCGTCGGAATAAAAGAATCTTGCGTGATCGTGGGATGACGAATGTTTTTATTGACGTAACGTGGAATCCACGAGATTATTACGGTTTTTTTAAATTTATATTCGAAGGAAGTTGAACGACGAGATTCTGAGCGTCGTACAGAACGATCACTACGAGGGCGGTGTACCGGGTGACGAAACGCTCATCGTTAAAAATTCATCGGCCAACGATATGGGAAGTTACAGATGCATATTGAACAACAGCATCGGGGAATCCATCAATCAGGACTTTATCGACGTCTCGGTACTGTGTACGTATTTTTTATTGTTTTTTTTTTTTCCAGTGAAAATTATTGACGCTTATTTTTGCGGAATTCAATCGTCTTTTCGAGAAAAATTGTGAGATCGAAAACAGAAAAAAAATTAAGTTCGAAAAAAATTGATTTTCCAATCGTTGGAGGAGTTTATGATTATTATTTAGCCGGAAGATAGTAGTCAAATTTTTCTTATCGCATTATCTTCTTTATTTACAATTTTAACGAGTTGACAAATAAGAACAAACTTGTAGAAAATTAAATTATCTACAACTTTAGTCATGACAAGTTTTCGTCTACGAATGATATTTTTCGACTTAAAAAGTTATCGACTCTACTCAAGTCGATAACTTTTTAACTTGAGTCCAAAATATCGGCCTCAGACGAAAAATTATAATAACTGAAGTTGTATGAAATTTGATTCCCGACAACTTCAGTCTCTTGCATTTTTAACCAAAACTTGAAAATCGGCGAGTTATTCAACGAAAACGAATTTTCTTTTTAAATTCATCATGGCGGTCGTGTCGCGAAGGTCGAAAGGTCGAGAATCCGAATTTAGATTACCAGAGACTCCGCGAACGATTGGAAAATTTTTTTTTTCCACTTATTCGTTGAAATTAGTTGAAAATGAGATGTAAATTTCGATTGGACCAATGATGCTGAATAATCGCGATTGAACGATGAATCTTCGACGACAGATAAACCGAAAGTAAAAGTGACGATGGATCCCGAAGCACCGGTGAACGAGGCTGACCGTTTGAACGTGTCGCTGACCTGCGAGGTCGTCGATGGCAATCCCATGACCCTGAATACCGTTCGATGGTTTCTGGACGGTGATCTGTTGAAGGAGTTGCCCGATTGCGCTCGTAATTCATCGGCCATCGACGCTAACGGTATCGCAACCGCCAACAGCACCGTCAACGGTAATCTCGCGGACGAGATATCAACTTTTTGCGACATAGATCCGAGCAAATTGCTTCTCGAAGCCGTCGGCCGTTCGTTCAATGGAAATTACGCCTGCGAGGGTCGTAACGACGCCGGATGGGGTGAAAGGTCGGATAGCGCCCCTGTCGTCGTTTACTGTACGTTTATACGCGTTTTCATCGTATTTGCTTTTATCGATCGATCGAACGAACTCGTGTTTGGGGATGAACATTTGACAGTAATTGTATTTGATGTGTTCTTTACAAATTGATAACTCGTATCAATTGTTAATGGGACGATTGAGATATTCACAGTTGTGTTATCATTATAAATTATTAACACGAATTATTATTTTACAAGAAATTGAAAATTTTATTAAATGGAAATGTATTTAAAATACTTTCTTTTTTTTGTATTTTTTTTATTTAAAGCATATAACTGTTATTAATTATCGTGTGAGAATCAATATCTTCATAGTTGTCTTATAATTATGAATTATCAACACAAATCATTGCAATACATTATTTTATTATATGTTTTTATATTTATATTTATTTTCCAATGTATTCGAATATTCTTTCCATGAAAATGTATTTATAATATTTTTTTAAACAAATTATTGTTATGAATTTCCACCTGACAATTAATAGTGTCCCAATTCTGTTCTAATTATGAATTATCAACACGAATTATTATTTTGCAATAGATTATTAACATTTTCAATGATTAAATGTGGATCCCTGCTAGTCATTACGTACGATCATCATTATTATCAATTTTTATATCAATTAACTATTTCGCTGACGCGTAGGCATTATTATAATTTTCTTTTTTTTTTTCAAAAATCAAAAAATTCCCATCGATAGATAAACCGGGTCCGGCATCGATAAGTTACGAACCCAAACGCGTGGTGAAGAAGGGCTCGTTGAACATAACTTGTTCCGTCAACGATCTCGGCCGCCCGGAAGTCACGGGTTTCAAATGGTTTCGCGGTACTCATCAAATCGTCGGAGAGGACAAATCCGTGTTGCGCATAGATTCGGTTAATCTGCAGACCAAAGCGAATTTCACGTGTATGGCGTACAACGAGGCTGGGGATGGCGATCCCGCGACTGTTTTCATTGACGTCGCAGGTTTGCATCTATCATTTGAATTTGATTACAAAAAATTACACAAAAATTCCGAACTGTCCCTATGGATTTGGCCACCTACTTTATATATTTTTTAAAATCACTTGAAAGTAAGTCGTAACGTTATATATATATATATATTTTTCCATCACGTCAATGTTATTTTAGCGAGGCCCGCGTTCATAAAATCTCTCAACGGTTACGCGGGTTTTGCCCGTAACTCGACGAACGTGAGCATCGAATGTTGGGTCGAGTGTTCGCCCATATGCAATATATCGTGGTCGAGAGACGGCGTGCTCATGGAAACTGACACGAGTGAACTGTATCGAACGAACGTCTATCATCCGCCCGATCACAGCAAAGACGACTTCGAGAGCATTCAATCGACCCTCGTTTGGAACATGACCGCCTGGCCCGACGGTTTAATTCCTTTCAGGGATAACAAAAATTTCACGTGCGAAAGTACCGGTAATGGCATTGGACCCGGAGTCAAGAGCGAAACCGTGTTCAGGGTGGAATGTAAGCTTATTATTATTATTATTATTATTTCATTTTCTTTCAGACTGACATATTTTGTTCGGTGGTTTAGTAGATCAATACTTATTATTATTATTATTATTATTATTATTATTATTATTATTATTATTATTATTATTATTATTATTATTATTATTATTATTTGTTTTTTGCTTCCCTATAGAGGAAACAATTCTTCACGAATAAATTTGTACCCAACGTTAGTTTGTATTGCAATTGGGCCGAATTCATCGAGAAGATTTGATTTTAATGATATTTTGCAAATTGCAAGATTCAACTTGTTTTTGATTCGTTCATTTATATTGATTTTATAAAATTTTTATAAAATATAATTTTCAAAAGATTCGCGGTTTTTTCGTTCGTTTCACAGATTGTCATTGATTATTCCGTGTGTTATTTTGGTTTCCCAGTTCCACCGCAAAACATGACGATATCGAAGAAAATAATCGACGTCGTCGTGGATTCGATACCGGACAATGTGAATTGCACCGCCGTTGCCGAACCCGAACCCATGTTCAGATGGTTTCGCGAGGGTTCGAACGACGTTATATCGACCGATGCGGTACACGTTTTCAAGACCAAAGTACCGAAACGCAGCAACGGAACGTACATATGCCAAGCCTACAATCGTCACGGTGCAAGAAACATAACCACCAATCTCAATGTGCTGTGTGAGTTTACAATTCGGTCATTTATTCATATACAGGGTGTCCCATAATAATACTAATAATTATTTAATTAATTATTAACCCTCTTGAGTCACACTTGAGTTAAATTACGGCTTAGTCACACTGATTGTGAAGAAAATTCAACCCAGTCAATTTTCATTGCAATAAAATGATTTTTAAAAAAATTCTGATCATATTTCAAACCTTATTCTACAAACACAAATTTTTGCAGTAGCCCGAATATAATTTTTGATGTGCTACAGAAAATTGGAAACAAAAGACACGACTTTTTTTCACTGAAGTTTTCTCAAAAGAGTTTTTTCAAATTTCGGAGCATAAAAATCGTTCAAAGTTCCACAAATTTTTTTTCGCTTTCAAACGAAAACGAAAACTCGTTCACTACAAACGTTTGCACACCCAAATCTTGAAGTATAACGAAAAAAAAATCATTTTTTTCACCGAATTGTTTATTTTTTTATTTTATTTATTTTAAGAACAATTTTTTTTCAATTTTTAAAACAAATAAGTATAATCAATTTACCGTATTCTACTTGATGCAATATCGGTTAACACTGTCGACAGTCAAACCCGAATGCAGAATAGACGAGGAACGAATAGACGGTGAATACTATCTCGTTTGTACGGCCACGGCGAATCCCAAAGAATCCGATTTCACATGGTCACTCAAGAGCGACAACGACACCCTGGATCAGGTCGGCGAGATGCGAGACGGAAAGGGTTATCTTCGACTCGACACGTCGGTCACGAATTTTCGTACTTACTTGTGCGTCGCTAACAATTCCATCGGACCCTCGTTGCCCTGCGAACGTGGAGTACCCGGTACGTCATTACTTTCACTATTTAATTATCAAAGTGTTTTACAAAGAATTAAAAAATTTGAATCATTTTTTAAATATATCTATATATAATTCTCAGCTCGCCACGGACGCGACAGTAAGTTATTTATCTTAATGAATTATCAATTATCGATTCAATTTAAACCGAACAAAAGAAGTTTTGGCCACAAACATCAAAAATATTTACACACACACACATCGTAAAACATCACTTCTGTCTTTGAACGTCGATAACTTTGCGAAAAATAGAGATAGACATTTTTTCAAAGAATCGTCGAAAAGCGTGTGAAATTTCAAATCCATTGATATTTTTTTGATAATATTTCCATCGCTGAAAATCAAGATAGCGTTTGAAAAAAGTTTGTAAAAAAAATCAAATTTTTCACGAAATTTTATATCCCGACTTTGACTCATTTTCGAATCTGGAAATTTTTTTTTTCATGAATTTGAGATTTCTAGCGTCTAATCTCCAAAGCCCTACCCGTGATTTGAGCCCAAAAAGCATGAAAAATCCTCACGAGTTTTTGAGTTAACGCGAAAATCTTATTAAAAAAATTACCAATGGATTTAAAATATCACATTTCAAGCTGTCCAATAGTTCATCGAAATAGTTTCTAACTCTTGTTGTCGCAAAGTTATCAAAGTTCAAAGTCAAAAGTTATTTTTCGAGCGTGTGTGATAAGTATGCTGACATTACCGAAGGGTAGTTAATAATCAATAAATTCACATCTCTTCGCGTCTCTTACTCTCTTCACGATCAATCAATTAGGTTCGTGTTAATTAACGAGCCAAAATGTCAAATGTGCGCATCACAATATGTCGTTTATTCCCGTGCACGTTTGTGTTTTCACGATGCAACGTGATTTCAGGCAATTTCCCATGGTGGTTACAACTCGAGGGTGACGTGCTCATTATCGTGATAATAGTAACGGTGGTAATGGTTCTGGCGATTGTCATATGTTGCATCGTCATCTGGTTCATATGTCGACGGAAACGGGCACAAGCCAAATGTAAGTTGTTGTTGTTCGTTTATTGATTTTATTTTTAGTTTTTTTTTTTTTTTTTTTTCAATTTGTTTCTCGCAAAATCTTTGAACGTTATTTTGCGATTCGTCTCTATTTTTTTTTGTTGTTGTTGTTTTTTTTTTTTTTCGTTTTATTTTCCCTTCGTAATTTCATTCGTCCGAAGTATCGTCGATCGCGTTGAAAAAACAGTTCGAACATTTGCATGACAATCCTCAACGTCGTTTTGGGAAACACTGACAACAACAAAAATAAGTAAAAGAAAACAAATGAAAAAAAAAAAAAAAAAAAAAACACAAAACATTGAATTACATTGTTTACTCACATTAAATTAGAACTGACTATCCAATTATCCTGATTTTTTTATTATCTCCGATTGAAATGAAAATAAATAAAAAAATTGTCCGACCAATGATTATTCAATGCGCTTCAAGAGTTGTCATGCAGATAGAAAAGGCTTTGATAATTTCACGACTTTGCAAATTTATTATATTCGTGCATTAAAAATTTATCTGTTATGTTTATAAATTGTAAATTCAATCTTGTTGTAAATTGTCAAATGATTAATCTTATACTCGAGCCATTTCACCTGTCTTCCTCCCATTTCATCCCCTTTCTCTCTCTTTCTCTCTGTGTCCCCCTCTCTCAAGCTCATAAATTATACAGTACATTCCAATGTACCGTGAATACATTCCGCGTCGTAAAACTCGTGCTTCCCGAACGACAATCACGTTGCCGTAATCTGTACGATGAACAAACACACACACACAAACCCACACACACACACACACAAATGTATCATGCATGCTTTGCTCGATCTCGATTATACAATAATTACGATTGAATCACTCCCATCGTGCCATAAATCGCGTGACTAATTCAAGACGCACAAGTCACAACGTCTCTCGCGTCTCGATTCAACCCTTTCCCAGTAATTTATCCAACGACAGAATTAATTAAACAATTTACGAACTTACAAGAGTGATAATTCGACATTCGTTCGACATTCAAATTATAAATTGCAACGATGAATTATTACGAATTTTCATTCAGCATTGAATAATCTTATCGTTTGAATTTGATGATTGAAAATCGTGAATGATAGATGAAAGTAGTGAAAAAAACTTTGAAAGGGTTGTGAGATGAGAAGTCACGAAGCCATCAAGCGTATGCTCGATTTTGTGTGACCGATTTTGCGGTGGAATGACACGTGCAAAAATCGAGCATATGCATGTTGGTTTATGATTCGTAGTTAATGTCCCATTCGTGACCGAATCGCCAAATGATCGATCTGTATCACACAAACACAAACACACACACACACACACAGACAGACCTGATATCTAAATGTCACTTGTTGAGCCGAGCTCCATTCGTTTGTTATCGTTCGACACGTAAATAATTACATAACGCATAGACGCATTAAGATATTATACGAAAATGGCATGAAATTGTTCCGAGTCCCTCGGTGATTTCGAGAATTTTTAGGTATGACGAATGAGACAAGAAAAAGATTTCAAAAAATTAATAATAATAATAAATAAATTGAAAAAAAAAATTCATCTAAAAATAAAACACGAAAAAAATGCAAAAAAAAAGAAATAAAATAAAATAGAGCAATTTGCCTCTCGAAATCACGTTTGGCACACGGATCCCGAGTTAGCCAGATTTATTCACTAACGCGGATTCTCATTTGTTTCTGTTTTTCTGCTTTTTAATTTGGACTTACTAAACAAACACACAGACAGTAATCGGGTCGTCGAGCTGGAGGAACGAGAGCAGTAAGTACCGAACACACCAGCATATAGATATTTATATATATATATACACGTTTATATATAGATATATATATATATATAGACATATACTTTTTTTTTTCTTTCTTTTATACTCGGACAACTTTATTATTCTCGTTTGTCTCGTCGTTTCGTATCTTCCGAAGCTTTTCTTACATTCGATACGACATTGTTGCGTCGTCATTTCAATTCTTTCTCGACGAATATCGTGGCTTTTGGCGCATGCCTGATCTTTTCACTGCTTCACGCTGTTATTCATTTATTCATTTTTTTTTCTTTCGATTTATTTTTTATTCCGCATGTTTTTCTGCTTTTTTTTTTTTTTTTTTTTGCTTTTTTCCGACACTGATTTGTCGAAAGCGACTGTTTGTTTGTCTGCGCATGCGCTAGATTTGTGGTTTGGACCAGATGGACTGCATCGCGGGTCGATGGGTGCGTTCGCTGATTAGCAACGATAATTGATAACAATATTGGGAATACATTTTGTTGCGTTAACCCTTCAAGGTCGAATAACGCGCTGGTCACACGGGGTCACAATGACCCCGGTCATGTTCGAGCTGTCGCCGCGTTAACAGTATTGGTCCTCCAAAAACTCGTAAAAATTCGGAATATTAGTTTTTAAACACTTTGAAATGAAGATATCACAAAAAATCGTTTTTATCGAATTTTAAAATGGCGAAAAAAAAAATCATCAAGGAGTCAAATGGTCGAAAAATCCCATTTTTTACCTTAAAAAAAATCTCATCTTTCATAATTTTCAAGTTTTCAATTTTTCATTCATTTTCCTTAATTTTGTTTTCCCTTGAAATTGCGCTCGGGGTCATTTTGACCCCACGGGTGACCACGAAAGGGTCGATCGAATCGACCAAACACGCGAGCGTCGTTTTGCTCACACAGCGAGAAAATACCGCGACTAAATATTTTTGCGGATAAATATTTCCATCACGAACGAATGATGGAAGGAGGAAAAAAAAAAAAAAAACACAATTTTCGCATTTCTCTCGTCGTTACACGAGCAGCCCCTTCCGCCCCCGCGCCGGTTTATTGGGCTGTGCGTAAAATTTGCGTTTCGCATCGCGAACCGAGACCCGCAAGAGTCCTCGAGAATTCTCTAATGATGAGAGAGCTCCCCTCCCCCCCCCCTCCCCTTTCGGCGGAGTCTCGCGCTGCCCATAAGCCCCCGCGGCAGGTATACGTACGTACGTACTTGGAGCCAACTGCTGGATTTTCAATTAGAACGCACTGAACGCGCGTCGACTACATCGTCAAGACTCGAGTATTTCGTTCAACGTGTATTTTCCCAACGTATAACGACGAGTTGTGCGAGTAGTCGTGGCTCGGGAAACGCGAGGACCAACGCGAAACTCGCGTCGAGTATACGAGTCGAGAAACAACTCGCGCGTTAACTCTACTCATTTTTTTTTTTTTTGCCATCGGTTTTTTTTTGTTCCCCTCCCCGCACTCCATTTTATTTCAATTTTTCTTTCTTCGCGTTATTATAATATTTCTAATTTTTTGTTTCGTTATTCTTTCTTTTTTCTTTAATTTTTTTATTTTGTTGAATCGTTCAAGTGGAGTCGTCAAGTTGTTGGTAATGGTCGAAGTAAATGTGAAATAAAATGAAATTAAAATGCTTGCGAGTCGAAGATTGCAATTTTGCTTCATCTGAATGATTGAAATATCGAGAAATCAAATATTCTCTCTAACTACTCAGACGAATATCTCGAAATTTGCGATTGCTACTGGGTAAAAATCCTTTTTTTTTTTTTTTGGTAATTTTATAACGACGTAAAATCCAAACTGCAGCTTGAATGATGACGAGAATCATATTCAATGAAGGTATTGTAGAGCTGCGGATGTATGCAAAGTTTGGAGACTGTAGCTAAAAGCGTTCTCGAGTTATACACGTTTGAATTTTGGGAGACCCTTACACAAACACACACACACCCACACACGTCCGTACAGTTTCTCGAAATGTGTTTTCTCGACGTTTCGGCACATTCCGAACATGGTGCATAAAATAAAATAAAATAAAATAAACGAGAACAAATTAAATTAAAATAAAATAAAATAAAATAAAATAAAACAAAATACATTCCATGTAAACGACGAAGTACTTTTAGTGATGGTGAAAATGTTAAACCCTTCGTCTGTAAACGTTTTCTGACACTTTTAGCCTAGAAACAAAAAATCTGAAAAAAAAATCCCGAAGCTTCTTCAAGCCTTTAATTCGACGTCTCAATCATAAAACTCAAAAAAAAAAAAATAAAACATTTTTCAAATATATAATTTTTATCAAAAATACAACGTACGAAAATAAAAATATCGGACGAAAACGACCCAGGTTTCCGTACCAAGGGTTAAAACGACGCGTACAGATAACAGACGAGAATCAGCGCAAGTTTGGAAGCGAAGGAGGAAGAAGGAGTGAGATAACGATCGATAGTTGATAGACGATTAATTAGGTTTCGAGGACTCACTCGATGGGAGGTTCGGGAGATCGAAATCACACCTTGTTAAATACGAACAATACGCGAAACGACTGTTGCAAAACAAGTGAACCAAATGGAATTGCGAGAACGCGCGACAACCACGAAGACGAAGACGACGAAGAAGAAGTGGAAACCGGATGAACCATTACGTCCCCTCCCCGTTCGGTCATATTTACCATCGATCGGGCAATGGACCGATTATGTTTGACCAAGATCACGCAAACCGTGGCGAGTGAGGATCGGTTAGACCGATGTTTGTCGACAAACAAAATGGTGAGCGACGTCTACGGTCCATTCGAAGGGACTCTCCGTTGTTGCTCTCCAGTGACCGATCCCACCGACAGGGCTGGACGACGAACCCACGTCCACTCCCCCCCCCCCTGGCTCTCTCCCATAAAGCCCACGGTGAATACCCGTGCAAACCCCACCGGGCGAAGGGTTTATAGCCTCGGGGGAGGTTTCCGCAAGGTCGTCGAGCCGTGAGGATTTAAACGCCACCGCCGAGACCTTGCACTTTCACGCCTCGTGCGTATTGCAATTTACCGGAGGAAAAAGCTTTCGATCTGGTTCGTCACTCTTTTTCAACCAACGATGGTTGTCCCCTCAGGTTGGGCTGGAAATTCGGAACGAGCAATGTTCGGAAAGACCGAAATTCGGAACGTAATTTTTGGAACGGCAATGCTCGGAACGGTCGGGATTCGGAGTACGTATAGATATAGATATAGTTGGCGTACGTCGTCCGCCGGCCTCGAGACTACATTGCCCGACTTCCGAGGTTTCCCACGCGTTGACTATCAATGTTGGATACAAGCCGTTGGGAACTTTTTTGTAGGAAATTTAATTCTCCACAACATTGTTCATGTAAACTTTTGGTCTATATGGCGTTGTTCAGCCAGCGTTTTGACAGGAAGATGAAAAGATATTCATCGATTCAATACTTTTTTATCTTACTGTCCAAACTCTGGTTGAACAACGCTATATAGACCGAAAGTTCACATGAACAATATTGTAGAGAATTAAATTTCCTACAAATAAGTCCACAACGACATTACTCAAACATGTGAACAATTCGAAATCTTCACAAAAAAATGTTTGAAACGTCACGTAGCTATCTCTGTGATGAATCAGAAATCAGTCTCATTAATTTTCCACGACACCATACACACAAGCAATAGTTTCCATCCCTCGTTGTGAAGCGCACGTGGGGTTGATTACGTTTCGCGGGTAGTCGTAACCCCCTGTAGGGGGAGGAGGGAGGATGGGGTAATGTGCGAGGACGATGGGATCGATTCGAAAACAACTCGAACACTCGAAAACTACAAACTACTCGCCAGTCGCGTCAAGCTACCTCAACATCCGCTTTTCAAAACTATTCCACAGAGCGGAGCAGCCCCCGAGGCTGTGCAATCTACCATTGGTACGTTGCTTGCTATTTATATATATATATATACATAAATATATATATATATACATATATCTATGTATGTATGAACGTGTATATATTTTGGTCGCACTGCCGCGCGCGCGGGGTTTACGACAAATACGTACAACACGGGATAATGTATATTTTGTCGTGAAGGGTGGGGAAAGGAGGGTTGGAGGGGGGAGGGAGGAGGGGGGTTGGTTGAAAAGAGATTCGAAACACGTAGAGAACATGAAACACTTGGCGGTGTGGTTGCACGAGATAATAGCCGAAAGCCGCGGGGGCGGAAGGGGAAGGGTAAAGGGAAGGGGGAGGGGGAGGGGGGGAGAGGGGTTACAACCGCGTCCCCGCGGCCACGAAGCTGCATTTGGCGAACCACCGGGTGAATTTACTTTTCCCAACTGTAATTCTTCATATCTCCGAGTAACCCACCCCCTCCCCCTACCCCTCCCCCCCGCCTGGTACGTTCGCGCAGACGTGGAAAATCCTGTGACTGTGAATGAAAAGTTTGCGAGGTAACATCGTTGTCGGTGTGATATCCTCGTGGATGAAAGGTGGTGGTGATGGTGATGGTGGTGGTGGTGGTGGTGGTGATGTCGCGAAGGGACAATTTTGCCCCGCGGACTTTGAGCATCTTGCGTTTCTGAGCTTACGTTGGAACACGAGCTTTGCTTGGCCGCCAGCCAGAATCCTCGGTCCCGGGATTTTCCGGTTGACGTGGAAGGGGCGGGGGGAGGAGCGGCTGGCCAGAGAGGGAAGGGGGATATAATTTTCTCGATATGGCTTCTGGCACGGTTCGTATATTTTCATCGAAAAATCTTCAAAGCCTCGATCGTCCGACTATCCTCTTTTTTCTGGGTTATGCATTCGGGGAGGGGGATGGAATGCAACCCCCATTGTTAATGGGGTTTCGATTTTTTGATTTCTCACAGAAGAAGCTGGGTTATGGTGATGCATTTTTTAAATAAATAAATAAATAAATAAATAAATAAATAAATAAATAAATAAATAAATAAATAAATAAATAAATAAATAAATAAACAAATAAATAAATAAATAAATAAATAAATAAATAAATAAATAAATAAATCATGTTTACTCACCGAAGAACTTTGTTCACTGATACAATTCAGAGCAAGCCAATTGGGAGTATCAACTTGTTTTTTTTTTTTTTTGATGGGGGAAGGGGTAACGTATTGGTAGGCGGCTAGAGGACGAATAACGAGCTTCCGGTCGGAAATTGTATCCGGGTAGATGCATGCTTTTGGGAGGTAGTATGGTACTTGGATCGTGTGGTAAAACAGGTGGTTGAAGTAAGACGTATGTTGTGAAAAAAACAAAAAGAAAGATCGAATGCGGTGGGAGGTGAGGATAATTGATGAAAGCACAGAATAATATTGTATTCCACAGCGTATTTGCTTCGCCAGCCAAATCTATATCCGGTGAATTGATAACTTCCAAAAGAATATTGACAATTTTTAATAACGAAAATAACATTCAAACATTTTTTCATTTACTATTGAAGATACGACGAAGAAACGTTGACGATGAACTTTTTTGTTTTTATTTTATTTTATTTTTTCGAGGAATAAATATCTAAGACGTACGATAATGGTGTAAATGGAATGAAATTAGAAGATATTGATTTTCAACCCGATTCCTAAAAGGAGAAAGATGGAGGAAGGGGGGGTCGATTCGACCCAGGCCAAAATTTCAATCGTCAGCCATTTAAGAAAATCTTGTACTGCAGAATTTCATTTCTCGAAAGCTGCAATCTTTTCTCGTTGTTTTCAATAGAAAAACAACAAAACCACAAAATTGTGCATTTTCTTCACAAAAATGTTTTTCCTAGTTTCTTTAATAATTAATAATTCCTAAAGTTTATTCGCGAATATCTAATTTCATAATTTTACAGTAAAATACAATGTTCAACCATAATGCGTCAACTATTTCAGATTTTTCAAACCCCACTCACAATATTTACTATAAAAATCTTATTTCTATAGTAAATATAGAAATATTAAAAAATCTAAAATAGTCTTATTTCAGATTTTTCAAACCCCATTTATTATAAACATAGTAAACTAATAAATATCGACAAAGCAGGGTCCATCTGACCCGCCCCCCCTCCTTTACAGAATCACGAATAGGGTTGAAAATTCGTAATAAAAATAATTTTAAAAAAAAAATAAGAATACGGCATAAAAAAAATGAAAAAAAATAAAAAAATTAGTCCAGACGGTGGTCCGCCGAGTCCAACGGAATCGTCACGTTCGCGGGACGAGGGTGGTCCACGTTCGTCGTTGCATCCGACACCTGCGCCACGTTGGCCTCTCAAACCCGGTGTTCTCGTGCACGTTAATCGCACGCACAGTCTCGGCACGAACAGATTAGGCGTTGCCGCGATCGCGAAAGACACCATGCGGATTCACACGGGTACGGTCGGTTACGCGAACGATCGTTATCGATCGCGACCCCAACCCACGATCGTACGCGCCCCCGTGAGACCGTTCAGACGGGGCGCCCACGTCGCGGGCGGCCCAAACGACAAAGACACCGCTAATCAACGTGCGCTCAGCGCCGTTTCGATTCTGCATGACGAAGGCATGATCGCTCGGGCTAATAGGATAAGGACTATTTTCGGGGCACAGTTCAAGGAACCGGACGCTTTTCCCGGTATATCCAGGGACAAGACGGGTGAGTACACGATTTTACACGTGGTCGACCGAGTCGAAATTTTTTCACCTTCATCCAACTTATTTTCAACTCATCGAGTTTAGGATGAAGAAAAATGTAATTAGGATCAAGTTATGTGTAAGAAATTATTATTTTGAGTTTCAACTTCATTTCAAACCTGAAAATTTGAAGTTATTTTCTGTTTCTTTAAGGGGCTGAGTCAACTAAAAAAATTAAAAAAAAATACTTATTTGTTTTTTATCATGACACGATTAATTTAAATTCAAAATCGATTTTATCCTTGTGAAAGTTCTGTACTAAGCTGTCATTTCAAATATTTTCATTGAAATGATAATTGAGTGCAGGTATTTTGTAAGGGTAAAATTCATTTTTAATTCGGATCTATCGTGTCACGAAAAAAAAAGAAAAAAAAAGGTTACTCAGCTCCCTCGAGTTTGGAAGGTGAAAAAAAAACGAAGGTGAATTGAAGAAAGAACAAATTCTACCCTCAGCACTCGAAAGGTGAGGGAAAAATGAAATAACGAAAAAAAAAAAAATTACACACTCACTCGAAGGGTGAAACGAAGATGAAAAAATATGTAAATCTCGCTTCACCTTTCAATTCGGACGTATAAGGTGAAACAAGTTGAAATGCAGGGTGAAAATTTCGACTCGGTCGACGTCTGCATTATGAGAAAAGCTCCGGGCTAGGGGTCAAAATTCAGAACGACTCAAAATTCGTTCTCGTTCAAGGAATTCGAAAAAAATAAGAAATAAAAAAAAATCAAAGGTATATTTTTCTTGTTTCATGCAACTTTGAATTTTTAATTGTTGATAAATAATTATTTCCTACCGTCCCTTCGAAACATTGGCTTTCGAAGCATTGGACAGTCTGAATTTTCGTCGTTCTGAATTTCGATCCCTACCCAAAATCTGCACGGGCTGCGAATGTCGCTTTAAATTTTTCAATGTCCGTTTATTATCATTATTATTATTATTATTACTATAATTATTATCCTTATTACTATTATATAAAAAAAAATTATTTCCTTCAGAAATCGTGAAGCCGACGAATCCACGATAATCGCTCGCCAAAGCTCTCGAAAGTTTTTCTTTTTTCCACCTTTTCTCTCACGATCTCATCTCTGTTGTACTTATGGATGGAAGGGAGGTGGGGTGGGGGGGGGGGGGGGAAGGGGGTTAAGAGACGCGAAGGTTCAATCGCTGACAATACCGTCACAAAGAGATAAGAAAAGATATTGGAGGCGGAAAATTCGATCGATGTGATATTGTCACCTCCAACTGACGTCACGCGTTTGCGGGATATAAAAATTGCAATCTGTCCGTGCTCCGCCGGGAGCGGCTGGTGGCGTGTATCTCTGTCTTTCTTTCGCTTTTTTTTCTTCTTCTGTTTTATCATTATTATTATTATTATTATTATTATTATTATTTCATTCTTTGTCTCTGGGTCTCTTTGTCGCTTTATTTCCGCCGCCAATCTTCCGTATCTGGTTGCACATTGGCACATTGGCCCGGCACAAAGCTCAGTCCGGTCAAACAAAATGGATTGCAATGACATAATCTCCGAGACATCGGACGAGATGTGAGAGGATGTGTGGTTCGCGTGTGTTTGTGTGCTTGTGTGTGTGTTTGAGAGAGAGAGAGAAAGAGAAAAATAAATGCGATTAACTTTGAAATATACGAAATATTACGATAACAAAAATTTTACTCCTGTGTTCCGACTTTAGTCGAAAAAAAATATCGATAAAAATTCACACAACTTTTTTTATACGCATTTTCAGTCGGAATTTGAAAATGGGCGAGTTATTGAACAAAAATAAACTTTCGAAAGAATATCAATAAAAATTCTCACAACTTTTTTTTACGTATTTTAAGTCGAAATTAGAAAATTTGCGAGTTATTGAACAAACACAAACTTTTCTCAAATTCAAGATGGGGGGGGTCAAACCTTGCGGGTCAAGAGGTCAAGATTTCATCGATAAGGAAAATATAACATTGGCGAGTGGTTGTCGTTAACTCGTGCGGCGGATATCGACAATCTTCACAATATCAATCAAAACTTTTGTTCGTCATTCATGAATCGTCGTAAAAATGTTAATATTTGACGCACGTTGCACGCTTTTTCGTTTAAAATCTCTTTTTATTTTCTTCAACATTTTTTTGTCCAGTCGTTTTCGTTTTTTTTTTTCTTTTTGTTACGTGTTTTGTAATTGTAACGCGGGTTTGTTCGCTCGCTTGCGAATTTTTTTGGCCGTGTTTTTTCCGGCTTGTTCAGCGGTGACATACAAGAGAATAGCCCCGGCCCATCAGCGAAGGGTCCTGCAGATGGACGCACCGACTTTGCCCGATCGAGCGAGTAGCTTTGGCGCCACCGTCGTATCTCGTAAGCGCAAAAAACCCGGCGCAGGTACGTATCTCTCTTTTTCTCCCTCTCTCTCTCTCTCTCTCTCTCTTTGGAAATTCTTGTCTTCGTGCATCACTGTGTAAGTCAACGAGCCTGAAAGAATTTCCAGAAAATAACTAAAATTAGCCAATGATTTGAATTCCAATTTTTTTGTTGCCAATGAATTGAGTTTGAAAATTGCCCGTCGCAAGTTGGAATGTTTTTCCTTTGAATATATATATATATATATAAATATATATATACATTGAACGAAATTTCTATTTTTTTCTTCTTTTTCTTTTTCATTTGCTCATCGTTTCGTCTTGAAATAGTTTTTTGCATGCGATCGAAATTGCGAGATACTAAAAAAAAAAAAAAATGATAGTTTGCGTTATGAAAATATGACAAAGTTGTTGAACGATGAGTGTGAAAAGTTTGCGCGAGAGAAGGAGGCAAAATTTTTGTCCACGTGATTAATTTTTTTTTTTTATTAATTAATTTTTTTTTCTTAATTTTTCTTTATCATTTTTTTTTTTACTCAGGGAGACGAAGTGACTTGGGGAGGCCGGATGAACATTGAGATATCGAATCTTGTGTACACTCCGTCGCTCGACTTGTCACTCGTTCCAACACGATTTAACGTTAAAATGAGATTCGTGAGATAATGTGCTTTCAGACGGATTAACGAAACCGGAAGCTGTACCCTCACCCCCTCTTCCACCCCCCCCCACCCCCGCCCCTTAACTGGCCAATGTTGTTCAACGTTGACGTTTATACGATTAATCCAGAACAATTTTTTTTTTTTCGTTGTTTGATCATTACAGATCCGGGTCAGGCGACGAACAATAATCACGTGGACAGCGTTTCGGAGACTCTGCCCGAACCCGAGGGAAAGACTTTTTACGAAAATCTACCGTTTCACGGAATACAAACTCCGCCCAACAAGGTGAGTAAAATTTTTAGTTTTCATTTTTTAAATTATATTGTTTCTTTTTTTTTGTTATATAGATTTTTAATCTGTGGCTGTTTTGACATTGCTCGTGAATTTTTGTACGATCATGCATGTTATGTTTAAACATTTTTGTTGTTGTTCTGTTCCTTTTTATTAATTTTTTTTGTCACCAGGATCAATAACACGCATAGTCACGATACACGACAATTTACCAATTTAGTTTAGTTCGTGATAAATTTTTAGCGATGGCTTTTGCAAACGACACAATTTAATCATAACAAAAAAAAAACAACAAAATACGGACTGTACAATTTACACGAATCATTCGTCATTCATTTTTTCCCCCATTCCCGAAATAGCGAGAAATATCTGCTCGTGACGTCGTCGCGTGCCGGAAAAAAACAAAATTTACGTCGAATCCATGTACGTTGAAAAAAAAAAATCTATAAATATATATCTATAGATATTCCCGACGTATGAATGCAATAAATTTCGTTTTTTTTTTTCATTTTCCCGAAATGGCGAATTGAACTGTGAAATAATGATAAATGTTGCAGCTTTCCACATCGTGGAATATATTTGTACATCCCCCATATCGAGGTCCTTTTTATTTTTTATTTTTTTTTTTTTACACGATCTCGAAACATATTTCATTCCATCGTGAAATTGCCGCGTTGAAATAACGATTTAACACGACAAAATTCATGACGATAAAAAAATAAAAAAATAATCATTTTTTTCTTCTGGAGAAAAAAAAATGTTTAAATAAAAATAAAACAAACTCGATCCGCGGTAGTATAAAACGAAGCGCGAGTGAATGGCATTTCGCGCGAGCGAACCGCGAAGAGTTTGTCGGGATTTCCGCCCATAAATAATGAAGGAAGTTCGGAGACGACGAGATACATGTACACCCATATATGTTTATATACATATATATACAAATATACATTTATATATATATAATCTCGTGAGAACTCGAGGGAACATTCGTGTACGCACAGCCCGGCCGCGGTTTTCCGTGTTATCCTTGCTGCGGAATATCGTCTGATACGGTGATACACGGATCGAGATCTGTGTGAGAATAAACATATATATATATATACATTCACATACATACATATCAGGGTGGTCCTTACTTCGACTATTCTTTTTATTTTAACCCTCACAAGTTATAATATGGTTCGAAATAAATTTGAAAAAAATAAAAATAATAATGATTTTTATTTTTATTAAAAAAAAAATTAAAAATAAAAAAAAATCATTTTTATTTTTATTTTTTAGGTTATGTCCGCCGGTTAACCGCCCAAATTTTTTCTATCTTCTTGCGGTATAATTTTCCACAATATACATATTTTTCAGATTTTATTTCCCCCACCGTTATCGTAAAAAAAATAAATTAATGAATAAATAAATCATTATTAAAATTTTCAAATGAATTCAGGCAATGCGTAAGGTCACTTTAAAAATCGGAAAAAAATATGAAAATTCCATTCTTATGGTCTAGAATAATTTGGAAGGTGGGCAGCGATATTTTTTCTTTTTTGAGGACCACCCTAATATATAAATATATATATATCTATATGTATATACATATTCGTTAGTTGAGAGGGTGGGTTCGCGATAGAGAATGTTTCCCGGCATCCGCGTTGCCACCGGTGGTTTTGACGAAGCGTGATAAATGAGCGCGCGCCCGTGTACACACACACATACATATATATATACATACATACATACATATACACATATATACATGCACCGGAAATTTCTATACACACACCCACGTATATAGAATACGCGAATGTACATATATATATATATACGTAATGTATAGGTGTATGAATATAATATATCCACAAAATCGTGATGCAAGTGGAAACGGCTCCCACGGCCCCTGGACCTCCTCGAGTGTTCAGTCAGACGTATTTCATCCCCGAGGCCGCGAAGGAGGGTCGCAAGACGTGGCAGGACCACCCCCCCCTCCCCTCGTACACCGCACTTGCGTAGAATGATCGCATTATAGCGGCAGGAAAAGCGTGAGGGAGCAGAGGCGAGGGGGGGGGGGGGTGTGAGGGGAGATTCCGAGGGAGCAAAGTGGTTGAACCACGTCGGCGACCCCCGACCCGAACGAACGCAGGGATCGGGGAGTTACACGCGGATATACGCGACGAGTGGTTTAGTAGAAAAAATAAAATAAAACGAAGAAAAAAAAAAACATCTCTCGGGTTGGAATTCTTAGCGCAGAAGAGAGCTTGGGGAGAAGCGTCGAGGGTTGATATCGAAAGGGTAGCAAGGCTGGGAGCAGCCACGGGTTTTCGACTCAAGTTCAGCGTTAAGGGGGCAATACTCGCCCGGCCTCGTCGTTCCACGTTCTCTCGTCCGAGAGAGAAGCCACGAGTGCTGCGGAAGGGGGTTGGGGGGGTGAAGGGTTTAAGCGCTCGGGTCCGCGTTAATATCATCATCGCCCTCGGTCGTACGGAGTCAGCCTTCCGCTCGACGCAACGTACTTACTTTCCGTTTTGGTCGCGCTTGCGCAGTGCAGCCGTAGCGATGCTGTGTATCGAGTGAGACACGCGATATGATTAATATATATATATATATATATATATATATATATATATGTATATTAGAATGACCGTCGAAAAAAAAAAAATTTTTCACACCTGATAGATTAGAAGGTGCCCTGATAAAAATATAACTCCGATTTTTCTATGAGGTACACTAGATTTTTTAATTTTTCAGTGATACGCTTGTTTGGGTGTCTTGAAATATCCTGAAAAATACGAAAAGTATATTGAGGAGTACGTTTATGAATGAAGAAAAAAAATCTTCCGACTTGAATTTGAAAACGTTAGGGATCATAATCCACCACGATGTATAATCGTGTCTTTCTTTTTTTTTTGGCTTACTTCCGGATAATATTTTCAGTCAAATTCAAGATTGAAAATATCAATCCTCAAATTCAAAATACCGATCTTGAAATCTTTATGGGTCATCGCGAGTCAAAATTGAAAAAAAAATATATATTTTGAAAAAAAAAATGTTCAAAAAAGAAACAAATTTGAGTCAAAATGATGGACGAAAAAAAAAACTTGTTTTTTCATCAACAAACCATAAAAAAAATGAACATGGGGAAAAGAAAACAATAAAGCAATTTGAAGAGTCCGCATAATGCACAGGCGAAACTTTATAACGAAAGAAAAAAAAGGCAGATCATCAATATTTTCGCCTATTCCTTTTATTCATTTATTTATTTTTTCGTTTAAAAAAAGTTTCACAAAATTATCTGTTTCTCGTACGTGAATAGAACATCCCAAACGTTATTTATTCGTCTCATTGGAATTTCACCGAGCGAGGTTGGGTCTCCGAGACCTCAATCCATAATTGAATTTAACGATTACGAATTTTAACGCCGTGGGCTTTTGTAAATGGAGCGAAAGCACGCGTGGGCACTTTTGCAAGCTGTGTACGTTTGGCCTGTCGGGTCTGATGGCATCACCGACGATTTGTATCGGTTGTATGTCGTCGGTGGGGACCATGCGGGATACCGGTTCGCGAAAAGGGGTGAATCGAGAGATATGCACGCGAGTTGGAATTCAATGCGACCGGCAGGGGCAGAGGGGGAGGGGGTGGGAATAGGAAAACGACGGAAATCGACGTAACGAATGACATTAATATGCATCGTGTAACGTTTTCCGTCTCTCACTTCATCTCTCCCCCTCTCTCTTTCTCTCTGTCTATGTGTCTTTGGTGTCGTACAGGGGGCCGGGTTACGTCGATTTGCATAAGACGCGTATAGATAGGTGCATGGACGAGCAAGAACGGGACAGGATGGGCCGCAACCCCTGGGTCCCTTATATTTGCGTGCGGACTGCTCCGGTGCAACGGGAAATGCGGACGAAAATCGTGATCGCGATAAATTCAACGGTGAGCGATCGGAGAATGACGCTATAGATATTCACATGTATGTTCATTCATGTTAGGGTGGTCCCTAATTTGTTTGTTATTCAATTTGGGTGCTCCCGGAGAATTAAATGGTTCGAAATGACCAAAAAATAATATGCTCAAAATTTGAGGTCCCTATCTGAATTTTTAACCTTGCCACTAACCTACTTTGCCATTTAATAAACATGATATTTAATTCTGAAATATATTTCAGAATTTTTTATCACCCCGACTAAAGTGATGCACTGTAGATTATAACAATTTTCTTGTTTCAAGTCATTCTACATTAAAAATATGTTTTTTTTTCTTGTTTTCTATTTTCACTGACGCAAAAAGAATGATTGTTCATTATCTATAAAAAAAATTTCCATATCGCTAGTAAAGTTGGTAGAAAATTTACGAAGTTTGAAAATTTTATTTTGTGCAGGACTTCAGTCATAATTAAAGAAAAATATCGAAAAATATGAAAAAAAAAAAAGTTATGTTATTTGAATAGTAAAGAATGGGAGGTTGTTAGCAAGGTCAAATATCCAGTCAGGGATCTGAAATTTAGAGGATATTTTTTTATAGCCATTTCGAACCATCTAATCGTCTGGAAGCACCGAAATAAAAAAAAACCGAAATAAGGACCACCCTAATATATATATTATGGTGGTCTTTATTTTGGTATATATATATGTATATATATCTACTTGTATGTGTGTGTATGTTCAGCCCTTTGACATATATACCTTTAACGGGAAAACGTGTTCGGGGAATATTCCGGCTATACATGTAGTCCTTAATTAATTGACGACTGCCACCCTCGAGAGCTCTCGTGTCCCATTAGCTTCGAGATACACCGAGCTTACCGATACACACACCCGTGTACGGTCCCCAATCCGTAGCAACTCCGACATAACGTTATCCGACAGATTTTAATTGCCTCTCTCTCCCCTCTACCACCACACGAACGATATAAATTTCATCCTTATATCGCTATTGTTCGTGCTGAGAAAAAAAAAACAATCGACTCGGCGTTCCATTCAAATTTTCATTACCGACCGTTTTCGATCGGATTCGACGAAAGTTCTAAATTTATTGAAAACACAACAATTGCTCGTCGAAGAGACAAAAAAAAAGCACAAGTTCATAGGGGTGGGGGGGATGAAAATGCAGCTGAGAGTTGCACGACACATGGATTCGTGAAAATTATTAAAGCCCTCGAATCAGAGACAAATAAAATTGAAAAAAAAAATAAACGACGACCGAGCGAGTGGACAAATTTTTCGCATTTCTTTCCAAATCCCACCAAAAACCCATCGTTGGAAAAAAAACAGGTGTCGAATCATAATCAAAGTCGATTTTACCGATAAAATTGCAGTTGTTGGGAACAACTTATGAAGCATGCGGATTTGGTGAAAAAAAAATTATTGGAATCGATTCATAGCAAATTAAATTCTTTTAGAAAAACCTTCCTGACAGAAAAAAATTAATTTCCTATGAATCGATTCCAATAATGTATTTTTCCCAAATCCACATACTTCACAAGTTGTTCCCAAAAACTTCAATTTTATCTGTAAAATCAACTTCGATCATGATTTTCGACACCTGTTTTTTTCACAATTTCTGTCACCAAAACAATAAAAGTCATCGTTTTCTCCAAAAAAAAAAAAAAACATTCTACGATCGAACGTCCAACATTCAATCTTCAACGACCGCCCCAACACACACAAACACACACACACACACACACCCACAAAAACAGCATGCACGAAAATACAACGTCGGTTAATTGTAGTGCCGTGTGCGCCTCCGCGTCCTCGCGTCTTTGTTTTAGTTGGTTACCTCTCCTAAGTTTGCTCGAGTTTCGGCTTTGCATGGCAACATCGAAAGCATCAGCATCATCAACGGCACGAATCCAAGTTCCGTCCGCGTTTTCCCGACCCACGAATTCGTGGGCGGTAGCCCAACGCCCACAACGACGATGCCGACGACGACAACGACGACGACGTCGACTACGACGACGACAAGTACGTCGTATTCGGCCGCAACATCGCCGTGTTCATCGCTACCGGCGAGTCTGAGCCAACCGGGTAGTCTCTGCGGTGCGAGTTCCGGCTACGAATCGGCCACCACGCGAAGCAGTCATCTGGGACCTCACTATTCCTCCCACAATATGCCACGCAACAACTCACCCGAACCGAAATACAATACCCTGAAACCTCTCAGACGACGAAAGCACAAACAGGCTCACTCGCGTTTCTACTCGTTAAGATTATGCCGAAAGCATTCGCAAACGATCGATAACGATTACAACGGAGTTTTGGGAAACAATTCGAGACGAGGTTATCAGCTTTACGCGATACCGATCGTCAAGAGTTGTCCGCACACTGCGAGCAACAACAAAAACAACAACAGCAGCAACAACGACATGGACAACGATCGCAATGTTTTGACGGGAAGCAACAGCACCATTGCCACGACCTTGAAATCGACACCAGATGTCACACCGACGTCGACGCTCTCGCGATCGAAACCTTCGACGCCTTTGTCCACGCCGCCGCCAACGCCACCTGTCGGACGATCGTCCGTTGGTCCCGAGATAATTACCGACGGAAATGTCGATGTTGCGAATGCGGAAGATGTCAAGATGCCACCTGTACCCGCACCGAGAATCAAAAAAACCGATCCCTCGCGTCACACTTATCAGAACGTTCCGCCACCTGTGTTTCCATCGAGAAACAAAATCGCCGGGACTATCACGTGCGTGCGTCACGATGGAAACGACGATGACGAGGTTTGTTCGATCATGATGATAAACCGATGATTAACCCGTTGCCACTACTTCGAGTGGTAACGTAACGGTCACGTGGGGTCCAGTGACACCCCACTCGCAAAAACCGAAACACTGTGCGTTGTTTTTGAAGCATCGACTTGAATCTTGCGCTAAACTTTGAGTTAACGTGTTTTATAGATAATCTGATAGTCGTTGTCTTCTATTTGAAATTTTTGAGTAGACAAAACGCGATGGGAAAAAAAGATTCACGAAAATTGATTTTTTATAATGAAAAAATTGTGAAGATTTTAGTTTTTGTTATAAGGGAAAGAATCCTACGCTGTTTTACTGTTGAGATATTATGTTTTTGAGAAAAAAATAGAGCTTCAATGGACTTTGAAAATAGTATATTTATTTTGAAGTTTGAACTCAAGATTTATGGTCGATGTCGAAATAATGTTGAAAAATGATTTCTTTTTTTTTTTTTTTTTTTTTTGAATAATGGCCATGAAGTTGGGTTGGGGTCCAGTGGACCCCGAGTGACCGGCAACGGGTTAACGATCCGCGAACGAATAAATCGTAGAACTCTCGATGACGTTCTCGAATGCCGAGACTGTTGATAAATCGGTCATTTTTATTTGCGATAATGTTGAGATTATTGACTTTTTTTTTTCTTCTGGATTTTTTTGTATATTTCACGATCGCGATCGGTTCGTTCGATCGAGTGACAATAATTCAACAGTCACGGCTGTAAAATATATATATTTCACTATATATATATATTTTACATGAGATTGTGTACGAGTTTGGTTCCGATGTTAAGCACAATGCACCAGCCGCAATCGTATCTTTTAATTCACATGTTTATTATTGCGTGTCTCTCTCAAACCAGATGTTAATCACGCGATAATGAAAAAAAATCGAGCGAACGAGAGAAAGAGAATACAGAGACTGAGACAAAAAAAAAAAAAAAAACAAACGAGATTTATAAATAAAGATAGACGAAGAAAAAGTGTGACGAAAGAAAAAAGAAAAGAAACAGACACAAAAGATAAGAGCGGCTGGATGCTGAGAGTTTTAATCGGGGAAGAGAGAAAAAAAAACTGTGTTTTTTTTCCCCTTCATTCCCGCTAAGCTGGATCCGGGCATCTATGTAGCGACCGCCCTTGTGCATGTCAGTCAGGGATCAAGTGAGTATCACAAGTTTCATTTTTCATTAATTTAATCGCATTATTTCCATATCAGCTTCTACCTCAAACTCTTACGTGTTCACATCGCACTCACACACACACACATAAACTCACAGACTTAAAAAAAAAAACGAAAAAACAAACGATGCGACGAAAATTTATGCCTTTGAATGCCGCAACATAGTTGTTACGTAAAAAGTAGATGTGTAGCATTATTACATGTTGTGACGTCGAGTCGCCCCGCCCCCCCCCTTCCCCCGCCCCCACGAAAATCTGCAAAATATATATTTTTTCGCATTTTCGATGCAAAATGTCAAACAGATAAATTTTATTTCGTTGAATTGAAAATCGAATTTTTCGCAGACTGCGGTTATGAAAAAAATAATAAAAATTAACCCTCAGCTGGCACTTTTGTCAGTGACTCGGAAAAATTCTCATATATATATACTTAAATCCCCTTTTTAGGAGGTACAGCTCATTAGGTTTAAATTCAATATTTACTTCGAAAAAAAAATGTCCAAGGTGAAAAAAAAAAACTGAAAAAATTTCCAATCTTCACCGAAAAAAAATTAAAACTTTGCCATCGTTTATTATTTCAATATCAAAATGAAAACTGAATACTCTCAAAATAATCTACTTTGAAAAAAAAAAAAACATAACCTGTATCAGAAGCTATTAGAAAAAAAATATTTATTCTGAGAAATGAAGAAAAAAGTGTCTTCAATCAAGGTTGATTTTGCTCAGAGGCTTTTTCACCCCATTCTGTCAGCTGAGGGTTGATAAAAAAAAATACATAGACAAAAAAAAAACGATTCTCATCAGCCACAACGAATTAACGTATTAACGTATTAACGATGATCCCCATAACCCCCCAAAAAAAAAAACAAAACAACTCGCTTTCATTCCCCTTCGTCCCAACGAGATAACAATGACCTGTTACAGTCGAACAACCTTTACAACTATCAAGAATACTATCAGCAACATCAGAAGCAGCAAAATTATCATTATCAACAACACCAACAGCAACAACAGGAGATGCATCATTACGGAAGTTACACGACCCCGGGAGGTGGATTACCGAGCAGCAGTTTGAGCCAACTAACATTGCCACTAACCCGAAGCCTATATCATTCATCGGTAGTCAGTCCCTTGGAGACCTCGTTCATGCCCGTTCACACTCACAACAGCACGTCAAGACAGCAACAGCAACAGCAACAGCATCCGTCTCATCATCAGCATCATCAATATTCCACATCGACGCTTTATCCTCAGCATCGGAGCGAGGACAACAGAATTATGGACACGGGTGGGAGCGTCGTAAACGGTGAAAACACCAGCACGAAAAACAGTCCACCGATGTCCCTGATTCACGGCAATTCCGATCTCGAATTGTCGAATTACGTTCACGATCATCAGTTGCAACAATCGTCACGTCGTTCGTCGTCGATACAACAATTGCAACAACACGGCGGTCGTCGTAACGAAAGACGAAAATACACGAGAAAGCAACACGGCGAACGCAACGGCGATCGTAAATCGAAACATCGTCGATCGAACGAAAATCGTTCGAGATTGGGCGATTCCGGAATCGTTTCGGACACGAGCGATCTGATCGGTTCGTTGTGCAGCGCCACGATCGTCGCCACAACGGGAATCAACTCAATCAACTCGGGTTCGACGCAACGTCGAACGATCGCCGCCGATCCGACGACTCCGAATTTGACGTTCAATCAGTATCGTCAGGATCTCGGAATACCGGAAAGTTACAAAATTTCGTATCCGCATTATTACGAGGATGCGATTGATCCGTGTCCGAGAGATTATCCGGAATCCGATCCGGTCACGAACGGAACTATCGTCACGAACAATACGATCGATATGGCGAATCACACGAGAGAACGATCGGGGAATCGTTATGGAAGTAGCGGTCACGTTGGCACTGTTGCCACTCCGCCGACTACGTTGACGAAAAATTTACCGATTATCGGCAATACGAATGTTCATTATACGGAAATCGGTAATCACGCGATAATCATCGGCAAATCGAAAAGATCGTCATCGGGTTATGGACGCGCGAATGAGCAGCAACAACAGACGGTTATGTCGCAACCTGTGACGACCGCTGTTGCGTTTACGACCGTGATCGCGACGACGACAACGACGAATTCCGTGGTCACGACTGTGAACGCCGATGCGATTGCGAACAATGGCACGTCGTCGAGCTCGTCGGTCACGACGTTGTCCGTCGCGTCCACGAATCCCGGAACCGCTCATTATAACGAACTGCATTTTCGCGACGTCGGTCAGGAGATTGACGTCTGAAGGTAGGATTGACATTTTGGGTTTACGTCGAATTAGAATTTAATTCGTTCGATTGATTCTTTTTTTTACAATCGTGTAAATTTATCTTTTGCAATCGCGATACAAGTTTGATAGTCGTGTGTGTGTGTTTGACAGGTTGGTCCTTGTGTGGAGCTTGGACGATTTTTGATCAGGCCGATCTTCAGACAGGCTCCAAATAATTTTTCCAAAAATGTTCCTTTAATTTGCAGTCCTGTAGCTTGGAAATTAGGGGTAACCAGGAGGGGTCGGTTTCACCCTTTGAAATGTACAAGTTCTTGAAATATTTTTCAATGATAAGCTCATTTGAGTGGCTCAAAATGTTCCTGAAAGTACAAGATAGTTTTTTTTTTCTCAAAAAAAAAGAAAGAAATTGAGTCGGAATGACCCATATTGCTTTCAAAATCAGTATTTATCATTTTAGGATTAATATTTCCAATCCATAATTTTTTTTCCGATAAAAATATCCGGCAATGATGAAGAACCAACAAATTCAAGACCCTCAAACAGTTTTGTTAAAAAATTTCGAAAATACTTGTGTATTTTAAATGGAAGAACCAACACCTCTTGATAATGGTCAATTCTGAAGATGAAGGACTGTATAAATGTGGAAAACTTTGTCAAAATTATTTGGAGCCAATCTGGGGGCGGTGGGGAAGGGGTGACCTTTTCAAAATTCGTCCAAGCCTCACATAATGACCCACCCTCAATGTATACACATGAAGTATTCCACATCAACTCAGCCCAGCTTTAAACAGTCGACCGAACATTTTTCGGCAAACATCATCACCGTAAAAAAAAAAACTTCATTGGACTGCATCTCAATAGCGAGCGGTCAAAATTACAAAAAAAATCCTCATATACAGGTCTCTTCATTTTCCACACGCATTTGTGTAAAAAAAAAACGTTGGTAAATTTTTTCAGTCGACTGTACCCGAAGCTGGCTGAGTTATCGTGAAGCACATATTTTCTCGTACATATTTTCATTCGGCCAGTATTCGTGTGTCCCAAATTGTGTAAAATTGTTGAATCATCGATATGAAACGTCCGATCGTGCGTACGGATCGACTGTACGGTTGATCTCCGCCCGGCTTATTAGTCGAATTAACGGTAAACATTGATGTATATGTATTTCGATGCGACATTCAATAGGGCGTATGCGTGTATAACGCGGGTACACATGACGCACGGTTAGACCGAACGGCGGATCATCCGAGATGACCATAATCCTCCGTTGGCCTCTGTGTCCTCGCTAACGTTCTCGGAGCTTCGATACGTCTCACGGTGTTTGGATCGTCGGCCCAGCCAATGTATATACGTCTTGTTATATACATATATATATATATATATATATATATATGGGAAACGTAGATATCGGCCGACCCCCGAGTCAGGATAATTAATCAGCACCGAGACAGCTCAGACACGCCATCGAACATTCTCGAATGTCACTCCCACATTCCTCCACCATCAACTTTGTCCAATGTTTCACCTTAGCTCTGTAATCAGCCTTTGATACAATTCACAAAATTCAACGGACAAACGTTCTGTAATTTTGAAAGAAAATTTTGTTGTCGATCGGATCAGATCAGATCGAATGGGCATTCATCCGATAAAAATGTATTTCAAATACTTTTTGACAAACAAAGTGATAGAGGATTTTATCGGACTTATTGAATATTTGAATTCATTGTAAAATAATAATTTACGTAAATTGGTCATAATTATTACGCAAATGTAAAAAAATTGATTTATGCGTGATAATTAATCATAGTTATTTGTTTCGAAAAGTATTTAAAATATATTTTTCATTCTTCAGCATTTTTTTTTATTCGCCCCAAAAAGTCCTGTCGACATTTTTATTTATTTAAAAAAATATTTTAGTATGTAAAAGACGTACGAAAAATTTTGAAAAAATTCTAGGAATACTTATATTCCAGAATTTCTTTCTAGTAATTCATTGAAAATTAGGATTGCCACGTGTGCCTCCCCCAAAATTTTTCCCGACGATACTCGCAAAAACGTTTTCGTGAATTTCGTGACTCGAAAACGTCGCGAAAAAAAAAAAAAAACGCGAAACAACGACAAAACGACGAGGATGGAAAGAACTCTATGAGAACACAACGGTGCAAGCTATTCGCAACAAACGCTTCGTCGAGCTCTCGACTCTTCTTCCCGGCACTTCCGTTTTCGTTGTAAAACGATACTTCCGACGTTTCATCCGGTTCTCTCGCTCGCTCACGTCGTCGACGTTTCACCAACGCGCTTCCGCGATTGTTGTTGTTGTTGCTTGTGCTTTTGCCGAAGCTTTTGCCGTTGATGCTTTTCGATACGAAGCACATCGCGTTTTGCCGTGTTGCCGCGAAATCGGGGTTTGCGGGGGCGGCCGGGGAAAGGGGGAAAATAAGGGTGGAAACGCAAACTTATGCGAGGAGCAACCGAGGGCTTCGTCCTTTTTCACGGTTCAAGTAGGAGCCAGAAGCTCTTGGTTGTTTCCTCGACCGTCCCTCGTTCTCCTTCTCCTTCGCCTCCCCCCACGAAGCAGTTTCCGGTCTCGATAGCCCCATCCGGTCCTAAACGGGCTCTCGATCTACGTATTTCACTGTCCGTGCCGTTTGTACGGAATGTGTACTCGCTAAACGATTATACCGCGGCTGTAACGGGTCAAGCGCAGGTGAAACGTGAAATTGGACGGTTCTTCTTGCATTCCAACCGCGGACGTAGAAAAAAGCTGCACGAAGGGTTTTATTCTAGAATCTAAGAAAAAATGGTGTACACCGGATTACATTCACCTAAACTCGCGCTATTCGGTTATTCTCATATGACACATTTAAATATCTCGATCGACATTGATTCTACAAAAAAAAAAAAAAAACAATTGTGATTGAAATCATTTTCGTGAATAAATTGTCTGTTGATAACAGCAACGCCTATATTCAACATTACAATATATTTAAAAATATTTGTATAAATCGTATAAATCATTGATAATTGATTACTGCAAAAATGTAGAAGAAAAAAAAGTTTATCAAGATTTTAGATTTTTGTCAAGTTTATTAAGATAGTTTTTTTATTAGGTTCATTAAGATTTATAGAAGCAATCATGTCAAATGCATTTTTATTTAACAAAAGTGTCCATTTCTGAATTATAATGCGTTTGTCGTGTTGGTTAGTGATCCAACGTAGTGTGAGTTTGTTAAATTCATTTTCGTTTTCGTACATCGTGAATTCGTGGAAAATTACGTGAAATCGCGAATAAAAATTTTTCTCGTATCGTTGCATTTGCGAACGCATGAATTTCCGTTGCACTTGCATTTGTTTGGTTTGGTTTTTTTTTTTTTTTTTTTTTTTTTTTTTTTTTTTTTTTTCGCCATCGGTGAACCCGATGGTTGTCCGACTGACCTTCAGCATATTCCCCGAAGAGTGTGTTATTTTATCTGTGACTGTCGTTGCACATTCTGTCGACGATTCGCATCTCCAAGTTGCATTATCCATTCGGTCGAAAGTTTGCCAGTTTCGATGTAATACATATAGTCCTTCGCCCCTTCCCTCCCCCACCTCCCCCTATTACTTCCCCTCTCCGGTCGGCTTCCCATCAGCGAGCAGCCGTGGTACAAAGGCACGCCGATAAACGGCCATGACTCTGGGTTTGGTTTACGATGCAACTAGATGCAGTCGTTTCGAGGTAATAATAGAACCGGATATCGAGGATCGCGAGAGCCCTTTTGAGAATTCCGTTTAACTCGAGTATCCAACGTTCTAACGTATCCCACTGGCTGGCGATCTCCATTCCGAGTATGTTTGTTCGTAGGATGGTATGCAGTCAAAGAGCGACACGTATATTTACTGAGAGAGTAAGATAGAGAAAGCAAAAACGGGAGTGAGAGAGAACGAGAGAAAGATGAAACGATGAAGAAAAGAATTCTCAACTGGCGCAATAGGTACTTGTCATGAAAAAATGAAATTTAAAAAATTTAGATGTTTTTACGTCGGCCAAAGTAGAAATTTATGGGTTGTTTGTTTTACATTGTTTCGTCGGATGGGAATCGAAATTCTGAATTATTGATGTTCAGAACGGTCGAAATTCAGAACGGGCAATGCTTCGAAGGAACAGAATTTAGGATCATCCAGAATTCAAACTTCTATAAACTTCTATAAATTGAAGAATTGAGAACCTAATTTTCCACAAGCATAAATTATCATTTAGCCATGATATACATAAAATTTTTCTAAGATCGACCCAAAGCATCAGATTTCCTAGCAATTGAAAATTCGAAAGTTTCAAAATTGTCGAGCGTTCGAAAAAAAAATGACGTTTAAAAATCATTGGGCGTTCTGAATTTTGGTCTTTCGAAAATTTCATCGTTCCGAACTTCGACCTCTAACCCTTTAGTCGTTGCTGCTGTTGTTTGTGTTGCTGTAATGTTATTTTTATTATCATTATTTATTCTTTTCATTTTTCTTTTTTTTTTATATTCTTCATTTTGTTTTATCGTACGTTATCACATTCGGTTATGGACGTTGTGGGAATCGCAACACGGTTCCGTATGCAATATTGCACGCACGATTCCACACGAGGAACTCGGACAATATTCGTTTGATCGATTTTCACACGCGTCGTTCGACACGCGTGGTTAGCGTTAACATCGAAGTATATCTACTTTTGATTTTCATCCACGTTTGTTACTCCGCTTCGGCTTATCTACATTATTTACACGCTCGGCGTCGAACTAATCACGCTACGCGGCCGCCCCACACATTCGCTGTACAAGCGACTAATGGAGAAACGCAATGGCAAACGCGAGAATGTAAAAGCCGTAGTTTCACGGGGTCATTATTATCGAGTGCGACGATTTGTCCGTTCCACGTATTTATGGTTCGGTGTGCGTGTCGATGTGGCGATGAACAATGACGTGTACGAGGACTCGCGTAAAGAGCCACGACTGTGTACCGGAGTTTGTACCGAGGACTTTGCAATGGAGAACTTTCAACATTTGCAACGAGAATTCAAACTGCCATGATCAACAACGAAAAAAATTTCAACCATCACGTAGCTTCCTCTGTGAGGAAGCAAAAATGCAGTCGTCAATTGATCATGCAAGAATATTCCGCAACGTTTTCGTGAAGCGTTTTTTTTTTCTTTGCTCTTGGGGTTCATACGATTTTTTTTTTCGAATTGTTATCAAAGGCTGTGTCACATGTGCGTCGAGTTTGCCATTGATGCCTCGTCGAATGCGGAATCGATATGACGTTCTGTGACTCGAAATACGCTTCGCGAGTGGCGAATGGCTTGGGACGATCGATTGTTGTCGATCGAATGGCAATTGACACGAAAATCGCATGTCGTTCGGGCATTCTCAAGATTTTTGTTCGATTAAAGGTTTTGGTTCTGTTGGAATGAAACTTAGGGAATATTTTCATCAATACTATTGCATGGCGAGGAAAAAATCAAAAACCAGGCATATTCATATCCGAAACACGAGTCTCCGTCGTCTGAACAATAGGATAGTATTGAAAAAAAAAAAATGTTTCGATAAAAAAGAACTATTTCGAAGATTTTCGAGTTTTATTCAGAATTTATTTTTATTTTTTCTGCATCATCCAATAGTATTGATAAGAATAATCACTGACAATAAGTTTCATTGCAACAAGCCCAACATTTTTCTTCAAAACAAAATTCCGAAAATGCCCGACCAACAGGCTATTCCACCCTAAATCCCCTAACAAAAAAAAAAAGGATCGAACGTAAATGAGGAAACAAAATAAAGTTTGAAGTTTCTGCTTGAGACAATGATTTTCAAGGCAATTGTGTGAGCCTGTGTGTATGTGTGTGTGTGCGTGAATTAATCGAAACGAGTGCTAATAATTGCTATTCATAAGTTTTTTTTCAGTGTTGTTGTTGTTGTTTTTTTAAATTTATTATTATTATTATAATTTCCTCGTCAAAATGTAAATTAAACGACACGCCTGATCGACGTTAAATAATTGTTGTTGTGTTCTTTTTCTTTTTGTTTTTTTTTTTTTTTCTATCCACAGCCGTTTAAGCCGGAGTACTCGGATTTGGACTACGCGGACGTCGACTACCGATCGTACGGTCCGATAAACTACAAAGCCGCGAGTATAGCCCTTCTGCAGACGCGGAAACAGCCTCAGCCGTTCGAGCGGAGGCCACAAATGTACGGGGCTCCGGACGACAACGAAGAATTGCTCTAATCGAATTAATCCTCGTTGATGGTCGCATTTTTTTTCCAAATGCGAAAATTCGACGAAAAAAAAATATCTCGCACGAAATTGTACATTGGCAATCGCAAATCGACTCGTGAGCATAAACGAAACATCGACGGTGCGGTTTTTTTTTTTTTTTTTTTTTTGTTAACGAACACGAACGATGACATCCCCAAAATTGTATAAATATCAATTGATATTTGTAAAAAAAAAAAAAACAACCATATAATATACATATAAATATCTATACCGACGAGATTGAAGAAGATAAAGATGGCGGATAACCCATATACATATGTTATATATACGAAAAAAAATATATATAAATATATATATACATATATAATTTTGTACGTGTTAAGGATGTTGTGGGATCAAATCGGGTACATATATATATGTATATCTCTATATATTTATATAGATATATATGTATATATCTCGGAACAGCCGCGTCCACTGTGAGATAGAAAATTATTCGTACCAACGTACATTCGCTATATCGTAGCGATATTCTCAACTAAATGCTATATATATATATATATATATATATATATATATATATATATATATATATATATATATATATATATATATATATATAGCGCGAACCGTCATTTTGTTATATAAAAACACTAGTCGTCGAACCCATCGATCCATGAATTATTATTATTATTATTTTCAATAGATAAATAATATGTTGTGTAATTGTTTAATAATTTAAAAAAAAAAGATCGATCGCCAAATCCAAGGGCCAAAGATGAGCTGCAATAGGCAGACGCACATATATATATATTGTTTCTTTCTTCATCATAAAACCGAAATCACGAGCCTATGTGTCTGTGTAATTAGAACGAATGTGTGATTTCGCAAAAAAAAAAAAAAAAAAAAAAACATGAGAATCATGAAGAATATTGTTGCTCGGTGAATTGAATAGTTTGTAAATTGAAATTTGAAGATTATCGCCTCGAGCTGTCGGAGACACACATACACACACACACACTCACGAAGCCAGCGTGTACTCGAACGAGGTAAGCCGCATGAATGTTAATTAACGACAAAACTAAATTTTGGGGATACCATCGTGAAGAGAGTGAAAAAAATATATATATATACATATATATATATTAATCCGCCACCGTGACTCAATGACGTCGGAATAATTCGTTTTGTAAATATTATTATAATTCACGGACTGATAAATTATACCGCCAAATATATTTAATCGAGGATAACATTATTGACATCCGGAATGAAGATGTGGTCGGGCGATTGTTTCGTGATTGCAAGGTGTCAATTACGAAACAATACTGCTGATGCTCCGTCCTGATGACGAAAAAAAAAATAATTGAATGAAAATAATAATAATAATAACAATAATAATAAAAAAATAGTAATATTAATAATAATAATAATGATATTAATAGTAATAATAATAACAGTAATATTAATAATAATACTAATAACAATAATATTAATAATAACGTCTTCGACCCCGGCTAACTTGTATCTTTTTGTTTGTTTCTCGACATTATATTCATCATTGTTATTTGCCGTTCGACGTAACGACGAGAATAAAGATAAAAAAAAAATAAAAAAAAATATATTAAGCGTAATAGAAAAGCGAAGATGAACGAGAGAGGTCGTCGATGTTGAATTGAAAAAAAAAATATACATATATATGTTATCGCAAATTCTCGCATCAGTCGCGTAAATTATTATTTTATCAAGCACACGTGTAAATACTCATTGGTCATAAATAATTCGATTCAATCGCGAGAAGGCAAAAAAAAAACAACACCATCGACCAATCGATTAAAAAAATCAAAGAGCAAAAAAAAATAATCACACGGTGATTCGTGCCAATCTTTCCAACGAACGCAAAAAAAAAGAAAAAAACAAAAAAAAACAAAAAAAAACACCCACCGCCACTTGATTGAATTGTTATTTCAGCAACGTTTCACAACGACTTATCGCAGATGTTCACGACAAAGTTTTTATATTAATTTAAATAAGAACTCCGGGGGTGCTTTCACGGTTTCTTTTTTTTTTTTCTTTTTTTTTTTCAATTTTTCTTTTTTTCTTTTTCCATCCCTCTTTCCCGGACGTTAGCGCGGTTTTTATAATTGCGGATCCCCGAGAGCATTTAAGTTCGGCTTGACGATCGTCCTTGTTCACCGCGTTCGCGGGGGACACACGAAGACCGACCGACCGACCGAGCGAATATATTTTTTCTTTCGCGAGTTTGGTTAATAAAACGGGAAGCACGTCGGAAACTTTTTGATACCGGTTGCCGCTTGTGAGGGGCGGTGCAGGGCGAGGCCGACAAAGGGGGGGTGGGGGGAGGGGATGGTCTATCGTGTCTCCGCGTCTTGGCGTGTTTTCTTATCTCGTTCCAGTGTCGGGCTGGCACGAGGACGAACCCCCGCGAAATACCTCGTCGTCCTCGCGAGAACCACCCCCCAACCCCCCCCATCCCCGAGAAATTATTCCGAGACTCTCACAGTTTATTATTATTATTATCATCGTTGTTGTTGTTGCCATTATCATTATCGTTATTGTTAAACGCGAGAAACGTATCGCTCTGTGGTGCGACCGCGAGTTTCTCACTCGCAAATTGCCTCGTGTGTCACACTATTTTATCCGAGTTATTTCATCGTATACTTTTCATCGTGATTGCGTGATATGGTTTTTTTTCTTTTTTTTTTCTTTTTTTTTTTTTGCATTCCTTTCGAGTGCTTGGCTGGATATTTCGATCGATTCTTGTCCTTGCTGATTCTTCCATCTCTGTCTCTCCTTCCTGTCTCTCTCTCTCTCTCTTTCTTACTGGCTCGATATGTCGTTTGAGCCCTTGTGACGTAACAACATCTCCGCGACTGCTCCCTCCCCCCTCCTCGCCCCTCCACTCCCTCCGAAGCATCGATATACCGCGTAACCCGTGTGCACCCTTCCGAAAGAACGAGAAAACGCTCGAGTGAACCCATTTTCAATGTATTGAAAAAAAATAATATATATATGATGTATTAGAGTGGTCCTTAGCGAGGGTCATTTTTTAATAAAAATAGAAGAGCCGCCCCACATAGTTTCCGAATAATAAAAAATATATATATTCGCAAAGTCCTTCGTCCTTATCTCAATACTAACCTGTGTTTGTCGAATCTTAATTTTTCGAAACTTTAGAACGTGAAATGTTTAACGATTTTATTTATCATAGCTAAAATGTCAAACACAAGAACAAAATTTGCACGATATGATTTCTTCATCGAAAACATGAGGACATCACTCGAAAAATATACCAAACCCAGGAAACAAAATGGCGAAACTGACAATGGCCTTCTATTTTTATTAAGAAATTACCCTTGCTAAGGACCAGTCTAATATATATATATATATATATTTAAAAAAAAAACACCAAAAAATAGAAACAGGTCTTCCAACGCGTTGTTATAATTGTTGTTCGAGTGGCGTTAAGTGCATTTTCTCGTCGGTCTAAAAAAGAAAAAAAAAACGACGTCTCAGGTACGGCGACGAACGTGGGAGAGAAAAAAAAATAAGAAGAAAGAAAAAAAAACATAACACGCGTTTCGCACTGATCGCGACTCGAACAAAACCCCACCAGCTTCGCTGCATGACTCAATTTTTTGTATTTATTTTATTTATCCATCGATTTTTCTTCCACCATTTGGCTCGGAATTTTTTATTTCGACGTTGAGATGTAATTTTTTTTTTTTAATTTTTTAATTGCATTATTTTTGATAATTGAACAATAAAATTAACGCAAAATAGCGGGATCCGAAAAAATAAATGCGTGGTCGAGGATGTCTAATTAAACGAAAATTTCTGATTAAACTTCGTTATTTCGTGATTATTCATTATTCGTCGGCCAATCGATAATCAACGTTCCACGTTGGCTCGCTGCTTCGATGGCTTTCAAAAGTCTCGTTCGATACAATATTCTTTTTGTGCGTAGGACAAAACCCGGCATTATCGTGCACGCAATCGCACGATATTTATGATAAAATGGAACGCGTCATATTTTTTATCTTCATTTTTCTTTTTTTTTTCTTTTTCATTTTTTTTCCGCCTCGTCCGTTCCGGGGCTCGTTCTATTGTGCACGCGCCTGTATATAAGCATTTTCTTCGTAGAATCCGTTTAATCACCGTAATGGACGATAAAATTGTACAAAGCACGTCGCTAATCGTAAAAACAAAAAAAAAAAAAAAAAACGTCGACACTGCGAAATTCTTTTGCCGAATATGAAAAATTAAATTTATCGAACAACATTATTATTTTTTCGTTTTTTTTGAAAATGATAATAATAATAATTAAAAATTCGTGGGAGAAGCGTTGGCCCGAATGAAAAATCGTGCAGATACATCGTATTATATATATGTACAGCTATCCCCCAAACGCACATGAATTTTCTTTCGAAAAAAAAAAGATTAAAAAAAAAAAAAATTGTTCACGTTCCCTTCTCGATTTCGTTACGTCGAAGATTAATGCGTCAAGATGGCAAGACGAAGTGTGGTCTACGTTAATCGATAACCGATAACATCAGCGGCAAAATATTGATGCCGGGTCAAAGACCCCCCACGTACCGATGACGTCATCAGGTGTGTGTGTACATACATGGTATATATATAAATATATGATATACGTTAATTAATCGAGACTCGTTGAAAGCATCTGCGAAAAAGTAAAAAAAAAAAAAGAAAAAAACAACAAAAAAAAATTATAAATAGCCATACAACAATATACAGTGAAATTATACGATGAAATATTATTATTATCGTAGCCATTAACGTACGCATTGTAATCGTTTCGATATGAATAAATGAAAAAAATAAGAACGAAAAAATAAGTAATGACGCCTATCGGATCCGATCGTTGAATGCGATAGGCCATGTAATTAAATTGTAAAAACAGGATAGTCGAATACCAATTGTTTCGATGTTTATTGTTAACTCACACATCTACACACATACGAACACGTGCGTGCGCACACACGAACGACATACACAACATGAACATACGATCCACACGATCCATTTGATAGT